>CM034156.1:575506229-576002090 GCA_019776745.2 Taxus chinensis | reverse complement strand
GCTTCATTTGTACCAATTGGACAATGAGATCTTGAGAGTCTTTGGAAAAATTGAATCTTTATTCGAACCTATATTTGATATCATTCTAACAAGTGATTGATTTGTTAGGCAGGGGGTAGAACCATTATATTGTTTCTTTTTCTTGGAGATATTCAAAAATATATATTAAAATGAAATCTTCATGTTCGACTCCAAGAAATCCACATGATGTGATGAAGGCTGATATGTGCTCTTCAGGGAGTTACGTTTCATCACCTTTGAATTTTGGAAAGATCTTGTGGAAATCTGCTGGTAGGGTTGTGAAGAGGGGGTTTAAAGTGAGAGGGACTGTATTCCTTCCACATGGAACAATGGTTTTCGGTCTTTATTCTTCATCTTTATTAGTGCTTCTGCTTCAGATTCAAATTTCTGCTCTCGCTTATACAAATTCTTCTCCCGAATCTTCTTCTAGTTCTCAATCTTCTTCACTTAGGAACCCAATGCTCAATGGTAGTTGAAATATGGAAGAATTTGTAGGGGAGTATCAACAGGGGTTTAAATGGGTTTTCATGAGTAGCACTTGAAGACTCAGATGGGGATGAGGATTAATAAAAATGGTAGGGATTATGTCTGATTTGTGTTGTGCATTTTGCAAAGCCTCGAAATCGGGATCAAACAAATCCTCTCAGCCTGTTTAACATGGTATATCTCCTTTCAGTGAGATTTGGAAAATATTGCAATGGAATAAAAATGAAACCACTTATACTAAAGCCACAGGTTTGAACAAAAATGCAAGCCGTAAGACCAAATGGCCGCAAGAAATGTTTATAGGGGTCGGTTTTAAATTTAATGGGGGTTTAGTGTTGGAGGTGGTTGCGGTGCCCACTCCCCTCCCTTCTAACCAATTCTCCCACGGAGGCCGCGACCCATAATGGCTAACCAACCCAGCAATACCCAATTTCCTTTATTAAAACTTATAATTACATCCACCCAACAATGGGTCATGGTTAAAAAATAGATATTAAAAATGTGTCACGATTAATAAAAAAGTAATATTAGGATGGATATATATTAATATTTGGTAATAATATTTATATTTAACTATTATAAAATTAGAGAATAATGGTATATATATCACTATTATATAAATTTAGAGAATATATATATATATATACATACATACATATATACATACACACACACAACACACACACACATAGTATTTGAATTTTGTCAAATTATGTATATTAGTTAGATTTCCTTTTCTTTTATTTAAAAGAAAGAGATTACACGTGTTGAAGGAGGAACATTTTGGCAATATAATTGTCAAAGGATATTGTTCACACACACTTAGGATAGATTTAGTGTTGCCAAAAGCTGGACTTACATACATTTAAAACAATTCATTCTCTCTGATGTTCCTTTGGAAAATATATACACATTTTTTACATGGAAAAATTCAGGACAAAGAAAGAATTAGGAGGGATGGAAAAGAGAAATAGAGTTGTGGTTATTCTCTAGTATTAAGTTTTATTATTTTCTTCCTTTATCAGGATTGATTTAGTTTGTTATAATTATGACAAGAATGGACATAAGGCTAGAAATGTAGAAGTAATGATGTTGATCAAAAACAAGAAATTGGATGAATGTGCTAAGATAAAAATGAATGCATTTAAAATTTGAAAGAAGAAGAAAATATAGGGGAACTCCAATGATGAAATAAAAGGTAAGAAATGGATTGTCCAAGGGATTGAAAATAGTTGTTAATGATATTAAGGCATAATCAAATGAAATGCGAAAAAGAGAAAGTTGAGTAAGCTAGCTAGGATAAGGTCTTCTACAACTTGAAGCATATTCCCACATATAGTGATGAAGGTGAGATGTTTTCTATAAATAATAAGCTATGCTTGTATAAGATGTGCAAGATTTATTTAACTGTGGCTTTAAGGATGAAAGAGGATAATTGAAAAATATTGAATTGTTTACATTGGAACATGTATGTATGTATGTATGTATGCATACATGCATGCATGCATGTATGTATGTATACACATATATATTATAGATTCAGATGCATTTCAGTAGAATGTAAGAGACCCTCAGTGGAAGAAGGAAAATCACAAATAATAATGAGATGAAAAGTATTCATGACAAGAAGACGTAAAATATTGAATTGACAGGCTTATGAGAGACCAATATTCAATGAGAAGAAGTGTCTACAACAACATATATATGATATATTTTTGTGGTAAGTATAATGAATCTTGTAATAATCTCAATATGTTACAAGAATGATCTGGAAGAAAAATAAACACCATTGTCAAGCTATGAATCAGCCATGGAAGAGTGTATTGAGGCTTTGTAGATAGTAATGTACAAAGAAAGAAGCTATGAGAAAAGAAATAATATCTTCAACAAGCTACAAGATTCAAAGCATGTGGATAGTGGTAAGCAGTTAATGAGATTTTTTTGTTCAAAATAAGTGAAGAAGAGGCACATGAAAATATGATTGAGAATGTTTACATATTTTACTTGGAGAAATAATGGAGTTGAGTCAGTTGAATTCATGTAAAAAGTAGATTGGGTTGTCAAGTGTTGATGAATGAAAGATTTTAAGAGGAGGAGATTTATTTTGGACCAACATTTTGACATCTTGGATAAGTAAGAAGTAAGTACTCTATAAAAAAATTAGATCACATTGCAATAATATCATAATTCACATAAGGTCAATAAAGGAAGCATGAACATTTAATGAAGAATTTTTTTCAAGTTATTGTCAAATGGGGGAATCGTTCTTTTGGTATTATCTTGAGTAACGGTTGAAACGGGACATGAAGTCTCTCATAGTATCATTTAATTATTTCTTCATTTGTACCAATTGGACAATGAGATCTTGACAGTCTTTGGAAAAATGAATCTTTATTCGAACCTATATTTGATATCATTCTAACAAGTGATTGATTTGTTAGGCAGGGGGTAGAACCATTATATTGTTTCTTTTTCTTGGAGATATTCAAAAATATATATTAAAATGAAATCTTCATGTTCGACTCCAAGAAATCCACATGATGTCAAAAGGCAGTGGTCAATAATACTTTTCTCACTTAAGAGTCATATGAATGCAAGTATGTGATTAGGACCTAGAAATGCACCCAAAGTGTGTGATTTAGTGTTTACAAATAGATAAATCAAATAAGCGAGAGGTAGCCTTCAAAAATCATAAAAAGTGAAAATAGAAAGCCCGAGTCACATGAATGCTCCAACATTGATTCAGATCAAGTAGAATCTCATTTTTTTAGAAAGCTCAAGAGAGGAATGGGAAAATAATTAGGTATGTTACCCTTTAAATGTTTTTAATTGTGGTAAAGTAGAGAATTTTTATTCTATATTTCCACATGAAAATAATAAAAACAATGATAGTGAGGAAGATCACAAACATGAAGGAAAGTAACAAGAACTATAGTCTAAAAAGAAATAAAAGAGAAGATAATATCTGAAATTCCACAAGTGCAAGAAAATATGTATACCAAGGAGGAAATTAGCTTCTCATCTAAGTAATGTGATGAAAGTGACTTACTAGTGATCAAGAGAAATCATCGTTCATGACAATAAAGTTAACACAAAGCAAAGAAGGTTTGGTTTCAAAAGATGAAGAATATTCTAAGGTGGACCTTGAAGGAGAGCTCATTAGTTCTTGAGATGAGATCAATATTCTTATAACAAGAACAAGAAACAAAAAAACAACTACAAGAATTTTAAGAAGAATATGATACTTCGAAAGCAAAAGTAATCAAAATATATTAAAGAATATGATAAGATCATCACTGGTCTTAAAATTTCATCTTGAAGAGATGAAGATATGAGAACCCAGTTGAAACAAAACAATGAAACTTGTGAGAAGATTGAATTTGTAATAGTTTCTTTGAGAAAAACATTGATAATACTAATGCTAAATTTAAAAAATTGCCTCAAGTTTGAGAACAGTAATGAAATATTAGACAATATAATCAGTAATCATATGTCTTCATTTATTAAAACTAGTCTTGGGTTCAAGAAGAGTAGGGGACCTATAAATAATTTACAAACAAGTCAATGACAAAACAGATGATCTTAAGGGTTCAATAAAAATGAAAGCAAAAAAAAAATGATACTCATGTTCCTTAAGTACAAACAATCCAGAAGAATGAGATTACATACTTGAGAATACAAGAATTCCTCACATAGTTATTTAGAAAGTCAAAGAAGATCCTTTCCCCCAAGGCAATGTCATTTAACTAGGTTTCAAAATTTGTGTTATGGTTATCTTTTTTTATGCAATCAATTTGGACATATAAATTTAGACTGTAGATCTCATGCAAGAAGTTTTATTAAAAATATGAATGCAAATGGAAGTTCTTTTGGATTTTCAAATAGAAACTACAATTCATTTTCATAACATAATGAAAATGTCGCTATATGTTATAAATGCCACAACTATGGGAATATATAACATTTTTCTACATGGAAAATCTCAGACATAAGAAGAATTAGGATGGATGGAAGAGAAATAGAGTTGTGGATTATTTCTCTAGTATAAAGTTTTATTTATTTTCTCCTTTATCAGATGATTTAGTTTGTTATAATTATGACAAGAATGGACATAAGGCTAGAAAATGTAGAAGTAATGATGTTGATCAAAACAAGAAATTGGATGAATGTGCTAAGATAAAAAATGAATGCATAAAATTTTGAAAGAAGAAGAAAATATAGGGGAACTCCAATGATGAATAAAAGGTAAGAAATGGATTGTCCAAGGGATGAAAATAGTTGTTAATGATATTAAGGCATAATCAAATGAAATGCGAAAAAGAGAAAGTTGAGTAAGCTAGCTAGGATAAGGTCTTCTACAAACTTGAAGCATATTCCACATATAGTGATGAAGGTGAGATGTTTTTCTATAAATAATAAGCTATGCTTGTATAAGATGTGCAAGATTATTTAACTGTGGCTTTAAGGATGAAAAGAGGATAATGAAAAATATTGAATTGTTTACATTGGAACATGTATGTATGTATGTATGCATGCATGCATGTATGTATGTATACACATATATATTCTAGATTCAGATGCATTTCAGAAGAATGTAAGAGACCTCAGTGGAAGAAGGAAAATCGTGAATAATAATGAGATGAAAAGTATTCATGACAAGAAGTCGTAAAATATTGAATTGACAGCTTATGGAGACACCAATATTCAATGAGAAGAAGTGTCTACAACAACATATATATGATATATATTTTGAGATAAGTATAATGAATCTCATAATATATCTAAATATGTGTAAAAAAATGATCTAAAAGTACTTTAACACCAATCAATGCTATGAATCAGCCATGGAAGAGTGTATTGAGGCTTTGGAAAACAAGTAATGTACATAATACTTTTAAGGATTTTTTTCTATGAAAAAAGCAATAGATATCTTCAAACAAGCTAGGTAATTTTCTATGCATGTGAAGATCTTTTGGTAAGCAATTAATGACACTCACCCTCACTCCCAATATAAGTAGCAAGAAGTGGCACATGTAAATCTGCTCAACTGACAATGTTTACATAAAATTGTATTTGGATTTATAATGGAGCCCTGAGTCAGTTTGAATTCATGTAAAAAGTAGATTGGGTTGACAGGATATTTGATAGCAATGCAAGATTTTAAGAGGAGGAGATTTATTTCTGAGTACATACCATTTTGACATATTGGATAAGACAAGACATTATAGCTATTCTATAAGGATATTTGATCAGCATTGCAAATTAAAAAAATATTTCTGACATAAGGTACCAACATCCAAAGACAAACATTATAGCTATTCTCCTCAAGAGTGTTTAGGTTTAAGTTCTTGTTAAAACCATAGCATGAGAAATCCCCCATATTTGGTATTAGGTACAAAAATGAGCTAACCGGTTGACAACTGCATACCCATGACAGTCAAACATAGATTGGATCGTTTACATGGAAGAAACATTTGTACCAATCAGACAAATAGAAGATCCACAAAATTGACAGGTGCGTTTTACAAAGAATTGAAGGCATGAAACAAACCTAAAGGACTTTGGACCAACATTCCAACAAGTGATTGATTTGTTAGGTAGGGGGTAGAACCATTAAATTGCTAATCAATATTGTCTTGGACCGATCTTCAACAAACGTAATGACAGCAGGCATGAAATATCTCATGTTCGAATCCTAAAGGCACTCCATGCCTGAATAGAGATGAATTTTCCTGCATCTTTGTTTTTCTAGGGAGTTACTATACTTCTTATCCACTTCCCTCATGCATATTTGATGGAGTCATGTAGAATCCAATCCTATTGTTGAATGCAGTTGCTGATTGCAGAGATTGGAGGTATAAGAGTGAGCGGGACTGCATACCTTCCACACGAAACATTGGTTTTGTGGTCAAAATTCTTCATATTGTAAAAGTGATTCTGCTTCAGATTCAAATTCTGCCATCATCAAAAGAAAAACATAAAAGCCAATTCTTCGTCAAGGATCTTTTGTCTAATTCCTACAAACGAAAGCACTTAGGATATCTCCCATTTAATGCTCAATGGTAGAAAAACAGAGTGACAAAGAATACCTGTACCACAGTACCCATAGGAGTCAAACAATGGGATGTATCAGATGCAAGTAAAACTTTATGAATTAGATGTAAGATAACAATCCAACCAAGAAATAGAAGATAGACAATTCTCAGAGCATAAGGAGCTTTGCTAGAATATAGTGTCTTTTGCATAGCCTCGAGATCGGCATCACCTTATCCACAATAGAGCCTGGTTTGATTTGTTCTTTGTATATCTAGTTGTCAGTGAGATTTTGGAAAATATTGCAATGGGAATAAAAATGAAAATGCTTATACTAAAGCCACGGGTTTGAACAAAAATGCAAGCCGTAAGACCAATGGTCGCAAGAAATGTTTATAGGGGTCGGTTTTAAATTTAATGGGGGTTTAGTGTTGGAGGTGGTTGCAGTGCCCACTCCCCTCCCTTCTAACAAATTCTCCCACAGAGACCGCGACCCATAATGGCTAACCAACCCAACAATAACCAATTTCCTTTATTTAAAACTTATAATTACATCTACCCAACAATGGGTCATGGTTAAAAAATAGATATTAAAAAATGTGTCACGATTAGCTCCTAAAAAAAGTAATATTAGGATGGAGATTATATTAATATTTGGTAATAATATTTATATCTAACTATTACAAAATTAGAGAATAATGGTATATATATCACTATTATATAAATTTAGAGAATATAAATATATATATATACCATAGTATATATATAGTATTTGAATTTTGTCAAAGTATGTATATTAGTTAGGTTTCCTTTTCTTTTATTTAAAAGAAAATATTACAACTAGTAGAAGAGTACATTTTGGTAATTATAATTATATAAGGATATTAGTTCACACACACTTAGATAGATTTAGTGTTGCCAAAATTTGTACTTTACATACATTTAAAACAATTCATCTCTTTCATGTTCATTTGTAAAATAACTATAATGGTATAGGAATTTTAAAAGTTTTCACTTCAAATTAAATATGTAGGTATTTGAAGAAGATTTCCTCTACAACCAAGTAACATTTAGATAGAAACTTTGTCCAAATTTCCTTCTTACATAATCATTTAAATATGAGAAACATAAGGCACAACTAAATGAAATTTATCCCTCTTTCATTAGAAAAACTTATCACATAATGCAAGAGTCTCAACATTCACTTCCCAAGAAAATCTTAGATTTGAGAAATCTTACTCTGTTTTATTACAAACCCATTACAAGGTTCATCGTTCCATGGGAAGTAATGCAAATCATAATAAACCATTTACAAGAATATAACCAATGTATAAGGTTACATACAGTGTACTATTGGTACAATTTACTAGTTGAGAAGTATTAATCGTGCAATCTATAACTTCGCATGTCTTTCTCCAACAAGAGCACTTCATCCAATGAGTTCCACCATCTTTATAAAGGTTGTTGGTATCCAAATTTGTTCTCCTTTTCAAGCTGAGTAGCATCACAAATTTGGCATGGAGCTTAGAGACAAATAGATCATGATGTATGTCATTTTGTAGCCGAGGATGACATCTAATTGGCCCTTTGTCACTCAGATTTGTGGAGAGATGGATAGCACCTTCAAGAGGATTTGACTTATCCTCACTACTTTAGGTCGTGCCTTTCAGACCAGGGTGAAAGGACCTGTAGTGTAACCATTGTTTGATGAAGGAGATGGAGATATCCTTCTTTTGCACAAATTTTATGAAGAAAACCTTGGGAAAGTATGATCAATACTCCATAATTTAACTCTCAAGAGTTTTCACTTCTAAATGATGGAGACACTTTCAAAACAAGGCTAAGGTTACTGAAGACATTATGAAATCCTGATTGTTCTATATATTTTAGTAAATAGATTTTGTTCCTTTGTGGATATACAGGGCCAAAAAGAGGTAGTTCAGGATGGATTCATTGTTTTTGAATAATTTTGGTGGGAGATCAAGCAGGATAAAATTGATTATACCAGATCTTTGAGAGACTTCACAACCATTGGAAAGCTAAATGACAGAAATCTTTGGAATAGCTAAGATATTCCTTCAACCAGAAGGTGTGCTTCAATGGAGGTTTAGATCAGCATGGTTTCACACAATATTTGAGAATCTAACACGAAGGCTCGAGTTAAAAGACTAAATTAAACATTAAAAACCCATGGTTCAATCACACCTAAGATACACTCGAAGGCTTACAGACAAATCTTTATCAAGAAATGACAGTGAAGTGATTTTAAATTGTTTATCTCATCACAGGATGAAAGCTCTTGTTGAAATGAAATTAAAATGCCACTAAACTATCACAGGGACGAGATCCTATGTGATTGGTCAGGGACTTTAACACAATATTTCAATAGGAATAAGAAAAACTAATTGCAGACATTTTGAAACAAATCAGACACAAATTGCTCCAAGATTGACACAAACTAACTCGAAATTGATTAAAATTCATCAGCAGGGGAAAGCTTTCAAAGAAATATTAGAGCTTGTCAATGGCTATACATCAAAACCAACTTGACATGATAGAAAATATAACACAGAAGAAATTAACTAGGTATCTCAGATTGGTCTCTCAGGAAGATGGACCCTCTCAAATTTTATCTTAAGAATTCAACCCCTAACCTTTTGCAAGAGTATTCTCATTGCATTTATACATTTCACTTGCTCAATTTCCCCCCCCCCCACCCCCCCCCCCCAAAAAAAAAGAATATTTTAGGGACCTTTGCTTGTTACCATTTTTTCTCAGAAAGTGACGTTTAACAAATTTGCAACAAAAATTTTCCAATTGGACAAATCATGAACTGATCACATTTCCCAAACCCTTGACTAATGACTAAGATGCCATGTCATAACCTTTTTGACAATCCTTTTAATCATTATGATTCTGTCATGCAAGAAATCCCCATTTTAATCATTCTCTGGAGGCTCTGTATAGCAGGATCTAATAGGTAATCCTTTTCACTCTCGAGGCAACACCTTTATCATCTTTTGCACTTGTAACCTTCATCATTTCATCATTTTTCCTCTCTTTCATTTGTAACTTTTCCCCGCATCCATCTTCTCTAGTAATTATCGTTTTTACAAGTTCTTGAGGAATTACAACTTCAAAATATCGACCTTAACAATTCTTGGACTCAAAAATTAAGTTCTAAATCCATTCAATGGAACTTTGTAGAGAAAAACTACATGGAATTTCATCAAAAAATGATAAAAAATAGTGCATATTCACATCTCTAAGAGTCTTAGAGAAAAATGGTAGAAAAATAGATGCAATGCACAACAACCATTGATTCTACCCCTTCTCTACTTTATATTATAGCCATCCACGTGTTTCCTTGGTGCAACTACAAAGGAGAAGTACAGGGGCAAGTTTCCAAACAAGCGCGGGTCTTCCATGTGCCCTGGGCCCAAGAAAAAAGCCTTTTGGCCTTTGAAAAAGTCTCAATAAAAACGAGCCAAGGGAAGCCTCCACATTTCACCTTGGTGCACCTTTGGTATGGTCCTCAAAAGCGAAGACCCCAAACCAGCGTGGTCCCTCCACATGTCTCAGTTCGACAAAGTTATTAAAAAAAATTGAAGGATCAATAAAAGGTGCAATGTGTCTAGGGTCCAAGATAGTATTCCTTGGCTGTTGAAAATTCAAAGCAAGGGCAGAGTGAGTGGATGCCTCCAAGTTTCCTCCTGACACTTCTTCAAAATAAAATTTAAGGGTAGGTCCCCAAACAGGCACGGTCCCTCCACATGTCCCAAGCTTTAGAATGTTGATTTAAAAGTCTAAGTATGGGAAGACCCGACAAAAACCTCCACGTGTATCCCTGGCACAACTTTGAGATGGTCCCCAAAAGTGGAGACCCCAAATAAGTGCGGAATCATCACGTGTCCCCTTGGCATAACTATTAAGGTGGGACCACGAGGCAGATCCTTAAATGAGCGTCGGCCCTCGACGTGTCCATGGTCTACCAAAGCTGCACCGGCTGCATGAAAAAATTGTCTAAGTCTAGGACAAGGTAGCGGAAACCTCCACGTGTCTCCCCGGCATAACTCCAAGGTCAAACCAAAAAATGAATTTTCAGATTGGCGCCGACCCTCCACTTGGACAAGCTTTGAGTTAAATCAGGACTTAGAGTTTCAAAGTGCCCTGCCGAGCCGCATCCAATCAAAAAGGGCCACATTTCGACAGATTTTGAGATATAAATTTGATGGGGAAAACACACCCGTCAAATTGTAAAATGCAGGAAAATCACCATTTCCAGATAGAAATGAATCTTTCTTCAAAGACATAGAATTTGGAAATGATATAAGGCCCAAATGTGATCTAATGAGCTACATCCAATCACATTTCCACAAATATTGGGACAAAAATTGATAGGGAAAACAAAATGTGACTGTGGAAGAATGGAAGGAAGGGAAAAAACTAAGTTTTCACCCAAGTTACAAATCTTTTCACATGGATAGAGGAATGAAAAATAAATTCTGGACTTTAAGTGATCCTCGACTAAGGAAGGGACTAATCATGGCAACCAAATGGAGGACAGAGTTTTCATGCATCAATACGGGGAGATAGAAAACACAACAAAGCCCGCAAACTGAACAATTTCAAGGAAAAATAGAGTGAGATCAAATTGAGCACCAAAATCAGCTCCAACTTGGGGATGGTAACTCCCTTCCGAGTACCACAAGAACAAATAGCAGACCAAGTGCCAAAAACAAACCATTGGGAAATAGAGTCAAAGAATAAGCTTGTAGAGAAAAAAAATTAACTAACTCCCCCAAGGACAAACCGAGAAACCAACAAAACAGCCGCCAAGGCCCACGACAAACAAAAATAGAAAAACATGAAAGCAGAAAGAAACTGAAATACTATACACTGTACAATGGAGTATACCTTGATTATGATAAATCAATCAAGGAAATGTTTTAAATGCCTGCCATTAACAAGAAATTCAAGCAGTTCCCCATCTGATTCTTTTAGGAAGAAGGTATTTTCACCAATTCAAATATCAATTGAATAAGGGCCCATCCACAATGTATCAAATTTACAATGCTTGCCCTTATCTCCATGCTTTCTATCCCATAATAGCACAAGATCCCCAATGCTGAAAGCTCTTGGAGTAACCTTCTTGTCAAATAATTTCTTCAAATTTTCTCTAAACTTCACATGCCGTTGATGGGATGCCCTTCTTTCTTCATTTAACTCAATAATCTGATTGATTTGAGCCTCATATGGACTAACTTCTTGATCTTCAATTTTTTGAACTAACTGATAAGAAGACAATTGTAAATGAAGGGGCAAGAAAGCTTTAGTTCCATATACCAACTCAAATGGGCTTTTACCAGTAGCTCTTTTGATAGTGATTTTGTCAGCCCAAACAACGAACTTCAGTTTCTCATCCCACTTCTTTTTGTTCAACTCCAAGGTTCTTCTAATGATCTTCAAAAAGTTTTTATTGTTGGACTCAGTTTGTCCACTACCTTGGGGATTGTAGTTAGAAACATATGTCAAATTGATTCCATACCCTTTGGACATTGCCACCAAAGTTTTGGCTCTGAAATTCATTGCATTATCAGCAACAATCCTAGATGGCACTCCAAATCTACATATGATTTGATTTAGTATGAATTCCATGATAACTTGGTGTGTTGCTTTCTTGGTGGGGATTTTTTCTACCCACTTAGTGAAATAATCAGTGGCTACAAGAATCCATTTATGACCAGCACTAGAAGGATCTGAAATATCACCAATGAAATCCATTCCTCATTGCTTAAATGGGGCTTCAATTGATATAAGCTACAAAGGAAGGGAGCCTGAAGCTTTCATTCTTCAAGAAAAAATGATGGCAACTTTCACATTTCATAACCAATAGAGTTGTATCTTTGAAAAGAGTTGGCCACCAATAACCAGCCCTCAAGAATGTATGTACTGTAACTCTTCCATCAAAATGTTCCCCACAAACTCCTCCATGGAGATTAGCAATTACCTTTGGGGCTTCATCCTCAGCAATACATGTTAAGAGAACTCTCTCTGGGTTCTTCCAAGCTAACCCAAAATCAGTAATGACATATTTTTGAGAAGCTAATTTAAGAGCTCTTTTTTTATTTTTACTCAAATGTTCAAGGAAGCATAGATGTCTGAGATAAAATATTATATCTTTGTACCATTCAGAGTTTACAAACATTTCAAGGACATCCACCCTTTCTCCTTCTACTTCATTCACCTCAATAGTTTTCAAGTTTCTCTCAGCCGTAAGCTTAGCTAGGCCCAAACCTCTTATCAATTTCTTGGTTTGGATATCCATGTCATATTCCGGCAACTTGTTTACCCATCTACATATTTTTCTTGAGACCTCCATCTCTGATAATAAATCTTTCACCATGGTGTGGGGAACATAAGAAACAACTTTAGAGCTCAAAATGTAAGGTCTGAAAACCTTTGCTTCTTTCACCAAGGAAAATTCTTTCTTCTCCATGATGGTTTGCTTCAACTCAGATCCTTGTAATGCCTTACTGAGAAAGGCAATTGGTCTCTCAACCCCTTCATCATCCTTTTACAACAAGATAGGTGCAATGGTGTTTTCTGAAGAAAAAGAAAACATTTGAAAAGGCTTCTTGTAATTTGGAGCTTCCAAAATAGGGGCATGCTTTAATGCTTCTTTGATCCCATTGAAAGCTTGAATGGAAGCTTCTTCCCATTTGATAACTTGGTCCTTCTTCAGCATGCTAGTAATGGGGATGGTCAGCTCAACAAAGTTAGACACAAATCTTTTGATAAAGTTTATTTGTCCAAAGAAGGATTGAAATCCCTTCTTCATTCTCAGAATTGGAACCTTACTGATGGCTTCCACTCTCTCAGGATCAATCATGACCCCTTCCTTTGATACAATGTGACCAAGAAGCTTTTCCTTTTGCACTCTAAAATGGCACTTCTTGGGATTCAACGATATGACATACTCTCTACACCTTAACAACATTCTCTCCAAGTGTTGCAAGTGATCATTCCTTTTTCTAGAAAACACAGTTACATCAACTTAATAAACAACAATCAAATCATTAATTTATAACAAGAAAACGCTACATCCATTGCTCTTTGGAAAGTTTCTCCAGCATTCATTAAGCCAAAAGGCATCCTGACATAGACATAAGTTCCCCAAGGAGTGGTAAAGGTAGTTTTTATTCTTTCTGACTCCTTCAAAACATCTTGATTACAGCTAGAGAAACCATCCAAAGTGGATAACAATTCAAAACCAGTTACCAATTGTAGCATATTCTCCATGTTTGGCAGAGGGTAATTATCTTTCAAGTTCCTAAAGTCTACGCAAAGCCTTATATCACCATTCATTTTCTGACAGGTACTAAATTTGTAACCCAAGATGAGTACCTTTTGGGATGAATGGTCCCTCCATTCCTCAACTTCTTCAATTCTTCTTGAATCTACAAAGAAAGGAGCGGATTGATCAGCATCTGTTTTTTCCTGAAAGGCTTGGCATTAGATTTAAGAGGAATTTCATGTTGGAACAAATCTTCCCTATATGCCTTTAACTCAGAGTAAGACCAAGCAAGGAATTCTTGATATTTCTTCAAAAATTGAACATAGGACTGCTTCTCTCCCTTTCTTAGATTGCTTCCTAACCTGATTCATATTCACTTGAGGAATTATTGCAATCTTCAATCACAGGATGATCAATTTCACTAATGGATATCTCTTTTCTTGATGCTTGATCTCTAACAACCTTCCAGATTCTTATTCCTTCTGAATTAGACTTTCCCAACTCTTGAAACAAACCTTCTACCAGGGTATTTGGCAAAGAAAGATATTCTTCCTTCCATCTTTGCAGAGATTAATGACAAATCTTACTTGATATATGTTAAGACATTGATATATATTAGGAATTTAAACATATCAGAGTCGCCACTAATGATTTTCACCTTAGTTTGTGTAAATGCACTATGCAAGACTTATCAAATGTCTGTCAATACCAAATTCATGCAAAGCTTACAAGATTTTTTCTTCTTCTACCGAAATTTATCAATGATGATACAAACTTTAGTGCAATATTTGTATAAGCTGGAAATATTTCACTCAGAACTTACAACTTTGAAAAATTCTTACAAATCTGAATAGATAATGATGTTTTAGCAATGTATTTGCACTTAGATCATGTAAGAAACATTACTAGGGTCTGTATGTACTGCATTTTTAAAATACTTCAAAGAGTCCCTGATAATGACACCACAAGTGTTGTTACCACATAAATAAATCTCAGAGCTCAAATAATCCACGACAATAGAACCATGATTGTTTTTGACGAGCCAAAAGGATATGAACTGGAAACAAATCAACAAATAATCCTCGGCAACGCAAATTAGTTCCCTGACAATGGTGCCACAAGTGTTGTTGCCCCACGAATAAATCTCGAAGCTCAAATAATCCCCAGCAATGGCGCCATGAGTGGTTTTGATGGGCCAAATGGATATGAACTAGAAAAAAATCAAAAAATCATCCTCGACATGCAAATCACTTGCCCGGTAATGGTGCCACGAGTGTTGGTATGCATAGTTGTTCTCCTTTTCAAGTTGAGCAACATCACAGATTTGACATGGAGCTTAGAGACAGATAGATCATGATGTATGTCATTTTGTAGCCATGGATGAGATCTAACTAGCCCTTTGTCACTTAGATTTGTGGAGAGATGGATAACACCTTCAAGAGGATTTGACTTATCCTCACTACTTTAGGCCGTGCCTTTCTACCAGGGTGAAAGGCACTGTAGTGTAACCTTTGTTTGATGAAGGAGATGGAGGTATCCTTCTTTCACAGAAATTTTATGAAGAAAACCTTGGGAAAGTATGATCAATACTCCATAATTTAACTCTCAAGAGTTGTCACTTCTAAAAGATGGAGACACTTTCAAAACAAGGCTAAGGTTACTGAAGATATTATGAAATCCTAATTGTTCTACATATTTTAGTAAATAGATTTTGTTCCTTTGTGGATATACAATGCAAAATAGGTGTAATTCAGGATGGATTCATTGTTTTTGAATAATTTTTGTGGGAGATCACGTAGGATAAAATTGATTATACGAGATCTTTGAGAGACTTCACAATAATTGCAAAACTAAATGATAGAAATCTTCAGAATAGCTAAGATATTCCTTTAACCAAAAGGTGTGCTTCAATGGAGGCCTAGATCAGCACAGTTTCACACAATCTTTGAGAATCTAGCACGACCGATTGAGTTAAAAGACTCAATTAAACATCAAAGACCCCTAGTTCCTCACACCTAAGATACACTCGAAGGCTTACAAATAAATATTTATCAACAAATTACAGTGAAGTGATTTTAATTTTTTTATCTCATCACAGGATGAAATCTCTTCTTGAAATGAAATTGCAAATGCAACTAAAATATCACAGGAATGAGATATTATGTGATTTGAATGGATTTTAACACAATATTGCAATAAGAATAAGAAAAAAATAATTGCAGACATTCTGAAACAAAGCAGACAAAAATTGCTCTAAGATTGACACAAATTAACTCAAAATTTATTATAATTCATCAACAGGGGAAAGCTTCTAGAGCAATCTTAGAGCTTGTTAATGGATATACATCTGCAACCAACTTGACATGATAGAAAATCTAACACAGAAGAAATTAACCAGGTATCTTGGATTGGTTTCTTAGGACGACGAGATCTCTCAAATTTTCTCTTAATAATTCAACCCTCGACCATTTACAAGATTATTCTCATTGCATTTATACATTTCACTTGCTCAATTTAGCCCACCCAAAAAATAAGAATATTCGAGGGAACTTTGCTTGTTCCCAATTTTTCTCAGAAAGCACGACGTTTAGCGAAATTTGTAACAAAAATTTGCTAGTTGAACAAATCATGAACTCATCACATTTCCTAGACCCTCGACTAATGACTAGGATGTCATTCCATAACCTTTTTTATAGTCCTTTTAATCATTCTGACTCTTTCATGCGAGAAATCCCCATTTTAATCATTCTCTGGAGGCTCTGTACAACTAGATCTGATAGGTAATCCTTTTTGCTCTTGAGGAAACACCTTTTTCATATTTTTCAACTGCAACCTTCATCATTTCATCCTTTTTCCTCTCTTTCATCTACAACTTTTCCCCGCATCCATTTTCTCTGGTAATTCACATTTCTGCAAGTGCCCGAGAAATTCCTTTTTTAAAATATCGACCTTAATAATCCTTAGACTCACAAATTAAGTTCTGAATCCATTCAATGGCACTTTGCAGACAAAAAATACAAGGAATTTCATCAACAAATGATGAAAAATAGTGCATACTCACATCTCCAGGAGTCTTGGAGAAAAAATGGTAGAAAACAGATGTAATCCACAGTAACCATTAATTTTACACCTTCTCTACTTTATATTATAGTCATCCACGTGTTTCCTTGGTGTAACTACAAAGGAGAAGTACAGGGGCAAGTTTCCAAACAAGCGCAGGCCTTCCATGTGCCCTGGGCCCAAGAAAAACACCTTTTGGCATTTGAAAAAGTCTTAGTAAAAAGGAGCTAGCAGAAGCCTCCATATGTCACCTTGGCACACCTTTCGTATGGTCCTCAAAAGAGAAGACCCCAAACAGGCATGGTCCCTCCACGTGTCTCAGTCTGACAGAGTTGTTAAAAACATTGAAGGATCAATGAAAGGCGTCATGTGTCTAGGGTTCGAGACAATTTTTCTTGGCTGTTGAAAAGTCCAAGCAAGGCCAGACTGAGTGGAAGCCTCCAAGTGTCCTCCTGGTGCTTCTTCAAAATAAAATTTAGGGGCAGGTCCCCAAACAGGTGTGGTCCCTCAACGTGTCCCAGGATTTAGAAAGTTGCTTAAAAATTCTAAGTATGGGAAGACCCAGTAGAAACCTTCACGTGTATCCTTGGCGCAGCTTTTAGAAAAGGAGGGTGTGGTCCCCAAAAGCGGAGACCCCAAAAAAGTGCAAACTCATCACGTGTCCCCTTGGCACAACTATTAAGGTGGGACCATGAGGCAGATCCTCAAATGAGCGGTGACCCTCCAAGTAAGAGGCATTAAATGGAGGTAAAATGATTATATATTACTTGTGTCCATGGTCTACTAAAGCTGCACCAACCACATGAAAAAATTATCTAAGTCTAGGCAAGGCAGCAGAAACCTCCATGTGTCTCCTTGGCAAAACTCCAAGGTCAAACCAAAAAATGAATTTTCAGATGAGCGCCGACCCTCCACTTTTCTTCATTGTTGGACTATTTCAGAACATCAAGCTTTGATTTGAATCGGGCCTTACAGTTTCAAAGTGCCCCACTGAGCCGCATCCAATCAAAAAGGGCCACATTTCCATAGATTTTGAGATATAAATTTGATGGCGAAAACACACTCGTCAAACTGTAAAATGTCAGAAAATCACCTTTTGCGCCTAGCAATGAATATTTATTCATGGAAAGAGAATTTGGAAATGATATAAGGCCCAAATGTGATCAAACGAGCCACATCCAATCATGTTTGCATAGATATTGGGACAAGAATAAATTGACAGGGAAAACAAAATGTGACAATGGAAGAATGGAAGGAAGGGAAAAACTGAGTTTTCACCCAAGTTACAAATCTTTTCACATGGATAGAGGAACGAAAAACAAATTCTTGACTTTAAGTGATCCTCAACCAAGGAAGGGACTGATAATGGAAACAAAATGGAGGACAAATTTTTCATGCATCAATACATGGAGATAGAAAACATGATAGAGAACGCAAACTAAAGAATTTCAAGTACAAATGGGGCGAGATCAAATTGAGCACCAATAAAGGTAATGCACACAAAAAATGGGGGAGTAGGAAACACTCACCACCCAACCAAATATCCAATGAGGGAGAGAAGCCTTCATCCTCATTGGCCCCCAAGCCCCAACAAAGAAGTAATATGGAGTATTTGACAAATATTGGCAAAATAAAAAAAGGCTTCCACAGTCACATTTAATCAAGACACTCAACACAATTACACATTTTTTAAATTACCACAAAACCAACAAATTTCCAAACACAAAGGCTTCATACTAAAGCCAAGGAGGATAATGGAACATGGGGGTTCTTCTTATGCCTCCCAAGGGTTTGGGTTCCCACCTATGAGCCTCCAAAAACTCCATCACAATACAAACAATAACTCTTATTCCTCCCTCCAATAAGATACACCACTCTTATGCCTCCCTCACTCTTATGCCTGCCTCAAGAAAATAACAAGATAAACACAAATCATATTTATTAACAAGGTTGAGATCCCAACCCAAATCCCTCCTAAAATACCCAGTAACATTTCTCTTCTACCCCCCATAATTTTTACCCCCATTTCCATTTCTCCCATAACCTAAGGATCAAATCTATTTCCCACAATCATAAGCAATAAATCAATCATCTTCCACACATATTAGCACAACAAAATTTCAAGGCAAAAAAAAGGGTGAAGATCTACCTTACAAATGAAGAGGAATAAAACACAAGAAAACTCCAATCCTTCCAATATCCTAAGAAAGAAACATCCAATCCAAGCTCAAATCCCCATTCTCAAGAAATCTCTCCCAGATTACAAACATCCCCCAAAATGCACTAGTTAGCGCCAAATCCTCACACACAACTTGGAATAAATAGAAAAGATGGAGAGAGGGGTGATGTCACTCCATGTAGGATGCCACATCGTCTTTCCTTCATTCCACATCACCAAGGACAAACCCAAACCCCAAAGCATAATAAATTGGTGGTTGGGGAAATGACCACCCTCTTACACACTCAACCCAAACCCCACACCCCCAAAGGACACAAATAAATACTCATGTAATAAAAGTGCAATTAATTACTCTTTTCCTCCATTAAAACACAAAAAAGGACATAAAATAAGCCCCTCACATCATAGGCCTAGTGGGTGGGTGACTTTAAGAGGTGTGGGACAAGCTTAGCTTGTCCCACAAGTCTCCAAAATTTCCTAGAAGGTCAAAATCCGAATTTCACTTGGAAGATTGAGTACACACTACTCCAAAACAAATTTAATTCATTCCAATCCAACACAAATTAAGGATATCAACTCACATTTATTTCCCCCCTTTTGTCACATCCTAATTAGCACAATTTAAACACTTTTAAATTAACTTAAGAGGGGTACTAAAAAAATAATAAAAGTGACTCCACATACTTAAAAAATACAATAACTCGCAATTAAATAAAATCAACAAGACAAAGTCACAAACTTACCCAAGGTCACTATGGAGGTCACCCCCCATTAGGGACCTCCAAACAACCAACAACAATATAGAACATATGAAAACACGAGTTGCCATGGTGACCTATTTCTAATACCCCAATTTCCTTTGTTGTTGGTCTCTTATCCCCCGTAGTTTGTTGTGCTATAATTTCTTACAAAATCAAATAATACCTTTCTAGCCTTGTGGCCATATTAATGATGTTGAAATCATAAAACACGTGCATATATACATAACAATTTATATCATCAAATATCATAATTAAACCAATGTTAGAATCAAGTAATTCACCTATTGTTCAGTTTTATAACATTTCAGTTCTACCAATCCGTAAATTTTTACTAATATCATAACATCAAAAATCATCCAAAAATATACATAGATCACGTCCAATATGTCAATAGTAGTAATAGTTAGAACATTGAATACTGATATATGAATGAAGAATATAAAATTCTTCACAATAGTCACATGATGTCACAAGTCTAACACACTTGTATTGTTTATCAAATAAGTAAAACAAATGAGGTGGTCTGTTATCATCTAGCATTTTTTGAACGATTGTTAAGAAGGTATCAAGGTCTAGGAATCCAATAGAGAGTGAGAAGAGACATACAAAATTGATGGTTCACGATTAGTCCTGGTAGTTTTAATTGATTTCCATTCTAGGTAATCAGGACTATCCTTCATGCATTTTCATGATGGTTCACTTTATGTCCATACAGTCAATATTGACTTGTCAAATTCACAGTTTTGGGTCATCAAATAACAGGGTCAAAGTGTTATTAGTATGCCATAACTATGAGCTACATGTTGTAAGGTTTGAGGTAATTATAAGTTAATGTCAGAAATTATATTAAGAAATATTTCTAACAATGTTGAAGAGGAGTGGCCATTACCTCACTTGAACTGATGTTGATTTGCATGTATGTTTCCTCTATGGAATTCTAATGTCATAAAGAAGGTTGCCTAACAGTTCATGGACCAGGATCTATCTTTGTGCATAGTTTAAATATCAACCATGGTAAATATTTAAATGATATATCTACGAGGACATTTTATTAATATGGGAGTTTTACTAACAGTTTGATCTTGGAATATGGAGAATTTTGGCATCAACAATGGATGTGTTTCATAGTGATTTTTTGATAGTGCAAATGAAAAACAGCGTTGAATATTCGTAATCAAAGTGAAACTCGACCTTACTTGGGTCACTTGTAGATGTGGACCTGAAAAATTTATGAAGTTTTTTTAACATGGATGCAGTTTGTTAAATTTATCTACAAATGTCTACCTAAATCTTCATTGGTTTAGAAAGACTAAATGCATACTAAAAGGGATGTCAATTTTCATTCTTGTGTAACTAGTCTAAGCATGGGGGAGTAGTGCAACCTAGAGGATTGAGTTATTTGTAGGTATGATGGACATATTGCCAGGTACTGATCTGACTGCATGATAGTTTCAGGAATTATTCCTGATAACATGTGTGTAAGAGACCTAAGATAGAAAAAAGTTTAGACCTCTCACAGGAGAACAGAGAAACCTGTCTATGAGACCTAGGGTAAATTAGAAATCCTAGATGAACTTTTATGTGATAATGGAACTTGTTCATCTCCATCAATTGAAAAATGGAAGAAAGAAAATTAGAGGAATTAGACTATCCTTATTAGATGGATGCATTTTGTGTTTTGGTTGTAGATATCTCCTACATAGTGGAGTGGATTATGTCCCTAAATTAGCATATTGGTGCCCACTTGTAGGGTATAGGAATGCATCATAGAAATAACATTCCAGGAATATGGTAACTACCCATTAATCCTAGGCTTGATGAAAACTCATTCAGAGATAAGGTGTTGGTACCTCACTGAATTACATAATATTTGTAAAATATAAGCATACTATTAATGGGTTTAATCTTCACCCATGAGTGAATTCCCACTTAGGCTAAACCTAACATGGTTGCTTCTTGTGTTGAGAAGCTTTGATATTCTATCCTCTTGTTGGTTAATTTTTCACATATTAAAGATGACAAATCATGATGGTTATGAATGCCATCCTATGAATCAAGATCCTTTTTCAAATGAATTTATGGTTGGGATGGAAACGAAATAAAGTTTATTTTAGGACTGATTCATCCACCCCTACCAAGTACCATGTTCGTTGTCAATCCATATAGTTCTTAATTGTACTCATTGCTTTTGAAGATATCTAATCTATTTAATGATGATGAAGACCACTGTAAATTAATTGTATCCATAAATGTTCAACGCTTGATGCTAAAATCATTTGATTTGCATCATCACTCTTAATGTACGTCAAGATTTCTTGTATGAAACTAAGAAGTAAAATGGAGGAGAAGTTACCACACCAGCCATTAAGGTTTTTTGAAGAATTTTAAAAAAATATTGGAATCTTCTATCTATAATTGATAGAAGAATCTCTAAGTCATTAAAAAAAATTTATGTTACAAAAATTCAATCCAATCACCAAAGGAAGAATTTTCAAGATACCAGCATACAAACGTGTACAAATTATCAATCTATTACAGTTGTTAGAGTGTAAGTTCACAGGCCTGAAAAATGTGTCCAGGGTAACTCACTAGTATGATCCAAGATGAACATTGAAAATAGAATAAGGAAGTTATGTTTGAATTACATTAGTGATATAGTAAGTATGTACGTATGAAGATGTGAGTACATAGGTGAAGAGTCATAATAGTCCATATAACTTGAATGAGGCTTCCTTCATGTACGAAATGGTGAAAACCCATGAATTTCTTTAGACTGATGTATGGAATATATACAGGTCTAGGAGATGTGCATCATACCTATCCATATCATGTATGATAATTTCAAAGCATAAAATGTTTTTGAAAGTGCTTAGGAGAGATGAGTTCTTCTTTTGATAAAATATGGTCCAATAGTTGACATGACTATTGATCACACAATACCCGATAGTTTTCATAGTATTATCAAGTGAGTTATTTATTTTGGACATAATAATTATGTAGAGTAGCCAATCAGGATCATGACATGTAAGACCTCTCACCCCATGTTCAAGTATAAAAAAATTCAATGTTTAAGCATTTTCAAGTATTGCTTTCTACCATGGTTGTAGTGTAACTAAAATTTATTATTTTAAATCAATTCAAAATAGGAATTTCCCTCTAATTGAACATTCCAAAGATAAAATATAAGCTAACCCAAATATGAACCACAGATTGGTGAAAACATCACAATCCCATATGATAAATAATTGATTTTAGTTTATGTGGACCCCTTAACTTAGGGTGTACCATACTAATAGCCCCTCTCCACTATATTAAGTCATTTTAGTTTTAGTCATTTTCTTAATATTCACATATTCTGCAGTTTTTTTTTTTTAATAAATCATATCAAAGATCAAATTTTGAAAAGCTTCACTATTATGTAATCTGTGAAGAAAAAATTGTGGTATTGGATAAAAATGCATTAAAGAGCTTGGTGATGAGAGGAATCAAAGCCAAAATGACTAACGATTCATAAAGGATACTTTTGAAAATAAAGAGATTATTTATTTTCTGGGCGGAAAGTTACCTTCTTTTTGTCTAAATCACCTTGTAAACAATTATCTTTAAAAACTTTGACATTATAGCTATATATTGTTAAGTCACGAGTATTGTATGGGTGTTTTTTGAAGACATACCTATCAAGGAGGGAAAGGGTTTGAGTTATATTGGAAAATTCCTATTGTAAAAGGAAATAAAGGAGTCTCAAATTTGTAGATAAATGGTCGAAACTGGGAGGGATCATTTTTGTTTTTATTCGATAGGTTATTATTACGCCGGAGGTGTTTCCCTTTAAGAAGGGACTGGCTGACTCTGACATCAGTCAAAATTTGGAAAGCAGAGATTCAAAGCTGAAGGTTTACGTTGAAAAATGACGCACCACATTGATCCACTCCAATGAACTAATACTGTAACGAAACCAAAACCAGTGGTTTTATTAGCATCTTCATATTTCACCTCTTCTATATGAATGCGCCTTTCATAATTATCAATATTCCTATTTTCTAACGTATTCACCATGGATTTGGATTAGTCGTGCCCACGACCAGTCAGGTGACTTTCCCATCCTCTTTTTCCTGTGGATTTCGTAAAATTGGAAACTATATTAATGCATTCCATACATGGATACTTTAGTGCTTTTGCAGTCTATTATTTTTTGTACGCATTTTTATATGTCTTTGTAATTTTTTCTAAAAATTGCACTACAAATGATGGCACTTACAATTTCCTCTTATAGTAGTGTAACTATTTGGAATTTACGTAGGGTTTTCCCCATGTATAGGCTTGAAAACCTACTTTCAAATCAGCATGCAATGTCACAGTTCATCTTCTAAAAAATAGACCACTGGTTTGCATCCTTCATTCCACCCTAGAGTACATTCTATGATTGCACCATAGACTGGTGTATAAGAATAATACAACAGATGAAACCTTGCAATGGAAGGTTCTTGAGTCTTGTTAGTTTTAAGTAGGTATACAACTTTGACTACAACTACATAATACCAAAATACCAAATCTGCAAACAAAAAACCAAAGCTGGGACAAAATATAGCGTAGAAAACAAGTACAAAAAAATAGTGACCGTCGGAGGGCATGCACAAGGCATGTGAATTTTTTTTGAAAAAATACTAGATAGAGATGTGGTTTCCTAGGCTGCAGGGATTGCAAGATATGTAGAAAATGAATTTATTTATTATTATATTTAATATTTCTAAGACATGTCCATTCATACCATGTTACAAATCACACATGTCACATAATATCTATACAGAACTGCATAGCTCCAAAAAAAAATCCCTGTTTACCTACAATTTCACTCTTATCCTATGCCTATGTTTAATGGATTCACTCCATCAGAACTTAGATAAACCATGCAACACAAGTGATCTTCAATGGCCTTCAAATAATTTTATGTATTATTATCATCACCTACATATTTCACCTCTTCTAAATCACTGCGCCTTTCATAATTATCAATATTCCTATTTTCTAAGATCTTTATACTTCCATCGACATTTTAGTTTTCCTTGTGTGAATACTAGATAGTGTCTCCAAGATCTACGCCTCTATAGCCTCTATCAGGATGGAAATCATAAAATTTTTTAGAGAAGAGACCACATTAACCTGTCGGACTACTAGCCCAAAAATTTTCCTCTCTTGTTCATTTTATTTGCTCCTCCTTTGGAAGGCAATCATCATCATTCTTAAAGATGTTGATCCACCACCTCTCAATAAGTAGCTTAACCTCCTTAGTGAAAAAACCCCATGCCAATTTTATAGCATGTGGTACTTACCCAAGTTCATGACCAAGGAAATTAGGCTTGAAATGAATCATGGCCACAATTTTGAGTGAAAGCATAGGTTCATCTAGCATAGGCGATGAACTCAGAATATTCTTATGACCTCAAGATGCATAGAATTTGAGAAATCTATAGCGAATGACGTCCCCACTCACTTATTGATCGAAAAAAATTCCACCAAATCTTTGATTTATTAATCCTAGAAAAAACAACAAGATAATATTCAAGGTTATGTTAGATAATGCATGATAGAACACAAATGGATTTCTCAACAACGTAAGATAGAACTGCAACAGATGAAATGGGTTTAAAATTTCTATAAGAAATATCTGTATAAAAAGGGTCATTGGCCACTATGCCAAATACCCCCAAATCATAAAACATCCTATTGCTAAACTCACGGTACATAACCAAATCTATAATAGCATAGACAACAAGAACAACAAAATAACAAAAAAAAACTGTAACACATTAGAGGGTGTGTACCAACAATCTATAATATTTAGACACCCCAAAATTATAGAAATTAATACAACCTAACCTTTTCCTGATTATTATTCATTATGTTGTATATTGGGTTGTTTGATAGGCTCTCAAGTTAACTTATAAACTACTGCGGGAAAAATCCTCCCTATAGATTACCCTACAATTGCTAAATTTATTGTGTTTCCTGTGGTATATAAAAATATAAACATAAAAACTGGTTCTGGCCTCACAGAATATTAGTGTTGAAGATTGAAGAGGATCTATTACAAAAGGTTTTCTAGTGCCCACTCGTCTTCCCACTCCTCTTCAACATTGTTTCATCTTGATATTGATACTATTGGACTAATGTTCAGACATTTTGATTTTGATACATTGATCAGTAGATGATAGATTATACTGATATTTGGATTATTGACATTATGATGTTTACGTTTTATTATGATGCACTAGATAGTGATGTTAGACAGTTTGATATATGTTGATTTTCATGATGATGGATTTTATACCGACATGTTATGTTTAGGGATGTTGGAGTATAATTGTAATCTCATGGATGTTAGCTTTTTATTTTGACATATTGATGGATAATAGAATTGCTAATGTCGAATGATGAAATTGATTTTATATGTATATTTTCTCGATGTTGTTAATACGGCCGAAAGGCCAAAGAGGTATTTTGTTGTGTGCAAGAATTTTATCACATACATCGAAGGGGATAGGGGACCAACCATGGAAGGATTTTGGGCGTTGAGCAACAATGACCAAATTTGACAACTTGTGTAATGTTGTTTAGTGTAGTGTTTTGCATGTCTAGTTTGGAGGTCTCCCATGGGGGTTGACTTCACATGTGTGGCTATGGGGTGAATTGTGTCTCTTTCTTTAATTTGTGTATGTGCTTATTTATGTTTTGTGTATTTTAAAATTTGAAATTTTTTCACTTTATTAGCATGTTGTAAATGTGTGTTAATTAAGCTTAACCCTTTTTATTTTTAGTTAACCAAATTAAGGATGCGACAAATAGTTATGATGAGATTTGGTAGTCTTTGTGTAAGTAAAATTTATGTTGATTTGGGTGAGTTTTACTCCACCCCAAGTTCAAAATTCGAATTTTGAGTTGGGGGCATTTTTAGAGGCTTGTGGGACAAGCAAGGCTTGTCCCATGCCTCTTAAATTTACCCAACAACCCTACTTATGGGTTGGGAAGTTTATTTTTGACTTCTTTTTCAATTTTTTAGTGTATAAGAAGGAAAATTATTTCACTTTCTTTCTACCCCAATTTATTATGTCCCTTGAAAGCATGGTGTGCAAGTTTTGAGCCATGTGGGTTGTCATAGTCCTTGCATGTGCATTGATTTTCTTGGTCTTGGTGTATTGACTTGAGTGTGGGGATGGAGGAATGATGAAGTGGCATCCTACATAGAGCCACCTCATCATCCTCACATTCCATTTTTATTTATTGGTGATTTTTGGTTGGAATGGGGGTTACTTGTTCTTTTATCTTCTTGCGTACTTTTGGAATTGGAGCTTTTTGAGTGCTTGGAAATTGCTTGGCTTGGATTTGAAGAGGCTTGTGGAATTTTCTTGGAACTTGATGGAGAGGTAGGCTCTCCACTTTTGTCATTATGTTATTTTGCTTATTTGTATGCAATGTTGTGCTTGTAAAATTATTTTTTTTGTCTTGTGAATATGTTTGTGTGTTGGTTGGGTAGTAGGCCTTAGTTGGGTGTGGGAGAAGGGTTTATGGGACTATTGGGGAGGGAAAATGGAGTTTTGTGAGGCATGCAATTGGTGGGAGTGTGAATGGGAGTCTTACCTATGGGGAGTGAAAAGGAAATCATGGTTTTTTTGCATGCTTGCAAGGGAGAGATAAGGATTTTGTGTGATTATTTTGTGCACTTGGAGGCTTAGGGTAAGAATCCCACTTCACTTGGGAGGACATAAGGAGGTGGTCTCCCATAACCCTTGCTCTATTTGGTTTGATCTTCAAACCTTTGTATTGTTGTGAATGTGTAAATTTTTTGGATATGTTATCTTGGTTGAGTTGAATGTCTTGTATGTGTGTTTGTTGTGAAGCCACTTTGCTAGAAGTTGTCATTGTTTCTCAATGCTCCTCATGTGGTTGTTTGGTTGGGGCTCGGGGGCCATTAGGGGGATGGCTTCTCCTCTTAATGGATTAAAAGTTGGGCAGAGAGCATTTCCTACTCCCCCTTCCTTGTTTTGTGAACCCATTGTAAAGTTTGAAGTTATCAAGATTTGGAGGTACCATTGTGGAGAAGTCATGCAAACTTGGAGATTTATATTATTAGCCTCTGTTGATAGCCATTGTTGCATATTGGATTCAAATTGTATGCTTCCCACTTTGTGTGGATGATTTAAAAATTGTAAACTTGAAGGAAAACCATTGGATCCTCATTTAGAAATCCCTTCATAAATGTCAGACTATTTTAAGAATTCTTGTTTGAGAAATATGCCATTTTAAAATATATTAGCATGGTGAAAGTGGACTACCACTTTATTTCACATTGTTTTTGAAGAAATTAAAAAGTTATGAAATGAGATTAAATGGAAATAATCTTGGTTGCAATTAGAGTGTCTTATTTACTTGCAAAATGTGTCATGTTCATCTTTTAAATTATATCGGAAAATATATGGTTGTTGGAAACGGTTACTACTTACTTTTTGATAGTAATGAAACGGTTATCCTTGTGTTCAGTAAATGAAAGTAAATTCAAATATCCTATACTAGAGACGTAATACTAAACTAGTTGAAGGGAAGTAGTAGTCAAAATCCTTAGATTAAATAAAATCATCCCTTTTCTACTATCATTATGGAAAATGGGTTGTGTATGAAATAATTTTAAATATATCTCAACTTAACCTTAGATGTAATATACAAAAAAAAAAAGGAAACACATAAAGTGTACATATCCTACTTAAATATGACTTATGTGTTATTTTAGTTAAATTAGTTCTATAGGCTTAATCCTGCAAATTACTTTGGTATATCATATTAAACCTACTAGTGTTTTCTCATTTAACAAAAAAAAGAAAATTGTAAATAAATCGAGCTATTTTAATATTATTAATATATTAAAGTTATTGATATATTAATATTATTCCAATTTAATAATAATAATAAAATTGCAATAAAAGTTATTTTATATATATATATATATATATATATATATATATATAACTTTTATTATTATTAAATATTATTAATTAATATTAATGAGATTATCAATAAATATATCAAGAAAACTTGTAGTAAACAAAATTTATTAAAAGAGGGCGTTGAAGCGGTCTAAACGGGCCATCTTTTTGGCACATTGTTTTGTGTGTTGGGACCGGCAGGCCTAGGTCTGAATATGGATGGTGGATTGGGGGAGGGGGCGACCGCCTCCCACCCCAACCCATATTAATTTAAAAGACGGGTGCGTTGAAGCGGCTAAACCCCCTTTTTGGCAAAACATTGTTTTGGTGTACTGATCAGCAGGCGGTAAAGCTATGACCTTATGGATGGTGGGTCTGGGGGAGGGGGCACCGCAAACCGTCTACCCCTTAATATAACCCATATATATATATATACCTCTAATTAGGGCGTTGATAGCGGCTAAACCCCCTATTTTGGCACATTGTTTAACATGTTGAAAAATTGGGCAGGCCTAGGTATATGAATATGGATGGTGGGTTTCTTATAAATAAGGCACCGCCCCCATTGTGTATACCCATATTAATATGGCTTGGGGTGGGGGCGGTGCCCACTCCCCCCAACCCACAAACATTGTAATATATATCAATACCCCCCAAACAATTCAAACCCTTTCATTATTACAACACCGACCCTTTCCTTTGTGCGGTTGAGCATAGTTTTAGCACAGTCTGGTTTATTTTGGGCTACGGCTAGTCCTTTGGTTTATATATAGATATATATTCAATAACTTAGTTCTACATCTTTTTAGGTTTATTTTTTTAAGGATTTTTTTGCAAATATATAATTTGGAGATATACACAAGTATTTATTCTCAAAATAAAAATGTATTTATTACTAAAATAAAATTAGATCTATTGGGAAAATGCATTGAATTAGACTATCAACAAATAGAAAATTCAATGATTTTATTGGGAAAAATCCACATACCCAAATAGGTATTTTTATTGAATCAAACTTATAACAAATCATGAAAATTATAAACCCTAGAATAGGATAGATTTGAATAATCCCAAGTAAAAACATACAATGAAATAGATTTGGGATGTGTGTATCCATCCCCAAGTTTCCTCCTCACTTATCCATGGCTTCCTCCACTTTTATCTTCTCTTACCCTGCAAAACCAAAAATGAAGAAATGAATAAAAGCTTTCCATAAGAGTTTTTAAGGTTGGTTTGAAATTTTCCAATCCAATGGTCAATATTGGTTTAATCTAAGGGCCAATATTGTCACCTAACAATGTTATGTGGGGGTTGGTAAGATGATCATTTGATCACATGGGTCTTCTTTTGAATGGGGCCACTTGTGTGGTTTGAAAGTTAATTAAGTTATTGCTATATTATTTTGATTTAATTTAAATAAAATCTTTCCTTATTAGTTAATACTACTTGTATATTAGAAAATTAAATAATTAGCCTTGTGTAAATGAAAGGGTTGTTTTAGACTTGGTCTTCAATTATTAAATTTTTACATGACCTTAGAAAACTATGTATTAAATTAATTTATGATTAATTGAATAAAATATTTTAAACCTAACCATAGATTAAATCCATTCCTATTTAATAACATTATTTAAGTAATTTCATGCTGATCGTTTGAAACCGAAGTTCAACCTTATCATCGCCTTTGTTCCCTTTAACAAAAAAAATTATCCCATAATTTTTTCCATTATAACATTTTTTTTAGTTTTAGGTTTCATGTGCAAATTTTCTAGGTGTTACAGGATGCTGAAGGTACTGGATAAATGATGCAATTTTCAGGTTGCAGAATTGTGCAACATGGAGGAAGAAGTTTGGTAATAGCAATTTACATGAAGAGGATCTGACATTTGATGAGAATCTAGGATTCAGTCGCTTTCATGCATTGTTATGATAAGGATGAGCACTATATATGCTAAAATGCTTATCGGATTTTCTGCAACAAGGATCTCTATTAGAATATTTTTGGAGATAACGAGAAGTTAAAGAAGTTTTCAAGGTAGAGGGTCCAAGTTCTTGAGAAAATAATCAAGCTCCTCAATTATAAGCCTAGTTGTGTTAATGCCAATTATTGAGATCATGATTCTCAAGAACATACCAAAGAGGGAATTCAGAGTTGCATCAAATCAAATTCTCGCACATTTTCAAGATAACTACCTTGAGATGGAAGCTAAAAAGGTCTAGAACTGGTCAAAACTTGGTATTTTCCCCACATTACAAACTTTCTTAGATCCATATAAAAGTATGCATTTTAGTAATATATCGTATTTTAAATGAATTTAAATTTGATGTTTACAATCTAGATCCCTAGGTAGACATGTTTATGTAAATTTTGGTGGAGCCAATATTGGTACTCTTGATTAAGTGAATATAGGTGTATGCATTTATTACTCACAAATGACATACTTGTATTGTGAAGCCAAAATGGTTTGATGATTACCCTGATCGGGAATATATAATGAATTTTAACAAAAAGATTCATTGTGCCTATTGTTATAATTATTAGTCATTTTATGTTAGATTTATGTTTTGTATGCTTTTATGCTTGACCAAAGATAAGATTCCCTCAAACTTATATGCTTACATGTTGATGGAGATTCAACTAACAACTACTTTTTTCCTTCCAATGTACTTTTGTCTATGTCTTCTATGTATACCATAGGGCACTTTTTGTAGTGTTGGATTAAGTGGTAAGGATATCCACTCTTCCATCCACCCCTTCAAAAATCCCTTGATCAATCTGTAGTTTAGAATTTTGTTTTGTGAGTTGATCTTTGAGTGACCTCTAACATGTTTTATAGGGTAGAATTTTTGTATGTATACAATCTGCATTTAGGAAGGGCCATCACTTATCTTGGTCAAATAGTCCCCAATGTGGAATGTGTTTTATTCTGTGAAGCTTAGGAGGAATCCATCCTTTTCCATCTTATATCAGATCATATTTCAAGAATACTAAATCATCCCAGATTTTCATAAGAACTAGATATATGAATGGACTTTTTAATCTCTTCAGGAATCAAACTCTCGTTAACTTTGTTAGAAGTCATTGACATGATAAGATCTTTCATAATGCATCTCTCTTGGAAGGTGAAGTGTTACTATTATCCAATTTTTCCCCTCGGGAAAAATTTGATCAAACGGGACCTTGCATAGGAGAAAATGGAGAGGTTGGTTCATTCATGCAAGCTCACATTTCAATTCCAAAAATTAGGTTACAAGCAGGCTCGACAATGGAAATGCAAGGTCGACAAATGAATGGCCAAGGAAACATCGAAGGAGATAGAGCTCAAGTGGAAGAATGGAGAAAGGCTTGAAGTTTTAGGACTTCACATTTTCGACATTTCAGGGACAAGGCGGGGGAAAATTTTGAAAAAGGTCCCACAGAAAAATGCCCGAAATCTAAAATCCCAAAAAGTCTGAATTTTCAGACTTTCGGGTTTCAGAGTTTCAGAGATGTGGAATTCAAAGTTTCGGAGTCATCGGTGACAAAAAAGGAAAATTGACTAAAAATGTCTGAAATCCTAAAAGTTTGAAACCCGAAAGGGGTTTAGATTTCGGAAGTCAAACTTGGGTCAAGGTCAACACAATGGCATTTTTGGGGTTTTTGGAGTTTCAGGTTTCGGGTTTTCGGAACTCTCAAGCGCTCAATCAGATGAAATGTGTCGTGAGTCTGAAAGGGAAAAAGTTTTGAAGTTCAAAATTATGAAACTTCACACTTTCAATTTTTTGTGTTTCGGGTTTTGGATTTTTGAAACTCTCAGGACGATTTGAAGGGATGAACAATAACCTAACTTCTGAAACCAAAATGTCTGAAAGTCTGAATTTCAAGATTTTGGAGGTTGAATGCATATATGACTCTGAAAAGAAAGATCAACGCCTCACCATTTTTAGCAGAATGAAACCCTGACGTTTAGATGTCCATAAATTTTGACTGGGATCTCATATTTTGCACAAGAAAGGAATTTAAGTGAGACTAAGTTATTTAAAATGAAGAAATACAGTTTGTCATATTTCTAGGGTGTCCGGCTTCTTACCTACAAAAAATAATGAAGTATGGGATTCCTTTCTTACCCAACAAGGAATAATACATGGAGGCATGGGTTTTACAGTAGAACCCATCATTGTTACAGGTGAATTTAATGCATTTTAGGGTGGTTGGAGCAAGAATTCGAATTATTCTCTCTTTTCTCTCTCATTCTTCCTATATATTGTAAGGAGGGGAATTTTTCAAAAGGTTGGAAATTTTGGCTTTGCACCCTCCCTTCTTATCTTGTCTGTAAGTGGATTTTTGGAGTTAAAACCTCCCATCAAAACTGTAATGCAAATCTTGCCTCTTGGCCATTGTAGTGTACTGTATCAAATTTGTGGAGCAATAATACATGTCTTTGGATGATTTTAAACCCTCTCTTGTGTAAATTACACCTCTCTGATCTCTCATTGTAATCTTAGTTATGTGTGTATGGTTGTTGTATTACATTTCAATGGTTTGTGTTAAATGCAAAGCAAGTGTTCAACATTCCTTTTGGTGTATCACCTTTGTTAGTTTAGGTTTATTTTCTTGCATCTTCTTAACCCTATCTCTTTGGCAAGTTAGAGTATATTTTAGAGTAGATCCTCTACAATTTGAATGTGTGCATAATAATAGAAGAATAAGAACCAACCTTCATACCGGACAGCTTTCTTGATTGCAAAGTCCCACACTTTGGGAAAACCTCCATGTTATGTAATCACACTAATATTTTTTAACCCATCGAGATGCAGATATTCAAGGGTGTTGTGATTACACATCAATAGTCTACCTCCAACACTCTCCCTCAAGCCACACTCATATTCAAGTCCTTACCCATTCACAAAATAATCATGCAGGTTTCTTTTACAACTCAAAAGCATTAAATTATATATTTTGTCTGGATCCAAATCTTGTTTGAATTTCAATTGAACCAAATTTTCTCAATATACCTAAATATAATTAAATTATTAATCTTTTATATTTATTCTTTCTTTTGTGCACTTATCCCATTCTGATTTAAAAACATTATGGTTAATTTTTCTCTAAAAATTCAATTTCCCCAAACATATTAATCCTTGAACTACTTTTGTCAGTTGATTATCAATAACTATCAATCTCAAATTGAAAAATAAAATAAAAAATGTCAATCTCATATACCAACCTCATACTGAAACAACAGTTATTGTACAAATGATGTTGATGCGTCGAAGGTGTGGATGGATTTAACACGTGGAAACTAATAAAATTTTCCATTTTTTTCTATTTTCCATGCAAATTAAGGGCTTATGAATAAGGCGAGCAAGATTGAGATGATGAAGTGGAGCATATACATTAAATATTGTTTTGTGTGGGACAATTTGAGTTGTTCTCTTCATTTCACTTGTCTTACTATTAACATCAAAGATTGAACTTTTACTGAGTTTGACTTCAACATTTCACAGACGTGAGAGAGGTTTTAGACCTGGCATGGGTTAAATCATATGTGCATATAGAGATAAATATGTAACCCTAATTTCTTCTCATTTTACTTTATACAAATTGATTGATCTGGCTCTGTATCTATAGCTGTAGCGGGTTCAATTGTCTCTGAGAGGAAACTACTGCCTTCTATTGTTTTGTTCATTATATGTAGAAGAACAAGAAGATCCCATCTTGCCAATGTGAGTGTTTTTTGTACTTCATTAACATTGATATAAGACTACCTTAATACATGGAATTCTCTAAATTTAGTTCATCATTATATGTTTGATAGAAGATCGATTGTTCAAATAGTTTTTATTTTTAATCTTATGTGTGATTTTTACCTGTAATTCACAATCTGTGAACCATCTGTCATTGATTTAAGCAAGAATTCAATCCTCAAATTTTAGACTACACAAATAATGATTTTTTTAGATCTTTAGTGTGAAGTGCAAAGCGTATACATTCGATCATATTTTCTTAAACCCTATTATTATAAATAAAATAAATGTGCTTATAAAAACAAAACAAAAATGTGCTCATAAAAAATAAAATAAAAACACTTTTTGAATATGTTTGTATTATAGCTAAGGAGATAATTATGCCCTCACTGACACACCTAATGTATGTGAATAGTTGAAAAATAATTCAAATGACGATGTCAATCCTCCACCAAACCCCTTCTTCATTGTCTATCATCCTCTTCCTCTCTATTGCTTCATCAATCTTCATCTCTTCACCACATCCCCTTCGGTGTTTCCATCGTACTCTCCACGTACGATTTCTAGTAAAATAGATATTTTTGAAAGACTTGAAATTTTTGTAGTTGCATTCATTTTTTGATGTATATACTATATATTTATTAATGAAAAACATCAGATCAAAAAATGAAATGCTTCAAATTTATGTGATTTGTGAAGAAAATTAAATGTTTAAAACAATGTGGTTGTAAGTTATTTTATTGCACTATAATAAGACATCCTTGAGGGCATATACAAAGTGTGTTTAAAAGAGGAATTGAAGCGAAAATGACTATAAGAATTTAGGATGTGGTCTTTCACAAAAACGAACATGGAACACCTATTTATATACTGGTACTCAAGAATACTGCATCTCATCTTTGAAATATTATTACTACAACAAAAGGCATGTTTAGATGGTCATAGCCATAATTTCTTGTGAACTTACGAATTTATCATTTACTAGAGGCTTTTGTGAACTGTTACATGTTTTATGGGAACAAGTCAATGAAAAGAATCCATAGATGATGACAACAAGGATCCAAAATTTTGATAAATATTGTAACGTGAATTGTAATTTATAGTTTATCTTGAGAGTAAATGATTACATTAGGATGACATATGATATCTAGAATGATACATAATCGTAAGACGTAGGTAAAATACATATAACCAAAGAGTTTTTATGTTATGAACAAAAGTAGAATTTTTAATTATCACGTAGTAATACATTTGCAAATTTATTTGTGTTTGTTTTTTACCCGAAGCTACGTTTGTGTGGTCAAAAATATGTCTCCAGTCCATTTTACATCATATCAGAATCATAATCCACTATCTATTATACACCACACTAGCTAGCGTTGGCTTTTGAGTATGATATTAGACCATGACACGTGATGTTATAGTGCCCTATCAATTTTCATTTTTTAAATATTAACTCCATCTATAAACTTTTAAGGAGAAATTGTGTTATATCATTTTCCAATATTACATACAAACCAAAATATATATAAATACATAAAATAAGCCCTTGCAACCAAATATATGATTATTAATTAGGGAAAAAGGAAAATATTTGAGTACCATTTATTATTTTCCAATTACTGATTGTCTTCATTTGTGTAAATATGATCAATATTGTGTCTTTTAGGTGTGGTCATATACATACATATATATTTGGGGAAAATCATGCATTATTTAGCACACTTGATTTTATTTTATGATCACATGTCATTATTTAATTTATTTTAAGAAATTTAGGCCTTCCTTATATAAAATTATGTATATAATTACCACCTTTTAATCTTATTTCATTAGAAAATGATTTTATTTGAGAAAAAAATGGTTAAATCGAGTTTGAATTACTTCTATGTTAATATGTATAAAACCCTATTTGACCTATTTCACTTGTACATTATAAATTAGTGATACTTAATATTTTATTTAAGTCTCCAGGCAGGGCCAAATTAAGGGTTATGAGTGCCCTAGGCAATACTAGAGTTAACGCTTTCTATGAATAAATAAAATCTATAGTAGAACAAATAATTAATTTTGACCAAATATCATATTACTTTCAATGCCTCTACCATCCCGGAAAATCTTCCTAATTTTTTTTTTGTAGCTACTATTTGCCTAAAATCTTTAGTCAATTGTCTAACCTATTGTCTATCACAATCCTTCGTTTCTCATATATTTCCCAACTATTTTTTTCCCATGCTTTTTACATATTTACTTTTCTTAATCTCTACTCCAAAAAAACTTCCAAGACTTCAAAACAATACAAAGTATGAAAAATACATGAGTATGAATTAAATTTAAGAATTCCTCAACAAAGGCACTTGCATAAATATTTGAGCCCTCCTAAATATCATATTCTTACTGCAATTATGTAATTTTAACTTTATTCTCAATGAAATGAATTGAATTGGTATGTAAGTTTGGACACTAACTGCTACTAGCATATATGTAATTAATAAATTGACCTACTCTTCATAAAAACCATAGTAAAATAAAATACATGAGTGTCCCCCTAAATGTTAGCGCCCTAAACAGTTGCCTAATTTACCTAAGCCTTAATCCCCTTTGTCTCCATATATCATCATAAATAATCTAGGTTCTTTGTTGTAAAAAAACTAATTCAATAACAAGAGTAAAAACCCGAATTCTATGTACAAACCTTATTTAACCTAGATTTGAAAAAAACTTAGACATTTTCGTGAAGTCGCCAGATATCCTAGTAACTATTCTTATGTCGAAGCAAAAAGTTCGTTCCTCTCAAAATATCAATTCAATAGAATGAGTAAAAAAAATTGACACACACATGTATATGTATATCTTAACATTACATAGGTAATTCTATTAATATCCTTCTATGTGCCTATTTGCATCTCACATGCACATATGGATGAATTCGTCCTTGTTCCCTTACAAGGAATTTAAAATGTATGGCTCATGCGAAAATAAGCGACGTGGGAGACCAGCCCTCACACAAAAATAGTGGGGAAATAATTCTATACAAACTGATAACAAATGTCTTCGCTTGTGATGGATTGACACGTACAATGACTTGTAGCCATGAATTTACAGAGCACAGGTATCTCGTTCAGAGGACAGAATTTATGAATGTTTCCTTATCAAAGCTCGCATAAAAGCTGCTCACTAGATTTTAGTCAATCCAAATTTATGATTTGTGGCAGTACGTGGGCAGAACCGGAAGTTGGCACTTATAATGGTTAAGATGTGAAAATATGGTTTAAACCTCAAAATGACTTGTATGTTCAAAATTTAGCCATCACATATATGTACATCACTTTGTTATGCTTCAATGTGAAATGTTTCAATTACTTCGTTATAGTTCAAATATCTACTAATTAGATTTCAAAATCTATTTGTCTAAGATATTATTAAATATTATCTATTACATGTATATGAAGAATCTTAAATCTATAAATTATTTATGAATAAAGTTGTAACATCAATTTCAATACTCTCATACTGTAGAATGCTGAGATATAATATTTTGATTCATGTTGAACTATTTCCTAAATACTATCTTAGTTATTTGATTATTTGATGACAGACATTTAATAATGTCAACTAGACCATTTATTTATGCAATTGACATCAAGTTTGTACTCTCATTAGCGGTAAAAAATCTTTCATCTGAGTTTTTAGTTTATTGTAAGTTAATGGATACTTAACCATTGTAATGGTGAGAAATTGTTGAGGAAGATTTACACTAATTTTAATCGAACTAAATAGTGTTTAATGACTATTTTAATGTTGGGTATGGTTGTAAACCATATGACCATCAATGTGATGATGGTCTTCTTACCTAGCATATTTTCTTGATAAAATTTTTATATTGATGGCATTAAAGGTCAATTTCATAAGCCTATAAACAACTGATTTTGGAACAAGAATACTCAATTAATATATTCTTGTTCCTATTATTGCTTTAATTGGTTATTGGTTTAATTAAGCCTCTAGATGATGTGTGTTCTTAAGAGTTGTTAGTGTTATGCAAATTTTGTGAGGTTTGATCTTATAATGTTCATTCAACCTTTAAATGTATAGACAAAATTTTAACATTTATTGATTTTTTGATCCATTTTAAAAGGAAAGGTTTATGACATTGCGATTAACTAAAATTTGGATAATGTGATAGTTAATCTAGTCTAGAACAACATGTAAATAGAGTAAATAAATGCAAAAATTAGTATGTAAAGTGACCCAAGCAACTAATATAGTGAAAGTAAAAACCCTAATATGCAAGAGAAGTATAAATGACTTAGATGATTTCATGAACTTGTAGGACTGTGTCGCAGAATAAAAAGAATAATCTGGAAGTAGGGAAATATTATGCAGAGGTCGTAAATAGAACAAATTTATATTGGTTCTCTATCTACCTTGAGAAGGACTGGGGCACCTTGAGAAGGACTGGGGCACCTATGGGAACCCTAGTCAGTACTATGGGCACTTTGGTCTGTGCAAGAGGTCCAAAACTAAGTTTTCCAGGTTCGGTAAGTGGTCTAAAACCCTTGCTGTGTGTCTCATCAGATTTAGTGCACTGCACTAGGTGTCGTTGATACCCCAAGATGAAAGAAAGACTTGCAAGAACACAAGATGTATCAAAACTGTAAAAAAAGAAAGAATGTAAATGAATAGGTAAAATTGACCTCAGGTCCCACAAGAATGGACTTACTAACTGAGAAATAAACTACATTCTAGATGCAAATTTAGTTCTAGTGTGTGTGTGAATCATGTGCCCTAGGTGCTCTTGTGCAAATCACAATTTTTGACTTAAAAACTAATAAAATATATGTAACAATGTAGTAGAATTGTGGATGGAATAGAATCGAATCCAGTCATATGCTTGTGTGATGTAGATGAGCCAGCCTTATCCCTTGTGATGGAGCTAAATGAATGTAAATGATCTCCACATGCCTTAGATGAATGCAACCCTATGTGGATGATAGTGGTGACTTGTGCTTGGTCCCTCATTATGGGTCTCATAAATTTATGTTTATAGGCTTCTCTTGATCTAATTTCCCCAATTAAACATGAAATGGCTGACCACCAAAAAGATAAGAAGCTAAAATGGCTAGAAAGTGCCCAAAAAAGTGGTAGGAAAGTTCAAAAATGATCATAACCACTCCTGGTGGAACTAGGCAGCCCATGGGCGCCCAGTATTAGCCTAGGAAACCCAGTCAAAGCTAAAATTACGTGAAATGAAAAAAGATGATTGGGCATGCATGACCTGCAAGAGGTCAGGAATGACAAAAGAAAATAAAGTAAGATGACTAAAATACGAGGGCTTAATAAGTACTTTATTCACTAAAATAACTTATAAATAGTAGTATGAGACCGGGAGTAAATAGTCTCTTAAGTGCATGATTTTGTGTCTACATTTTCCCCCACTTTATGTTGCTAAGTGGAAAGCTTGGTAATATAAAGTAGATAGAGATGTGCACCTGATAATCCATATAGAGTGATGTAGAGACATGCAGAAGGACTAGAAAAAGTGTGGAATGAAAAAAATATGATAGAGCGTGGAAACTAAAAGATGAAAAAGCACAAAAAAATGATGAGAGTGAACCTAGGGCTGAAACACGTGTGTAGTTGTCGATGTGTTTCATGTACCTACATGGTTAGTATGGTGTGTGCTTCCACAAGTTGTTTTTGTTGACGTCGTTACTTTTGTTGTTGTTGCCCCCCATTTGATTATTTGTTTCTCATACAGTTGAACTTGCAAGGAGAAAACATGTCAAGTAGTCAAATATCTATGGATGTATGTGTAAAAATGTAATGTAAAATATGCATTTATATAAATGTAAAAAGAATGTGAATGTTAAATATGTAAATGGAAAATGTAAATACAACATGTGCACCTAATCCATGTTGAGAAAGAGAGTGTAGAAGGATATCATTTACTGTTAGGGATTTTTTGAGAGATCCGACGCCATAGGCCTAAGAAGTATAGGGAGGAATTTCATTGGATCTTACAGCCTTTAATTGCTTCCTTGAACATGTATGAAGAGATCTATGTACATCCTAATTTTTTGGGTGATCTGTTGCCACTGGCCAAAGAAGTATAGGGAGGAATTTCATTGTATCCTCAAACCTTTAACTACTTCCCAAAATGCTAAGGACAACCATGTACTCTGAAATTCACTGTGTACGGGGTTTGTAGACTGGTCTGAACCCACTCGTTATATGTAACCCACAATGCCAAGGGCAGAAAGTGCACTAAACTGAAATGGTGCAGAATCGTTGTGTAGAATGTAAAACCCAAAAATGATTCCCTCCTCTTTGGGGGTGGACTGTGACATCGCTGATAGGATAAAGCAGCCCCAAAAGAGGACTAACCACATGAACACTGTAACTCAACCCCTGTAAGGGGAAGTGAAAATTCTTGGTAGAAACCAAGGCACACACAAACAAGAAGGCTAGCTAGAGACAAGTGTTAATACAAGCATGCATGTATAAAGTAATGTGTAATAGAGGCTAATAGTGTAAAAGCTACCAAGAAAATTAGTAATGTAAACATGCAAGAAGCCAGAGTAAGCCGCACAAAGCAAGATACAAACATGATACATCACTCATGATGTCTCAAGACCACAAAATACCATCATGGCTACATACAACAAACAAGTGTGCATAGAAAACATAGGGTAAGGCCCACATACAAGAACAAATAATAACAAACAATGTAACAAACAAGTATGGAAGTAAATATCCTTATATAACAAATGTTACTCATGAAGCTTCTGTTAGCTTGTTAGAATGATAACTAGTATGTCAAAAGCCTGTATAACCAAGTAATATGAAGTGTTAAGTATGAAAAATGAAACAGTAGCACGTGTGAAAGATGAAGGTGGATGCCCCCAGCGACTGGTGTAGAAAGGGTAGAGGGTGAGAATCCATGTTACGTGTATGAGACCTATATCGACTATCATAGCTAGAAACAAATGTGAACGTGCATGTCTGGATCATATAGATAAATAGCATATAAGTAAGCTAACTAGGCATGTGTAATAAAGTGACCATGAACTAACAAAAATAAGCAATAGTAAAAGCAACCATAATATGTTGTATGTTGTGGATGGATGGAATGGAATACAAGATGGAATGATAGGAACCACGTGCCCTTTGAGTGAATGGAAGTGTATGCAGTGAGGTTCATTTCATTTTCCCACTCAATAGTCAAAAATTAACAATAAAATGAGAGTGTGTCATCGGTAAATAGTCAAAGTGTGTTGTTTCGAATGCGTTGTGATGATTATGTATGTATGTACGGATGACATGTGACTGTTAGGAATAAAACTTAGTGTAATTCATCATTAATTGATATTTGAATAAATGTAATAAGTTAAAGTCTTTAATTTAAATAATTTTAACTTATATCAATACGTATTAACTATCCTTAGTTGTTAGTTAACTAAGTGAAAGTGTTCTCATCCCATTGTTTCAGGGATCATGTTTTATCTTGCATATTTTGGTTCCCAGGATCATTTCGAGGGAGGGGCAATAGGGGAAGTTAGGGGCAATATGTTATTTCTACATATTTTCTTAGATTAGGTGATTTTATTCCATATATTGTGGATGAGATAAAATTTGTCCAATATCTATAAATATTGGAGCTCTCTCATTTGTTTGTAATTCTTTATTTTAATATTAATAAAATACACAAGTTTCATATTGTTTTATGTGCAAAGCTTCATGATTTCGAATATTATTTTCGAGTATTCTTTGTCAAGATTTGGTATTGGAGCATTATTATGATCCCGAGAGGAGTGTAGGAAGTTTTAGGGAAGTTTAGGGAGATTTGAAGAACTAACAAAGCTAAGAGGGAGCCATAGATGCCCCCAGCCATTCCATAGCCCCTACGCAAATCCAAACCTCGGTTCATGGTTGATTTGCGGTTGAGGAATATCTAGAGTGAAATCAAAAGACCTTACAGACCTAGATGTAACTCTCTTGCAAAAGGTGACATTGTTTTATTCTCTCTTTTTTTTTTAAAAAATTATATTGCTTGTACCTGCAATTATTTTTTAAATTGGAATCATTTTTTAAAAATATATATATATATATAATTTTTGATATGTGGGGACCAAAGCTTTTCAAGATCCCCACATTACTTCTTCTTCCTCTTCTCTGTATTTTATCTTCTTCTTCCAAGTTTTGTCAAAAGAAAATTAAGCGACCAAAAAGAAGGAGATCCAATCGAATGTGGAAGCTTCTCTATGAACTTGCACCTGTCAAAAGAGAAGACGATAGGATATTTCAATGATCTCCAACATACCCTTGCATCCAAAACAAAGACTATAAATTGAACTCGGAGAAGATTTGCAACCTGCAAGAAAAAAAACATTGTTGAAAAAAAGGAAGGAAAAGGCGTCTACAAGAAAAAATTCATGCGTAGAAAGAGAAACAATAAAAGAAAACTATGCGGCCAACTGTTATTTTAATGCTTAGGAAAAGTGGTTAAATTACAGTTGTGCCCTAAAAATGCACTACACGTGGGACGTAATTTCATTATTTGTGTTTGGTTTTAAAACAATTGCTTTTAAAAAAATTTCCATTTTTAGGACGTTATAGAAAAAATTAGAAGCATAAAAAAATTCCAGTTTTGGAAAGGGGCCAGAAAAGATATTGAAATCACAATTTTAAGAAAGTTATAACTTTCGACTACTACCTCGGATTGAGGTTCCACTTTTTTATGAAAGCGTGTATTTGTGCGAGCTCCATGTCTTGGTCCAACTTTTAATAAGATTTGTTTTGTAAAAATTGAACAAATTAGAGGTTGTTTATATTTCAAAAGAGGTCAAAGAGTACAAAAATTTATGTTTTTCAAATCGGACAAGAGAGCCATTTTATTTTTGCAAATCGACCATAGAACCAAATTTGTAACAGTACCGATACGGGCAAATAATTCATTCTACATGGTTGAAAAGGAGCCCAAAATAAATAAAATAATTATTTTTTGGGGTTTGTGCATCCTTTAAAGGGGGGAAAAGTGTTCAATTTTTTCTTCTCATGTTTATCACTTTTCACAATGGCCAAAATTATGGCACCAAAATTATTTTTTCCAGATTCTCAGCTTTTGCGTTTTGATAATTATCCAAGCATGGAAAACAAAAATTCACACACAACTTGATTTTGAAAATATATGGTCTATTATTTCTATTAAAATTAATAATATCTGCAACAAATGTTACACAAAAAACTACATTTGATCGTGCAAATCAAAAATCAAAGTTAATAATCTTGTTTTGTGTTTCAGATGAGGTGCAACCTCATATTCGTGAGACCCAACAGCAACAAAAGAATCTTGGGGCAAGTTGAAAATAGTATATGAGTCAAAAAATACGAACACAATACTTCATCTCCAGAGTCAACTATTGAACTTGAAAATGCAACCAACTAAAAAACTTGAATTTTCTTTAGACGAGTAGAAACTTTGCGTGCATCACTTCAAGCTTTGGAAGAAGAAGTAACTGACACATCACTCATGCCTATAGTATTGAGGAGCTCTTCCTCCTTCTTATAGGATTTTTATGACCACCTTAAACATAACTGGTCAAACAAAAACTTTTGAAGAGTTAGTGAATATGCTACAAAAAGGAAGTTATTCACTCAACTACTGAAACTAAAGAGTAGTCACTTGCTTCTAATCAAAAAGGAAAAAATAGGCTAAGTCTAGTAAAAAGCTTCAGAAGCAAGGTAATACTCAACAAGGCAAAAAGGAACAACAAAAATTTCTTATTTGTGGCTGAAAAGGACATGAGTTAAAAAATTGTTGGTACAACACATTCTAACAAGGATCATCAAGTGGGAAAAAGATTAATTACCAACAAACAAAATATGGTCAACAATAGAGTAAAACATGGACAAAATAATAACAAGTGGAAGAAGAAACCAACTCAACAAGGAAATGTGAAGATAAATTTTATGATGATGACTTCCTATATTCTGCATAGTTAAATAAAGTATTTAATTCTACAAATCAAATTTGGTATGTCGACTCGGGTGTAACTTGACACATGACAAGAAAGAAATATTGGTTCTTGACAATGAGTAAAACAACCACCATAAATCATGTCTCTTTGAGCGATGATACATCATACATTGTTGAAGGCATTGGTTCCATTTCACTACCACTTGGGCATCATAATTGTAAAATTACAGATGTTCTTTATGTCCCTAGTTTAACAAAACATATGTTATCCGGTGTGTCAATTATTAGATAACAATCTCAAAATTGACTTTTATTGTAAAGGCGGTAAAAGGATGTGCCTAATTCGAGATAAGTCATGAAGCTCCAAATTTTTTGCAAAAGCTTCGAATGTGGGAAGAATGTTTTAGTTGTATTTTATTCAACGAAATGATCAAGCACTTGTAGCTAAGGATACATCATCAACTCAATTATTGCATCGAAGACTTGGACATGTGAGTTTTGGTTATCTCGACACACTTCGTCGATATGATATGGTTAGCATTTTACCACCTCTAAAAAAGGATACAGATAAATTTCAGAATTGTTTTTTAGGAAAACAAAATAGAGCACCATTCAAACATAGTACATTTTAGGCTAAGGCAAAACTTGACTTGGTGAATACTAATTTTTGTGGACCAATGAGACCTAGCCACTCAGTGTTTCAATATTTCATGGTCTTTGTTGATGATTTTTTAAGAAAAGTGTTGATATACTATCTTTCTACAAAATACAAAGCTTTTGAAACTTTCAAAAAGTTCAAATCCCTTGTTGAAATAGAGTCTGGTAGTAAAATAAAAACACTTTGCTCAGATCATGGGAGAGAATACACCAGCAATGATTTTAATGATGTTTTAAAAACACATTGCATTCATCATCAAATGGATCCTCCTCACACACCACAACAAAATGGGTGTTGTTGAAAGGTGAAATCGTACTATCATGCATATGGTGTGATGTATGATTGATGATGTAGGTTTATCAAGAAAAATTTGGGCCGAAGCAACTAAAACAGAAGTCTATTTACTAAACAGAGTTCCCACTACAACTCTTGGTGGAGTAACACCATAAGAAGCATGGTTAGGGTATAAGCCATCTATTTCACACCTTAGAGTTTTTGGATGTAAATAAATTATGCACATTCCTAAGAAACAAAGAACTAAGCTTGATATGAAATCAGAAAAAATTATCTTCTTGGGATACAATGATGAAGCACTTGGTTATAGACTTATGAATTAAATAACAATAAGGGTATACACTAGTCGAGATGTTGATTTCTTTGAGAAGAAAGAACCAGATTCTCCTTCCATACACTCACATGATGAATAAATCATCCCTACAGTGAAAACAAAGGATGGTAATCACTTTGATTATGGCACTGATGATGGGGAAGATAATGAAATTTAACCTCCCACAGGAAACACAAAAAGTATGCCTAAATAGTATACAAGTATGATTAGAGATGCAAAATTGGATAGTGTCCCTGACACATCTACCACTAGAATGAGGAATCATAATATGGCTCAAAATGAGATCAATTTGACATTAATGGGATAAATTTGTTGATACTATTGAGCCTTCTTCAGTTTTAGAAGCCCTACAATGTAAACATTGGAAATATGCTATCGATGCAGAATATAAGTCACTTATGAAAAATAACACATGGCAACTTACAGATATTCCACTAGGGAAAATGCCAATTGGATGCAGATGGATCTTCAAAACGAATTACAAAGCGAATGGAAAAATTGATAAACATATGGCTAGACTAGTTGCTAAGGGATATGCTCGAAATGAAGGCATTGATTATGAGGAGACTTTTTCTCCCACCGCTAAGATAAAAAAAAATTGGTTAATATTTTCTCCAACCTGAAGGTTTTTTCATACCAAGTAAAGAGGAAAAGGTATGTAAATCTACACAATTTGGTTGGATAATACACCAAATAGATGTGAAAAGTTCCTTTCTTAATGGTGATTTATAGTAAGAAGTTTACATGACTCAACTAGAAGGTTTTGTCATACTAGGTAAAGAGGAAAAGGTATGTAAACAGATCCATCACCACAAGTAAATGCAACTCTCTATCAGAATTTGATCAGGAGTCTCATTTACTTGATTTACACTAGGCCAGATATCAGCTATGCAGTCAACTCTATTTCACGATTCATGCAAGAACCAAGGGTTTCTCACTAGAAATTAACAAAGACTATACTGAGGTACATAAGAGGAACTATGGACTATGGCCTAGATTACAAGAAGAATAATAACTTCTTTTTGATAGGATATTCAAATTTAGATAATGCAGGAAACATAGATGATAGGAAATCCACTTCAGGATTTCTATTCTTTTTGGGATCTGTATCGATATCATAGGGGTGTAAGAAGAAAACTTGTGCTTCAAGTTCCTCCACATAATCAGAATACTATGCAGCATGTGGAGCTGTTTGTGAAGTGATAATGGCTCCGACGTATACTTGAAGGATTAGGAATACCATAGAAAGATCCAGCTATCCTACATGTTGAGAATGAAGGAGTATTAAAACTTGTTCGGAATCCAATTTTTCATGAGCGAACCAAACACATTAAGTTGTAAGTACATTTCATTCATGAACATGTTCAGAGCAACAACATCCAACTCCAATATTTCCCAACAGATATGCAACGTGTAGATGTCTTCACAAAGTCACTTGCTCAAGGTAAATTTGAGTGTTTTAGAGAATTTCTCTCCTGTTCACTTGAGACCATGCTGAATTAATTGGGGGAATGTTAGGAATGAAACTTAGCTTAATTCATCATTAGCTGATATTTGAATAAATGTAATAAGTTAAAGTATTTAATTTAAATACTTTTAACTTATGTCAATAGGTATTAGTTATCCTAGTTGTTAGTTAGCTAAGTGATAGTGTTTTCATCCCATTTTTTTGTGGGATCATGTTCTATCTTGCATATTTTTTTCCCCAATAATTTCTAGGAGGGGAAATAGGGGGTAGTTAGGGGAAATATGCTATTTCTACATATTTTCTCAGATTAGGTGATTTTCTTCCATATATTGTGGATGAGATATAAGTTGTCGAATATCTATAAATATTGCAGCTCTCTTATTTTTTTGTAATGCTTGATTTCTATATTAATAAAATACACAAACATAATGTCTTGTTTCTTTGCAAAGCTTTTGTGTGAAATATTTTTTTCAAGTATTTATTGTCAAGAGTGACCCAAAAAATTATGTATGCGTGAACCCTATAGAAGAAGAATTTATCACAATAAAATGATCAAAAGAGTGATGATGTAACCTAAAGCATATATCACTACAAGATGAGTAGAGGGATTGGTGATGTAGCCTAAAGCATATACCACTACAAAATGAGTAAAGGGTGTAGTGATGTAGCTTAATGTGTAGACCACTACAAGATGATAGAGTAGGTGACCATTTATCCTATTTCGTATGTCAGTAACCTTGTAATGGCACATAATGGAAGGTCAAATGATAAATGTGTTAGTATGATAAGGTCCATTTGATTTATAAACCCTCGTCAGTTGAGTATGGACCAAGGAACTAAAGTGCATCATAGGGTAGTGAGTGTAGTCCGTAAAATATAATGTAGTATGCGTGATGATAATAGATGACCATATGATGAATAGAATATCTAATGTATGATTTATAAGATTTAATGCATGTATAAAATTGGTATGTATGACTAGTAGTGTGGAATGTTAGATACAAGTGTGACACATGTATGATATAGATTAATTTGATGTATATAGTATGGATGATATGTAAATGTGCAATGATCAAAATGTGGTAGAATGTATGATGTAGGATGTGATATGTGTGATGAAACACAATGTGTAATGTCTATAGTGAAGTGTGTGGGGTTCATATGTAGTAATACCTCAAAATTCAAGTGTGAACCAAAGCACAAGAGTGTTTCATCGCCTAATGATGACACTAAAATGTGTGATGAGTATGCCTATGTGAGAAGATTGATGTATGGGAATGCAAAGATGATAGATGCTAATATAAGTGTGGGGGGGTATGTTAAAATTTATTCCCCCTATGTGTACATGAATGCATAGGATAACTAATGATAGTGAAGAATGAATTCCCTCCATCTGACACATGCGATGGTGGAAATGTACGACTATGCTTAATAGTGGTGGTATAGTAGACAAATGATGTGCTAGTGAATGAATTCTATGCGCATGTGACTCATGATTGTATGATGAAGTTAGTGGCATCAAAAAATGTGTTGATGATGGAGATCTACACGATGGTAAATGTGAAGATGATGAAGACCCATGTGGAATAAATTGAGGTGGTGACCTATGTCGATATGTATTAACTATCCTAGGAATGGGCCTATACGTATGTGTAGGAATATTAGAACGATGTGGTCATGTAGACAATGCTTGAGTAGGTGAGCTAGGCATATATTGTGCTTTGAGCAACATAGAATGTGATGTGCTAGAAAAAGTAGATGATCTGTTAGCTACTTAGTGAGGAGATGGAGACCTTAGAGTAGATGGAGGGACGCCCTCAATAGAAATGACCTTTTTTGTTGTAAATAAATTTGAGTCACAAATAATTCATAGAAATGAAAGATTGAGAGAAATGAATCTAATTGAGACCAAGAAGCATGTCACATTCGGCAAAATTTTTTTCTTTGAGGAAAGGCACAAGGAGAGTAAGAGGACCAACCCTAACATGTAGTTTGACAATGACAAAGGGTTTGTTTACAGGATACTCAATATTTTATTGAGGATAACTAATAGGCTTAAGAAGTGAAATAGAACATTCACTAACGGGTCATGATGGGTCAAATTTAGTGTTTTTAATGGAGGTCGATTCAATAGATGCATTGATATGTAAATCATTAGATGTGAAATTTTCACGATAATCGATGTCAGAGAAATAAATGATTGGTGGAGAAGCATCAGTGTTTGTAACTAATAAATCAAGAGATCCTGATCCACAACGAGGTACTGCGTGATATGTATGATTGGAAAAATTGTTGGATGTCTTATTTTTACATTGCTGAGATTCATTGTTAAAAACCTTGAGTATACCCTTGTCATTGGTTGGTGCAGATTTAGTAGAATATGGAAAGTCTTGTTTGTTTTCATCAATTATATATTGGATGATTGTATGTATTTTAAAACATCTATTTGTAGAATGTCCCGCACATCGATGATAATCACTGTAGAATTTCTCATTGTTGTTCCTACCTTTTAGTCATGATGGGTTTAACTTGAGTGGTGGAGGAAGGGTAATAAGATTGCTCTCGAGAATTTTCTTCAATATCAGATGTGGAGCCATTAAAAATTTGGTAAACATCTATCAAGGTGACTGAATCTCATTAGTAGGAGTAACTGCGTTGAGAGTGATTTTAGTGTCGGTTGGTTTAGTTGTAAATGGTTTGAATGGCGCCTTGTTTTGAAAACGATTGGAGGGTGAAGCTTGTTCTTGAGAATTAATATTTCCTATGGATATGGTATTGGTCTCATGAAGCTTAAGAGTATGACAGAGTTGATCGAATGAAGGAGAGGTCTCAAAGATAAAACTCTCTTGTAGAGGTGGTAAGAGACTCTGAATGAAAAATTCTTGAAGCTCAAAGTCCACAAGCACATTTTTCATCTTAACTAGATTATTCATATACCTTAAAAATTATTTTGTTAAGTGTTCACTATATCCCTATTACAGTTGTGCTAGTTGAGTGTAAGAGATGTTAGATCCGATATTGATAGAGAAATGTGTAAGAAAGAAATCAGCTAAATGTGTAAATGAATTTACCGAGTGAACAGGCAGGTCGTAAGATCTCCACATTGCAAAGTCATGGAGACTACGAGGAAATAGTTTAGCTAAAAGAATATGATCATTAGAAAACTCTAGAAAAACTATATGAAATGCTCTAAGATGCTCCTGTGGGTCATTATGCCCATTGAAAATGGGAAGCTTAGGGGTGACAAAGCTAGGATGAAGCGAATAAGTAGAGATGGCAGGTGTGAATGGAGTATGCAACAATAATTTAGAATCTAAATATGGTGATGAATGGAAAGTGGCCTATTACAACTTATGGATTTGATCTTGAAGGTTGAGATAAAGAAAATTCAAGTCTTAATTGGCAATGGATGAAATATTTCATATATGAGAAACTAATGATGGCATAAAATGATTGATAGTATTGACAGAAGTAGGAATAGTAGAGATAGTTGGAAGAGAAGAAGTGAGTTGTTGAGTGGAAAAAAAGGTTGGAATATCTGCAGAAGCGTTCAATTCCACCAAATTAGTTTCTTCCTCATGAGCCACATCTAAAAGTAAGTCTAGATATTAGGGGTTCTCAATAATATGATCATTAATGGCCTTAAGATGTTATTTAGTATAACCCGTATGAGAGCGAGTGATGGTGAAAGGACAATAAATCCTACAATGATAAGCGATGAATGAAGAGCCTAGAAGCGTGAATGATGGAGTCAGGTTCACGAAAATGGTTAGCTAAAATTTGGATAATATGATAGTTAATCTAATATATAACATGTAAATACAGTAAATAAATGCAATAAGTAACTATTTAAAGTGACCCAAGAAACTAATCTAGTTAAAGTAAAAACCCTAATATGCAATAGAAGTATGGAAATGACTTAGCTTATTTGATGAACTTACAGTAATGTGTCACAAAATAAACTAAATAATCTTGAAGCAAGGAGGACTATGTAGAGGTCCTAAAAATGACACATCTTGACTAATTCTCTAGACTGGGGAGCCTGTGGGTTCCCTGCTCTATAGTATGAGCGCTCTGGTCTATATAGAAGGTCCAAAAATGAGTTTTACAGGTTTGGTAGGTGGTATGAAATGATCAATGTCTCTCACATCAAATTTTTTGCATTGCAATAGGTGTCCCTGATACCCCAAGATGAAAGAAAGACTTGAAAGACCAGAAGAAGTATCAAAACCCTAAAAAATTAAGAATGCAAATGAATAGGTCAAAATGACCTCAGCATCCCCAACAATGGACTTACTAACTGAGAACTGCACTATATTCCAGACCCAAATTTAGTTCTAGTGTGTATGCGAACCATGTGCCCTAGGTGATATTTTTTCATTCACAATTTTTGAAGTATCAATAAATAAACTAGATGTAAAAATGTAGTAGAATGGCATATGGATTATTATAGAATCCCTTCCTATGATTTTTTGATGCAGATGAACCATCCTTCTCCCTTGTGATGGGGCTAAATGAATGTAATGTCTAAGCAAGCTTATTTCAGCTCCAGTATCAACCATTGCATCTAATATGTATGGCTTAATATTGGGTATGCAAATGGTTATGGCAATAAAAGGATTCTGAGTGCAACTGATTGTACATACCTCTGAATGATCTTTACCCTGACTGGCAATATGCTGGTATGTATCTTCGAGATTATCTTCGGAATCTTTCTTCTCTTTTTCTTCTTCTGCTAGCAATCTGGTATATTCTTCTGTTGCATTTGCAATTACTTTCTCCATTAGCTCAAGTTTGCTTTTTCTCCATGTCCTGTATACTTCAATGGAGGCTGGATCTATTATTGACTCTGAGTGTTCTGCAGACGACTGTGCTTGTTCTTCAGGAAAGAGGAATGAATATGTTCTCTGAGGGAGACTTCCTTTTCCACAACCTCTCCATGGTCCTGCCCTTCCCCTGGTGGGAACCTGGCGTTGTCTGACCCGTTGTTGAAATGGCGGTCTTACTGGAAAAGCTTCATATGGTTCACCAGACTGTATTTCAGCTTGTTCCTGCAACTTACTTTGCTCTGCTTCTTGCTGTCTGATATATCTATCTTGCATTTCTCTGAGCTTTTTGCTCAGTGCCATTTTTCTGGTGGTATCCCAAGGGGGACAGCTATCATATTCAGACTGGAAGCATTCAAGCTGCTTTCTTAATAGTTCTGCACTAGGAGGAATCATTGGATGAGAAAAATTAGACACCATATTTATTGCAAAATTAGCAAATGATGGGATAGAACTATATCCACTATCATCTGTACTATCACTATCTTCTGATGCCTGTTGTATTAGATTACACTATTCTCCTTCCAATGAAATATAAGAAATATCTGATGAAAAGCTTTCTGAATCAGATACTAAGGCATAATTTTCTTCATCTATGCCTCTTGTAGATAAAGCATTTATTTTTGCTTTTCCTTTTTCTGAATCCTTCTTAGGACATTTATTGGCATAGTGCTCTCCTTTGCAGATGTAGCATGTAGGTCTAAACCTTTTATGCTTACCAATATATTTATGCTTTCTAAACTTGAACTTTTTCTTTGGCTGTCTAAAAGATTCTTTAAATCTGGATTGCTTGTATCTTTTATATTTCTTTTTCTTTTTATACCTAACATCCTCCCCCTTTGAAAAAGAGCAATCACGACAAGTGGATTTGCGCCTGAGAGGAGAAATTTCTAGGTCTGGACAACCAAATGGCTCAAGTGAGTACTGCTCACAAAAAACAGTACCTAATGCCTTTTGATGTTTGAGCGCCTGTTTGTGCTCCCATTTTTCTTTGCATAGCTTGGCATTTGTCTGATCAATGATCTGATTGATGGCGCCAAAGCTAAGTTCAGCTGTTCTCATTCCATGCATTGCTTTCTTGTACTAAGTTACAAAATAAGGTGGAAAAGACTCAATGTATCTGAGACGCATAGTCTCATCATTAATATTTCCTGAGCTATAATATAGCTTCTGCATAAAACATTGATATTCTTTTACACGTGTCATATCACATAATCTTGCACGGAGAAACATTGCTGTATTCATCATCTTGTCGTCATCAATATTTCCAATGAATTCCTTGATGACTGCTGCTGTAAGGCCTGTGTAGCCTACTTGTAGGATGGTTTCTTTATTGGGAAGTAAATCCCACCATTCTTTTAGAATGCCAACAAATCCATTTGCAATTGTGGCTGCTATATTCCTAGGAGATTTTCCATATGATTCAAATTGGGTATTACCCCATCCTATCATAGCATGCACTACTTCTTTGATTTCTGAAATTGTTCTGCATTCAAGCTTATAAAAGTTAGGTTGAAGGGTTTGAACCCTTGTCATACCTTGTAGAGGACTTATTCCGGATGCTGCAGTTTCTTCCATTTGTTCATCAAATACAGGTGCTTCATACTGAGGATTTTCAAGTTGAGAACCTTGAGATCCTTCTATTCTAAGCATATTGACTTGCTTATCTTTGAAGAACAGTGGTTTATATTCTTCAAGAATATCCTTATAAGACTTTTTATTAGAAGGGCTGGCAAGATTTGTTACTTCAGACCATGATACTGCACGCGTCCAATCACCTTCTTTAGGGGCAGACACCTTTGTATTGACCTCTTGAATTTTGGGAAGAATTTTTGGTAACTCAAGTGCCAAACATTCTTGTACCTCATCTATTTTCTGATGAGTTTTCTCATTGTCATCATGCAGATGTGAAACACTTGACTCAACTAATTCTTGGGTATGTGTCAGCTGTGTTGCAACAGAACTTTTGATACTAGTAGTGTGATCTACTAGAGGTTGCACTAGATCAGTTATTTTTTGTGAAATGGCTTCTGGAAGCTCAGTAGAAACAATCCTGTGATTGTGTTGAACTAATGTTTCTACTCTTTTGACTGATTTATCTAGTGTATCTATTCTATCATTCAATAACTTAAGAGCAGCTGTAGAATCACCATTCTTTCTCAATTCTATGGCTCTTAACACTTTCTCTAAAGAGGCAATCTTCTCTGAATTATTTACTACTTCTTCATGGACTGCTTTTACAGCCTTGTTAGTCCAATTCAACATCTTTGAGCTTTCTGAAGGCTCAATTTCTTTATTTACTGTCCTCTGATACCAGAAAACTGCTTTCTGGGTTTGGTCAGGAGAAATTAATTCATGCTGATCTGTTATAGGCAAAGAAGAACTTGAACTAGAACTTACAGATGCCATATTAATAGTAGGTCCATTAGATGGAGCATATTTCTGACTAACCAATTTCTCACAGTCTGAACACCATAAAAAATTTGTGGATGGATCATGCACAAGTGAACTGTGACTACAGAGAAATGTTTTCTCTTTACTCTGCTCTACTAGCTTCTGTGTGTTTGAGCTTTCACCTACTGTGAAATATGATGCATTTGAAGACACAGAGTTACTTCTTGATAGACCTTTTCTTGACAGATCAATATTGGAGTTACTCCTGAAACTTAATGTCACATTATTTTTGTTTTCTGTGACCGCCGTAGCATTTTCAAGCTTAGGCTTGGATGACTGAATGAATTTCTTGGACAAGGTCCATTCTTTTGGAACCTTAATATCAGACCATGAAATCAACTCTGGTTCAATTTTCTGACTCTCTAGATTTACATGTGTCACCACGCTGCTGCCTTTGGACACACCGTGTTTGACGGCTGGGTACATGGTGTTAACTAATCTATAGATAATTTTATAATGGATTGCAAGGGGACAAGAACCAGATCTCATATTTAGACCTGTAGTGGCTAGATGGAGTTTTAGCACATCTTGCAATAAATCATCCTTTGTGAGGGAAACTGGATAGTTAGGGTAGACTTCAAATGATATGGGGCCATTATGTAGACCTGTCTGGATTGCAGCTAAGAGAGAATCCTTAAAGTTGTCGAATCTCAAATCCATTAGACAACATAATATAGAGGCATTTAATCCTCGTCTAAACAGTGGAGTGATCCCTATTTGTACACATCCAACATGAGCAAACTTGTAGGTATTCTGTTTATTAAGACTCTTTACATTAGACTTATCTATTAAAGGTATATTATATTCACCATTGTTGGTCTGGGAGACCTGTATGACTGACTCTCTGGTTTTGAAAACAGTAGAGGCTAACAGATGGAACTTACTAATTTTAGAATAAACCTCATTATAAGACTTTCTAGGCAACTTCCATTCTGGTGTAGGGCTAGACTCATCGACAATATCAATATCTGAATTAACAGCAAAGACTTCAGAAAGATTTATGAGATCCTGATCTTCAGTTTCAACAGAAGAAATTCTGGGATTACTATCTGCCATATTTAAACTGATACTTGACAAGTAATTGAGGAGAAGGTTAAATAAATCGGAATCCTCTATCAACTGCGCTTGACACACGGCGACTTACTTCTTGGGACTCAACACCAATTAACCTATGTGGTTCCTATGCCTTAGATAAATGTAACCCTAGGTGGATGATATTAGTGACTAGTTCTTAGTCCCTCATTATGGTCTCATAACTTTAGATTTATAGGGTTATCTTGATCTAATTTAGTGATTAACCCCAAAATGGAAAACCACCAAAATGATAAGAATCTAAAATAGATAGAAAGTTCCCAAAAATTGGTAGGAAAGTTCAAAAAGGATTGGGGCGCCGCTTGTGGGACCAGGGCACCCATGAGCGCCCTAGTACTAGCCTCATCGCCCCAATCAAAGATAAGATAATGCAAAATTAAAAAGTTTCACTAGGTGTAAGCTAGGAAAAATGTACTACTAACAAGGAAGTAAAATACTAACAATCATACCTTCTCCTTCGCATTTCGTAGCAAACCTCAGAATGGGCTAGAAATATTGGATTAAGCCTTGATTGCCCGATGTGTAGGTTCTTTTCTTCAAGACGGAGAAATGCCTCCCCGCAACAATAATCCACTTACTTTACACCAAATGGGTAAAAGGACTATGGATTCGGGGTACTTCAAGATGAGGCTATTAGGAGGAGGCAGAAGGATGTTCTTAAAAGGATGCAAAAATTTAGATAGAGAATTCAAGCTTATTCTCCATGTCTTTAGAGGGGAGGGGTAAGGCTATATTTATAGCTTAGGGGAGTTCTTAACTTAGGGTAATTTAAGTAATCATGGTTTGAAAATGTGGGCAAGATTATGTGAGTGGGGACCACGAAGAATGGGTGAGGATTTGGTTTTAGATTTTTCATTCATAAGTGGAGGATTTTAGGTGACTCGGGACCACGAAGAGTGGGTGAGGATTTGATTTTGAGTTTTTAATTCAATAGCAGAAAAACATGGAGAATAATGACATGTGGTAAGGATTTGGTTATTTTTTGGATTTTGAAATGGATAATTAATCAAATTATATTTGATTAATTCGAAGTGTATTTTTGAGGGAAATGAGGAAGGGGAATTAATTGATTTAGGAAAAATGTGAAATTAGGTTGTCTATATATTCCCCTCTTTGGGAAGGGTAATATGAAAGTACTTTCCTTTCAAAGACAGTAGATGAGATTGGGGAAGAATTCAATCTAATTTTCTTAAGTAAAAAGTAGACTGACTGTTTTTTAGGGTAGAATAGAAAGTGGTGAGTGACGGATGTCATAGTATCCTCCAAGAATATTTTTTTACGAGAAGATGTGATTATGGACAGATATGATGATGCCCCCTCGAGATGGTTAACGATAATGGAATATAAAATAGATCTCTCGAAAAGAGGAGAGATTAATTTTGTAGAGAAGAGGATGATAATGAATTGGAAGAGACTAGAATGACCACACGACACAAATGGAGAAAGGATTCAATCAGCCTTTAATGCTAGTTGTGATGGATGTGTGGGAGGATGAAATGGGAAAGAGAAAAGGGAGTGGATAGGATTAGGGGTGGATTAAGAGAGAAGTAAGAAAGGTGAAGAGTAATCGAGAGAGGGGAGGGACAAAAAAGGAATGAAAGGGGTAGAAAATAATAAGAGAGAGGGATGATAGGGGAATAAGGGAATGATGAAGGAAAAACAAGAAGAAGATAGGAAAATGAAATAGTAGAGGGTAAAGGTATGAAATAGAGAGATGTGCCAAATGAAGGAAGCAACAGAGATAATCAAGAGGGATGCATGAAAATGAAAGAAATGATAGAGCTCGAGAAATGCAGGAAATAGGGGAGGATAAATGAGAAGGAGAAGGCGAGGAGGGAGTAGGGGGTAAAATTGACATGAAAATTGAAAGAGGACGAAAGAAGAAGTAGAACAGAGAAAAAAAGAAACTATGAGGGGCGAGGAAAGTGTGAAAAAGATTAGAGAAAAGAAGAGAAATAGATACAGAGTGAATGAAAAGGTAGGGATGGTAGAGAAAAGTATAAATTGGTTAGAAGAAATGTGAAACTTAGGGGAGAGTAAAGGAAGATAGAGCGAATACAGGGAGAATATTGAAGGAACCAAGTCATTGTGAGGAAGACCAAGAAAAATAATATGGAACAGACTGTATCGAGATGCATGTGGAGGATGGTATGATTAAAAAGATACAGGACAACACTGAAGATCTAGGTTATCAATGGGGAAGTAGTGAAGAAATGTGATGTAAAAAGCGGAAGAAGACTGATAGAGAGGGAAGGGAAATAAGACGAGGGGTGGGAGAGAGAAAATGATAACAGAGAAAATTATGTAGAAGGAAGGGAATACAGAAAAGGGATAATAAGTGGAAAGTGAATAGTATGAGGAATGTAAAGAGAAGAGCGAGGGGAGGAATGACATAGATTGGAAAAGAGGTGGAAAAGCATGAAATGATGATACTAGGATTACGAGAAAATATATAAAGGGTTTATGATGAAGACAGTAAAGATATTGAAGAGAGTGAAGGGAAGATGGAGAGATGGGTAATAAGCGACAAGAAAGGGTGGGATTGGGGCCATATTATAGGAGAAAAAATAATTGTGGATAGAAGAGGTAGTACCAATGAGGGGACGTTAGGGAAAGCCCACTAATAATGAGTGGTGGGCTTAGAGAAAGGAAATAATTAAGGGAAACTCTAGAAGGTCCAAGGGAGTGAATGAGGTCATGCAGGATGATAATTTATGATTTTAAGGGAAATTACACTAACAATTATTAGCGTGGGAATAGAAGATGATGATGAAATAATGATAGAGGCATGTTAAAAATAATAGCAACTAAGTGTGTGGGTAGAAATGTGGGAAAAATTGAGAAGATGAAGTGGAAAGAGTAATAATAAATGGGAGGGATGAGTTGGGACTAGGTGAAAATGAGGAGAGGATGTGGGATATGAGGACGAATGAGGTGAGGATGTAGAAACAAGACATGAAAATAATAGGAATAAATGGTATGAAGAATGATGGATCAAGAAGGGGAAAATGGGGGGAAATAACGTGATTGTAGGCGGAAGATATTAGACATATGTTGTAAGATGATAGGGGGAGAAAGGATAATGGTAGGAGGAAAATTTGGTTAGTAATAGAAGACCAAGTTAAAGATGCAATCAATAAAGTGAAAGAAGAATGAGGCAAGGGAAAATTTCACAATGACAAGTTTAGAGTAGAGAGGACCCTAACGTAAGATCGTGTCATGCAACGAAAGAGGTTAAGTAAGATTGCCAAGCGAGAGACACTGGAGATGACAACTGGGAAAGTGCTCAGAAGTGGTGTTTGCAAGAATGGAAAAGGAGGTGAAAGGATGTGATAATGGGGAATGTCTGAGAAAAAGTGAAGGGTGAAGGGCGTGTAGTGATGGGGAAAGGTAAGAAGAAAGATCATTCTTAAGAGGGATTCTTAATTGAGATCGCCATGCCGGGCGGGTAATCAAGTAAGATTGTCAAGCAAAGGATGGTGATAGCGGTGGTAAAAATATGTGATGATGGGGAATGAAGAGAAAATATGGATGGTGAGAATGTATAGTGATGGGTGAGTGTAAGATGACATGTCATGCTTAAGATAATCTCTTAAGTAAGATCGTCATGCCGCCAAATCAGTTTCGTAAAATCACCTAACCAACAAGGATGATATGCAAAGAGAAAGACAAAATTGTATTGGCCGTAGGGGTGGAATGGTTAGTTGAAGAAGATGATCATGACGAGAGGTAGTAGAAATAAGATGTGGAAAATAATGATGGGATGGGGGAAGGCAATAGGGAAGATCAATCTTAAGAGGAAATCTTAAGTAAGATTGTCATGTGGCTAAAATGGTTAAGTAAGATCGCCAATCTGAAGAAGAAGAAGAATGATGATAGAGTTGGTGGGAATAGGGTATGAAAAAATGGATTGAAGGGGAACCCTCAAGTGAATTTTCCATACTATGAGAGCGTGTAATTACAATGACCAGACATAAGATGGATTTGGGGAAGGATGAGAAAAGAGTGAGTGATGTATGCCTAAGCGGAAGAGGATACGAAATGAGGTGATAACAAGAAAGAAAGGAAACAAAGGAGTGTAACATGAATGGATGAAGGAATATATGTAGCCAAGGGTGGAGAGTGTGAATGGAATCCTTAATTGGGATTCCTGCATGATGAGAATAATGATGTGAGAATAAGAAGCAGAAGAGGTGGAATGGGAAGATGTGTGTGGTAGTGATTGTTTTTTGATGAGAGGGGAAGTGGTGAAGAAGCTTCTATAGTAGGAAGATCTTCGGGAGAGGGTTAACCTCCACCGAGGATCCCATATAGAAGGGATTATTAAGTAAGATTATCAAACAGGAAGTAGAAGAGTGAAAGGAAATAATAAAAATTGGTGAGATGGGACAAGAATGGTGAGAAGGGTAATATGGGGGATGAGTGGTGGAAGAGTAAAAATGAGGAGCGATGATGAATGGATAAAATACATGGTGATCATGGTAGGGGAGGAGGAGCTGCCTGGATAGTGAATGCCACTTGAGAAAAATCTTCAAGTAGGATTCGCAAACTGCAATAGTGATTAAGTAGGATTCCCAAACTGTGGGAATGTATTAGTATGGGTGAATGGATGGGGTGTAAAGTAAGATGTTGATCATGCAGGAAGATACTCATGTGATGGGAAAAAATCTTAATTTTAATAGAGCACGTAACAGGATGCATCGCGACATAAAATATCAGGATAACTAGACTGTAATATGCGTGATAGCATAGACAGGGGCCAACAAAATGGTTTGATGCCTCAGTATGATATGCGAGTGGAGGAGAGCATAGAAAGAGGTCATCCATAAATTATGATGTCCCAGTACGATATGTAATCAAATAACATAAGTATATTAGAGAGAATACCAAGATAAAAAAAATCAAGATGCCCCCTTGTAATATACAAAAAGAAACAATTAATAATTTGTAACTAATAATGCTATATAAGAACCAATAAACATATTCCTAACATGTTCCATATTGAGGATTGATCAGATGTACCCCCAAGTAGGGGTACAAGGACATAGAAAAAGATTGGGTCATTGTCCTCAAATAAGGAAACAATTAGTGCCGGATTTTTCCCCAAGCGAGGATTCACGCGAGGAGAAGTGGTTTGAATTTGGTAGTCATAAGGTGATTGGATCATTCATTGGGGATAATAGTTCAAAGGTTGAATTGTGTCAATTATTTTAGATTTTTTGTGATATTTTGGAGTTTATAATATTTTTTATTTTTTATATATTTTATATATATATATATATATTTATTTATTTTTGTTTGGAGTTTTTTATTTGTGGAGATTTTCTAATGTTTTTTTGGATTTTTTTGTTTTTAGGATTTTTGAAAATTATCAAATGTTTTTGGATATTTGAATATTTTTCTAATGTTTTTGGATTTTTTAATGGTTTTTGTAATGTTTTTTGATTCTTTTTGGATTTTTACACTGTTATTGGTAATTTATGGACCAGAGTGCAGACTTATTCTGAGAGGTGATAAACCAGGGCATTATCCTCATACTATGTTCCTCATGGTTTATTTGCTTAGAATAACCAAAAATTCTCATTCCATTGGTAGGAGATGATGGTGATGATATGATGAAAATAATTTCAGTTCCTTTCTTGACTCCATAGAACTAGTAAGATGCGTGGGCTCATCATCGAGAATCAAGAAGGATGTAAGAGGTAGATAATGAATATAGAGACAAATGATAACAATAATCCCTTTGGGAAATTGTGACTCAATTATTCATAATGTTATTGAACCAGTTTGAAAAATGGCTTTCACTTTATGAGTCGCGTGCTAGACTTAGATAGTTATGTGGCCTATTGATTAGTAAGATATAAAGTGAAGGGATAGTTCTCTCTTCACTTAGGCATCTAAATTACTTCTTTGGGGATTCTAGAATTACAGGCACTGTAAGAATTTGTATTTTTGAAATGACTCCATATGCCTTGCCCCATGGTACTAATGATAAGCAAGGGCTCATCACCGAAGGAAAACCATAGGCAAGTGAATTCCCTTTTTGTCTTGTTTTTTTTAATGGTTTTTTTTTTTTAATTTTTGAATGTTTTTGCAATATTTTTATGCTTTTATGGGAATGACCCTCTACAATTTTTCCCATGCCACCTGTAAGAGGCAAGGGTTTATCACCGAAGACAAGACATAGACGAGTAATGACACCTTCCTTCATTCCTAGTCTCACACTACCAGTAAGAAGTGTGGGCTCAATGCCAAAGACTATGAAGAATGAATTATTTGACAATGAATTATTAAAAATTTATTTAATTGATGCAAGTTTATAATAGTGCTTTGTATTTGGGAAGGAACGTCTGCCCCCAATCTCAGGCCCACACGACTAGTAGGACGTGAGGGTTCAACACCGAAGACTAAGATAGATGACCAAACGAACTGGGGAAAGAAGATTAGAGCTTTTCTATGAAAGTGAAAATATCTTTGAAGGGAATATATTACCATCAGTAATATTTTTAGGTATGACCATAGGTGAAAGCAACTGAAAAATGGGAGATATTATAAGAAGTATGATACTCACAAGAATGAATAGGATTGATGTTAGCACCTATCTCATTATGATAAACATGAACATGTGATTTTGATAATGGAAATACCTACCAATGGAAATGAATAACTTTAAATTATTCAGAGGTAAGCGAGATAGAAGGAAAAATGTACGCGTCATTGTTTCCCAAAATATTGAACACCTCAAGGATAAAATTTCTTTAAATGAACTACATTCATTGTTTCATCAAGATCTTGACCATCTTCATTGGCCAACTTATAGGCTTCAGAGCCAAATTTAGCTGTAATTACATATGGTCCTAACCAATTAGGCTCAAATTTTTTTTGTTTTTCTCGCTCTTTAGTGGTATTCTTTTTATTTTCTTATAAAATGATGACTCCAATTTTAAATTCTTTAGGTCTTACCTTTTTATGATAACTATGTTGCATTCAATTTTGATAGTCTTGAACATGATTGAGCGCATTAAGTCATGTCAAGAAGCTCAAACTCTTGAAGTCGTGACTGTTGGTATTCATCCTCATTAATTACATCTTTAAGGGAGATTCTCAAGGATGAGAGTTCTATCTTAATAGGTAAATAGGCTTCACAACCATAAACAAGGGAAAATGGGGTAGCTCTGGTAGCTGTGGGATAAGATGTACGGTAAGCCCAAAGAGCGGGGTAAATTTGAGTATGCCAATTGCATCCATGGGTATTGACAGTTTTTTCCATGATGGATTTCAAAGTCTTGTTGGTTTCTTCTTCTTGACAATTACCCTGAGGGTAGTAGGTAGTGGACCTCTTAAGTTTGATGTGAAAACATTTGACTAGGTCTTTTACATCTTGGTTTTTAAATGATTTTCCATTATCGGTGACAAGAGTAGATAGAATAAAAAATTGACAGATGATATTATTAAAACTGAATTTCAATATTTGGATATCGGTAACATAAGTGAGAGGCATAGATTCCACCCATTTAGTGAAGTAATCAGTAGTGGTAATGATGAACTTATGTCCATCGAACGATGTTGGTTTGATTTTACCAATGAGGTCAAGTCCCGATTGAGAGAATGGATATGGTGTGGTTATTGATTGTAATGCTTGGGAAGGTGCATGGATAATATTTCCATGCTTTTGAAATGCTTGACATCGTTTGACAAAATGGCATGTGTCACTTTCTATGGTGGAGAAATAATATCCAACTTGCAGGATTTTCTTGGCTAAGAATATACCATTCGCGTGCACTCCACAGATACCAGAATGGACTTTAGCTAGGACACTCAAGGCTTCTTCCTGATTAAGACATCGAATAAGGGTGACATCATATCCTTGTTTATATAGAGTTTATGCTAAAATGGTGTAACGAGAGGTATGTTGTGCTAAATCACGTTTATGCATTGGTTTCATATCGGTAGGAAATGTTTTATAATGAATGAAGGTATAAAGATCATGGTACCAAGGGTTATTCGGACCCATGATATCACAACCATAGTGTTTTCAAGAAGATAATAGGTAGACATTAAGAGATGTTCTACGAGAAAATGTGTTTGTGGTTGACTAAATGTGATTTCTAATAGGGATCTGATGGTTACCATAGTGTCGGTAGTTTTATTATGAATTTTGGGGATTGATTGAAGCTAATTAATTGAAAATAGCTTCAAATACTATCCACCATGAGTTTATATGGGATATTTTTTTCATCCTTGACCTAGTATTCATTAGTAACTTGCTTGATGATAAGTAAAGAATCATCAAATACAACTAATTCTATAAGATTCCAAGATATAGCTAGTTTTAATTGTGTGATTAGAGCTTCATATTATGTGATATTGTTGGTATATGGGAATGATAAGTGAAATGATTTAGGGATAATGTGTCCACTAGCTGCGATAAGAAAAATACCAGCCTCTATGCTATGGATATTACAGATCCATAAAAAACTAGATTCTAAGCTGGCGTGATGTCTATGTGTAGAAGATATTCATCAGGAAAAGAAAAATGAAGCGGTTATATGCCAGGAAGGAGTGCCTCGGAAAGTTGGTCTGCAAGGTGCTTTCCTTTAATTTCCTTTCTATGGAACAAACTCAATCAAATTCACTAAGTAGTACAACCCAACTATACATTCTTCCCATGAAAATGGGTCTGGACAAGAGATACTTGAGAGGATCAATCTTGGCAATCAACTTAGTTGTGTGATTGAGCAAGTAATGACGTAACTTATGAAATGCAAAGGTGACCGCTAAGCAGACTTTTTTTATTTGGGAATATCGTACTTCTTGGTCAATAAGTGTTCAACTAAGGTAATATACAACCTGTTATTTTGCTTAATCATTATATTGTGCTAACATAGCTCCTATGGTATGTTCACTGGAAAATGTATAAAGCAACATGGGTTTATCGGAAACTGGTGACATAAGAATAGGTGGGCTAGAGAGGTATTATTTTAACTTAGAAAAAGAGTCTTGGCAATCGTAGTTCTAGTGAAATTGTGCATCTTTCTTGAGTAACTTTTTGAAGTGATGGCACTTATCAGCCAATTGTGATATGAAAGGCTGAATAGATTGTACTTTTCCTTGAAGATTGTGTAATTGTTTTATGGTTTTAAGAGGAGGCATTTCTATAATGGCTTTGAATTTTGTAAGATCCACTTCTATGCCTCTCTGTGAGACAATAAACCCTAACAATTTACAAGAGGTCACTCCGAACACACATTTCTTTTGGTTAAGACAAACCTTATACTCACATAATCTATCAAAAATGCATCTCAATACACCTGGATGCCCTATTCATGTTTTTTATTTTTCTAATATATCATCAACATAATCATCCATGATATCATGTAAGGTATCATGGAAGATGACTGTCATCTCTTGTTGATAGATGGTATCGGCATTTTTCAAGTTGAAAGGCATGACCTTATAACAGAAGGTGCCCCATGGTGTAGTAAATGCCATTTTATGTTAATCCCCTTCAGTAATACATATTTTATTGTAGCCAGAAAATCCATCCATTAAGGAGAGCATTTCATGGCCTGCCATAGAATCAACAATCATGTTTATATTTGGCAAGGGAAAGTCATCTTTGGGACAAGCCTTGTTGATGTCTCGAAAGTCTATGCATATTCTAATGACGGGGGTTTTCTTGGAAATGGGAACTATGTTAGATATCAATGTCGAATAATCAATAGGTTGGATAAAGTCAGCTTCTAGGAGTTTCTCAAGTTTGGCTTTGACAAACAATGCACCTTGGGGATGCATTTTGCGTATTTTTTGTTTTACAAGTTTTACATCCGGATGTACCACAAGATGGTGTACTACAAGATATTGTTCCAGGCATGGCATATCCTTATATGTCCATGCAAATATATCTCAGAATTCAATAAGGAGTGTTGTAAAGTCCATGCATTCTTGGTCAGATAGACTAATGCCAAGTTGTAAAATTTTTGGCTGTTCGGTGGTGCCAATGTTTATGTCTTTAGTTTCTTCTACAAGAATTTTAGATGTATCCTTTTTATATGAATTATGATAATGGTTGATGTAGGTCATTGGTGGTAGGTTATTTTAGGGGAGTTGGTATAATATTTTTGTGTGTAATGTTGAGAATTTTTATTGACATATTTGTTGGATAGGGTGGCAATGAGATTTTGACTATGGGAAATTTTTTGTTTGTGCCTCTAATCCAAATTTTCTGAGGGTGAAGGATCTAAATATTTATTTCTTCACAAAAATAGTCTGATTCATTTAGATTGAATTCAAATAATTTTGTATGGTCGGAAGTAGGGATTTGGTTACAAGTTCCAAGAAATTATTCGATGGCTTCTTCATTTTGGAAACTTTTCCATGGAATCGTGATGTGGTTGGCCATGGTCTATGAGATTCGGATGCATAGGCTCAAAATTGATCACATTAATAGATAAATGTTCAAATTAAATACTTTTATCAGTGAGGTCCTCGAAAAGGATATATGGAGACCTAGTGTCATTATCAGAGCTGGTGTCATCATTATCACTTGAAATTATTACAGGACTAACATCAAACACCTTGAAACACAGACCATGTTTACCATGATGTTGTGTGTAATTGATCAGGTCTAAACGGCCTTGTTCATTTGGACTGAGTCCTTTACCCTTTCATCACATGTTTTTAATTATTTGATGAGCTTTGGTAAATTGAGGGGACTCATAACATGGAGCAAAGTCTTCATTATATAACCAAGATCCTAAAGAACTTGGAATATGTTCATTGTCAAGATAACCAATTTTTTTCTAGACTGATTGTCCCATTTGGTAAGTGGGATAGATTCTCATATGTGTAGCGTTAGGTTTTCTTTAGCTATGTGGGGACTTCTTGATATAAAAGGAGTTTGTCATCTTTTGAAATTGATATTCACCACATCCTGTGTCAATGATTTTAAATGTGTGGGATGGGGAACCAATAGGTACCTCATGTGGTAGGGAAGTCAATTTGGTAGTTTTAAAAGATGAAGAGAATCGGTTATAAGAAGAAGGGGTGGATTGAAGGATGAATTTTGGTTATTCATAGGAGAAGGTATCTTAATAAAAGAGGTGTGGTTGGATGAAGAAGGTTGGCTGGGTGAGGAAGAAGATGGTGTGGTGGAAGAATAATTGTTGCTGGAAGAAGAAGCTTGATTAGTGGAAGAAGATGATTGATTAGTAGGAGGAGGAATGGTGGAATATTGTTGACTAGTGGAAGATAATGGATTGGAAAATGTGTTTTGGTTAGAAGATGATAGTTTCAGATCATTTTAAGGGAGTGTATTAGGATTCATGTGTGTTTCATTAGGGATTATGTGAGGTGGAGCATACTTATTTGTTAATGGATAATAGTGATCATGTCGATACTGTCCTTCAAGGAATCTAAAATAATCAAAGGGTTGGGAAACCAAACGTAACGAAATTTCTTGTCCAAATGAGGACGTTTAATACATTGGTCGAACATTGATGGGACAACTTTCATGGCACGAATCCATGGTATGCCGATAAGAATGTTATATGAAAATTCTGCATCCACTACATAACATACCATGTCCAAGGTGATGGGTCCAACTTGGAGAGGCAACGTGAGTGTTCCTTCATAATTTCTCTTGCTATTATCAAACCCACGAATGGTTATGATATTGTTTTGTAAATAATTTTCAGTGTAACCTAGACAACGTAAAAGTTTCATGGAACAAATATTCAATGTGGATCCATTTCTGATTAATACGTGCTTGATCTTATGATGAGTTATATAACCCTTGACATATAAATAATGAGTATTAGCGATGTTAGGATTAAAAGGTCAGTGGGACCAAAAGATAAAATAGGACTGGGGACTGTAAGATGTGCAATTAAAGCCTAGAATTATTGTTAATTGATGTCCTTAGGGATATGAGTGTTATTCAATGTTTGCATAAGGATGAGTTGTAGTGTGGGAGAAGAACTAAGTAATTCCATGATGGAAATTTGTGTTGCAGTCTTCTCCCATTGTTTGACAATTTTGAATGATGGCAGAGGTTGTGGAGTGGAATTGTTAGCGAGATTAGATGGCGGATTAAGAGGCAATGTGGGGGACGAAGTGGTAGGTTTTTTTGTTGTAGGGACCCACAATTTTTTTCTGTCTAATGGTGATAGCACAGTCATTTCTGATCTTTATAATTACCACTAAGTCTTGGTCATAGTCTATGGCCAAGATGAACGAGTCATACTCGACATTACTTGATGATTGACCCTTATCTTTTGAATTGTTATCATGGTTAGGGAAGGGATTTTTGAAACATATGAAGTTTTTCATTACGTGTTTTTTCATCTCAGAAGTATTTTCAAATTCTATGTCTCCACGTTTAATTAGGTCTTAGACGTAATGGCAGGATTGCATGCATCGATCTGTAGAGTGCTCTTTTATGTGATGGTAATCAAAATATTCATTGTCCTTATACCAATTTAGTTTGGTTTGTCCTTCTTCAAAGGGTTTGACGATGGGATATGTAATCATATTGGCATTTTCCAAATGACGAAATACACTAGATAGATTTTCTCTAAGAGGAATGAACTACCTTCGTCGGTCCCGAGAAGGAATTTCCTTTCTAGGGATTATGATTGGTTTTTTGTATTTTAATGGGTTGATGGGATTTTTTGAATGTTTCAGACATGGTGGGAATCAGTAACGCCATCATTGACTATATTTCAATTACGGTTAAATAATTTGGATTTGTCTTGGTTTTGAGGGGCGGCTTGATAAGGTGGTCCCTAAAGGGTGCTTTAAGTAATCCCTTAGAAATGAGGGATTTTTTGATTTACGTTCCCTCATCGATGACTTCTTCAAAAATATTTAGACAATGCATTTGCATGTGGAATGATAATTCATCTTTAAGATTAGGAACAAAAATGGTAACTAGTTGTCTCTTGGGTATTGAGCAGGGAAAATATCTTGCAATTCCTCACCATCATTGTAAAAAGGAGGAAACATTTTCATTTGGCCTTTTCCTAGTGTTACAGAGATCAAGCATGGTTATTTCTGATTCTAACTTTTAGGAAAAATGTTTGACGAATTTCTCCGATAAGTCTGCGAATGTCGTGACTGACTCTTTAGGAAGATGGAAAAAAACGTCTAAGGCCTGTCCTCCTAAAATTTGGGAGAACAATCATAAAAGATACATGTCTCAATAGGAAACTTCCTGACATTACATGTAAAATTACTTGACATGTTCACGGGGGTCACCTTTTCTTTTGTATATATCAAACTTTGGGATTTTGAAGGATGACAGAAATGGTAAGCATGATATCTTTGTATTAAATGGATAAGGACACAATTGTTCAAAGTTGACTTGTTTTGATTGTTTTTGTAGTCCCTGAATGGTGTCTTTCATATGTTTCCATTCTTTTACAAATGTAGAGGCATGGAATGGTTTATCAAGAATGTCGTGAATATTGGGGTCTCTTAAGCTTTCATCTCTAGCAGTTGCTTCCTCAAGTCTCTTTATTAAGTCTGGAAATTTAGTGAATAATTCATTGGCCAAATAGCTATTTTTATTGTTTGGCATTTCATTGTGATAACTTGATTCACTGTTGTCGATACATTTTTTAAAATTTTAAGTCCCAAAGTCAGGGGTAGTTTTTCCCCCATGGCTAGGATGCGTAATAGATATTTGTTTTTGTTTTGTTCTATCACCCTATTGACTTGTTCTTGTTCTTCATCGGTGATTTTTGGTTGTGTGATTTCTTCATCGTCATTTTCATGATTGTGACTACGTGTGAATACCATGATGAGATGTGCGTGATTAAGCTAAAAAATGGGTAGGAATTTTTAGCAAGTGTGATTAAATGAGAACTTGATTACTTTGGATTTTTCTCGAATAATCTATTGATGAATGATAAGGAGAGTAATTCGAATAATTTATCTTAATATGATTGTGATATAACTCGATTCAAGTTATTAGGGAATATGTTTCATGTTGTGTAGATTTAGCTTGAACAAGGTTTGGCTAGATGACAGGGAAAGTAACCCGAATAGGTTAATCTCGATATGGTTATGATATAACTCAAAATGAGTTATGAAAGGATTTTTGTTGGCTATGATTTGGATAAGTGCGATGGTTGACAAAATAATGAGTGAACTCAAAAAAGTTACCCAATATTAGTTTAATATAGCTTGAAACGAGCTGTGAAGGATGTTTTGACAATTGACAACATGGGGAGTGAATGAAAGTTACTCAATATCAGTTGGATATAGCTAAAAACAAGTTGTGTGAGATGTATTGTTGGCTAAAGCAAGCTAATGAAATTGGTGTGATGTTTTACTCTACATTGTAGGATTGTTTGGATTTTTTAGCTTGGTATTGAATTGGTTGAGAAATGATGTTTTTGTGGAACACAACTAGGGTTTGAACATTACAATAAACACATTGATATCAGCCCAGTTTTATGATAAAACAATGCTAAAATATTTTTTTACAAACAATGAGCAATTATATGGATCAATTTTTTTTTGCTCAGGGGGTAAATTCTTGAGGAACGATCATTGTTTCATGCAATCATACAAGTATGCTATGTAATGATGGATGTAGGCTCTTATCACTTCAAAAATATGTGTCCTCCGATATACCCTAGTCCTGATATATCTAATTCTATACGGGGACAGAATTGGTACAGGGAACCCTTAGAGCACTGGAGGAGACTCACCAATTCTTACTTTCCTGCTTCAGAGTGAATCACCACGTCCAAAATAGGTTTTTTCAAAAGGTGGAAGGTGATGGGGGATGAATGTGCATGGTGTCATTATAACTCCTTGAAGATTTACAAGGACGATGCCCAGGGTTTGTTGTTATAGCTATTTAGGCATGAATCACATGCGCTGCATGACAAAATTACCTATAAGTGAAGAGTATGGGCGAGGTAAATACCAAACGTTGTGATGAGACTAGGTCTCAAAGTGTAATGCAAATGTGAATGTTGGTGGTGCATGGTATTCAAGTCAACGTCACCAGTGTAGCTTTGGTGGTGATGAAATCCACCTTTACTACATGCAAAAATAAAGTGATGATGTGATTATACGTAGGGTTCTTTCCAACTTGAAATAAATCACTAGCCGAAAAATAACTGAGTACCTGAGCATGCTAAAATTTTTTTGGTTTCAACAATTTTCTTTGAATGGTGATACTTTTACGGGGTTGTGACCATTTTTTATTTTCTAGATCACTTGAAGGCACAGGAAAAGAGCATACGCAAATACAAGTGGAATAGAGATTTTTGTAAAATTTTAATAATTATTAAAATTAATTGTGATTGTGAAATAATGATAATGATCATCTTGAAAAAAATAAAAACAAAAAAAGGAGAGCATGAAAAATGTTACCAAAAGTGTCGTCTTGGAAAATTGGAATGTAAGGCAAAAAAAAATTGTTTTACGGAGCCCAGATGACCTCCAGTGTGCAAAATACGACTAGGAATGTGAACCCAATAATGTTAACGGGAAAGGTTTCAAAAAGTTCCTTCACTGGGAAGACACCGTAAGATGATGAATACTTCCTCTATGATCCACAAGTATCCATATTTGGTAAAATATTGGAAATGTAACCTCTATGACGATATTAGGATGGAGTATTTCTACCATGATCCATAAGTACCCAGATTAGGTGATGGACGTCCTTTCTTCTAATCATCGAGCACCGAGGAGATCAAAGATATGACGAGTGGTGTGATGTCATTGGTACTACAACATTTAGATGCACCACAAGACACCGCAAAACAAAAATACTACCCACAACATGAAATTTAACCAAAGAAGGCCATAAGGCACAAAAAAATGAGATAATAATGAACAATAATAAATAAAGAACAGATAAAACCACTAATTGGGAAATTAATGGTAACATATTAAAAGTAATCAGATGTGCCAAAATGTAATCTAGGAAGAATGCACTACTAACAAGGAAGTAAAATACCAACAATCATACCTCCTCCTTCGCATTCCGTAGCAAACCTCATAATGGGCTAGGAAACATGGATTAAGCCCCGATTGCGTGTTATGTAGGTTCTCTTCTTCAAGACGGGGCAAGTCCTTCCTACAATAATGATCCACTTACTTTGCACCAAATGGGTAAAAGGATTATGGATTTGGGGTGCTTCAGGATGAGGTTATCAGGATGAGGCAGAAGGATGTTCTTCAAAGGATGCAAGAACTTAGATAGGGCATTAAAGATTATTCTCCATGTTTGTATAGGGGAGGGGTACGACTATATTTATAGCCTAGAGGAGTGAATAACTTAGAGTAATTTAAGTAATCATGGTTTGAAAATGTGGGCAAGATTAGGTGAGTGGGGACCACGAATAATGGGTGAGGATTTGATTTTGGATTTTCAATTCATAAGTGGAATATTTTAGGTGAGTAGGACCACGAAGAGTGGGTGAGGATTTGATTTTGAATTTTTTATTAAATAGTAGAAAAACATGGAGAATAATGACATGTGGTGAGGATTGGGTTATTTTTTGGATTTTGAAATGGATAATTAGTCAAATTATATTTGATTAATTCAAAGTGTATTTTTGTGGGAAATGAGGAAGGGGAATTAATTGATTTAGAACATATGTGAAATTAGGGTGTCTACACTAGGCATGCAGGTGCAAGAGGTAGGTAATGATGAAAGAAAATAAAGTAAGATGACCAAAAGACAAAGGTTAATTATTGCTTTCTTCACTCAAAAACCTTCTAAATATTAGTATGAGACTAGGACTAAATAGTGTCTAAAGTGCATGATTTTGTGTCTACACATTGAATTACATGTTGACATGGATCAAGTGTTGATTGTCAAAGTGTCTTAACAGTTAGGGGCCCTAGTAATAATGGAGGCATAACCCAAGTGCCCATATCCACTGTGGTTTAAAGCTAGGGTGCTCATAAAAATGTGTTTCTAGTCTATCCCTGAGGTATCCCCAAATAGGATGGCCCCAACTGGGGAAAATTTAGTATATATTTAGGATTTTATGTTACCTTATTCTTGATTAATCTTAGGGTTTCCATATTTAGGTCATTTCTATTAACAGTGCATATAAACTCTCATACAAATATTTAGTATTTCTATCTTGAAAAATGTGCATTTTGATCTTTATGTTACAACTTTTTGATCAACTGATAAAGTGAAAAAAAAAAGTTCATTAGAGAAAATCATCATTAGATTATGGCATTCATTGGATTTAAGATTACATGTCCATATATTTTACCCCACTAAACCAAAAGTGTAATTGATTTAATGTGGTATGCTTGCAATACAATTTTTTTTACTGATTCAAGGTGGTTTTGGTGTCATCATTTATGGTTCTTTAAATATCACCACATTATTTACTTAGAAACTTGAAACTGGGAGACTGGGATTTAGTAAATGTAAAAGAAGCTTAACATTTCATGACATTAAGAATCCCTAACGAGGGCATATTATCAATTTACAATGCTAATTTTCCTTACAATGTTGTCCTAAGCTCAATTTAAAATTGATATATGTTATCTGACCTTGTTGTGCCTTTATTTTTCCAAGTTACCTTGACCTAAGTAAGAGGAGACTTATCATTACCTAGGTAATATCAAAAGGTAAGTTGGACACAAAAATTAGGTAATCCTTAGGGTAAAATACACACATTTGTATGATTAGTTTATCATTTTAATCACTACCTAGAGTACTACAAAATTGATTAAAATGTCATGATCATGATAAAATTTTGTATGAAGGTAGATTGAAACCACGACCTTTTACTAATTACTCTAAATTTCATAATTGTAACTAATTTCAATAATGTTTGACTAATTTCCATAATATGTCATTAATGTAATAAACTACCATAATATATCACTCGTTTCCTTATTTCCCTTAATTTAACTAATTAGATTGTCACATTTAGTGAATTAGGGCTCAAATGACCCCATTTTTGTACCACATTAAAAAAAAGATCAATTTCCTTAATGTGTTGAGGGAATGTGCAACCAATTGAGGCCTAATTTAAATTCCAATTTTGATTGATTATAACTTAATTGATCCCTTTTGCACACCATATTGATTGAATTGATTGATTGGTTGAATATAATGTGTAAATGGGACCAATTGATCCTTTCACCATGGTATATTATTATAATCAATAAATTAGTGCTTGATTGGCCTCGTTTCCAAACCACATTGAATAATTCCACTACTCAATTCAATGTGGTGAACAAAGGGTGTTAAACGATCCCTAATCCACACTAGATTACCATATTCTATGCATAAAGGATTGATTGGTCCCATTTGAAAACCACATTTTTTGGATTGATCAATTTCTTCAATTTGATATAAAAATGAGGCTAATTCAATCCTAATATACATTTTATCTTCAAATTTGGTACATCACATGGCTTAATTACCCCATTCACACCCCATGTTAAAATTATGAATACATTTTCACATTTTATAGATTAGGGATCTATATTCATGTAAAGTTTAGAAATCTTAAGAAATGAAAGTAGAACACCTAAGAAGTTTCAAATCTTAACTAAACTAACAAGAATCATCAAGATAAGATCTTAAAGAGAGCTACTTCTTTTTAAATGCATATAACTTTGAAAATAATCAAAATAACTTGTCTAAGTTACTCTTTATTCTTTTAATGCTAATAAAACATGAACCTATGAAGATCCTAGCAATCAAATGTGATTGTTTGATATGGTTCCAAAGATTTTAAGAATAAAGTCTCACCATTAATGGCTACAAGGCCTATGGTTCTCTCCATATTACTCAAAGCTTCGTTTTATGGATGTAATGGAAAAGATAATATCTCAATGAAAATGAAGAAATTCTCAAATCCTAATCACCTATATTTTATGCTAGAGGAGGAGAAATGTTCTTAATAATTATGAGGAGGAGGGTTCTATTTATAGTTTTCCAACTACAATAATGGAATGATTTCACTACATGTGGGACAAAGATAATTCCAAAAAAGAACTTTTAGCAATTCAAAGAAAGATTTGACTAGGATTAGAGACTAATTAATATTTTAGTATTAATTACAGATCCAAAGTAGGCTTATGTAGCTTTCTAGTAGCATCTGGAGGAGGTTTTGATAGATTTTGGATGCATTGTAAGTGGGAGTTAGCTAATAAGAAAATTTATTATTCAACTGCAAGATAAGAAGCTTAATAAATGTGTAATGATCAATTAAGAGGAATTGAAGGGAAACAAATCCTAAGTAACAAAGTGTCGTCAATTTGTAGGAATCGAATAGTTAGTGCAATTTTAGTAAAAAGATTGCTTTGATAAAGTATTAGGTGTCGACATTTTCCCCTCTTTGGGGTGACGTAAGCTATGCCACTTCAAAGATAGTAGATGAACATAAACAAGTAAAAAATTTGATAGAGGTAGAAAAAAAATTGTTAGAGTGAAGGATGCCCCCTTAAGTGTTTATGGGGTGATGAAATAGGTTGATCGAGGATCGAAAAGATGAATGAGGTAGAAAATAGAAGACAAACGGGGAGAAATTCCGCAAGTAAAATCTTAGAATAATGTGAAGAGAAGAAGGGAATCCACATTAGTCATGTAGACACTGAGTAATAAGTACCCATGAAATCTAATTCTCTAGATTTCAGTGGCATTTCGTCAACACTTCCTCTGTCGTCATCTTCCAAGTCATACTAAATAAATGAGTTGATAGGGGAGCTTCCTGCTTAAATGACAAGACACCAAACATTTTAAGATTTATATTGAGAACAGTGTGCATAGAATATAAAGGAAGAATGGCAAAGATGATTTTAATGGAGAGAGAAGAAAAATTAGTATGAGTAAAGGGGATTGAGCTAAAATCCATCCATTTTCATTTAAACAACTTTATTTTCATCATTTTTCTAATGATCTTCATCATCGCTCGTTAAAAATGTAAGCATATGAAAGAAGTGTACAATGACATGAAATCCGTAGTATGAAAATTTTTCTATTGCCAAGATACGAACACCATGCAACATATAGAATGTAATGCAATATGATAAAGTAAACAAGCCAACCTAACAGGGAAACAAATACAAAAACACATACTTAAAATAACAATGTCTAAGATAGTTGCACTTATGTTTTGTTATTGACCTGCAATTCCTAAATGTTCATGTAAATGAACAACGGTTAAAAGTAGGAGCCCAAAGAAAGTATGTATGTGAGGGGATAAATGGTCACAAGGGTCCAATGAAAAATAATTCATGTGCTACGAAACAATACAAGGCAATCCGTTGTGCCAAGATAGTACAAACAAAGCTAGCAAACCGGATTTTCTTAATGAAGTAGATCCAAATGATCCGCGAGTCATTGTTACAAAAAAAAGAGAAAACACAAGCAAGATATAATTTGAATATAATGTGTTTGACACAAGTTTTGGCTATGTATCAGCATATTACAATTTTTAAAAAAAAATTGAATTCGTACGATTTTTGGATTTTTAATAATTTTTTAAAAATATTGATTTTTTATTTTTAGAAGAATTTGTGATGAGGGAAGATCTCCTAGAAGCAAAAAAATTTCCCGAGGGAGAATAAATGGGTGCCAGGTAGAAACAAATATGCCTTGATGGGATGAAAATAGGTCAAAAATACTTATTTAGTAAAAATAATCATCACGACGGGAAATAGAGGAAGTTAAAATGATCACAGTAGTCAAATCATGCATTTTGTCCATCACGATGGGTGAGAATGCATTGCGGTAAGTCAAAATAACAATGTATACCCCTCCTATGGGGTAAAATCATCGCAAGTAATTAATTTGTTATGGAAACCTTATCATTTTACTTTTCACTTTTACTCTGACCTTGAGGAGAGATGTTGTGACTTCAGAGGCATACGAGGCAAGAAGACACAATTCATGAGTATGTGTAGATGCAAGAAGATGGAGCCTACATGAGTACCCCCATTTATTTTTTAGTTTTTGAGCATTTAACTTCATTTATTAGGGTATAAAGGGGGGAAATAATGCATGCATGCGCCTTAAGGGAACACAAATGTTGAAAATAAGTATGAAGATAGGTGCATTATTTGAAAGGGGTGCGAACAAGAATCTGGGGAGGTTAGAGAAGATGCGCATGGGCACATGTACAAAAAGGGATGTTCATGCGTCATTGGGGATACATATGTGTTGGGAAGAGGGGCGTCCATATGGCTACACATGTATATGTCAGGATCAGGGCATAGGCGCTAGAAAGTGGAGCGTGTGTCGTTGAGTACGTATATTCAAACAATGTCGTGCATGTGTCTCCAAGGGTGCACATACATCGAAGACGTGTATTTTAACACTTAGAAGAAAAAGGGAAAGTTTTTTAGAGGAATGTAGAAGAAATTTTGAAATGTTATAAGAAAATAGCAATGAATATGCTAAGTGTTAGCTGATGTTAGATAGAAGAAATTCTAATAAGTAAAATGTTTTATTTTCCAGAGGTAACTACCTATGTTGCAGGTCCGAGAGCAACATGGTTAATTGGCCAACTTTGAGGTGAACCTATCACGACGTGAGAGGAAGTATTTGGACATCAGTTTGTACATGACATGGCTTACCTACGTGGCCTAGATACAACAGATCACCATAGATCACAACCTCCTGAAAAAATTAGTTGAGAGATGGCACAATGAGAGCCAGTACTTCCAAATCCCAACTGGTGAGATGATGATCACCCTTGAAGACGTGTGGAGGATCTTGTGATTTCCTTTTATAGGGATCTTGATTGAGTATGAGACTAATGCATGACAGATCACAGAAAGTTTCTGGTGGATATCTTTGGCATAGATGAGATACATCGATGAGGTATGAAAGTACATATGCATTAGTGTTTCACATATCTGAGGTTACATCATGTTCTGATTTATCTCATGGTGCTTGTTAGTGGAATTATTCTTACTGAAAAGATGGGCACATCATTTCCTTTAGGCTTTATTACCATGATTTGAAGCCTACTCAAAGGAGATCATTATTACTAGGGATAGTGTAGACATGCGCATATATACTAGGATTTACATTTTGTTACCTACTACTATCAAAAGATAATGGGTTCAGTGAAACTCCTACAGATATGGACCTGGGACCATATAGCTATCGTTCACCCCACACAAGTGTTACGAGATTGGGCCATAGATGATCATTTATTCCTTGGTTGGGATCCCATTGGTGATGATGTATGTGGTCATATGTGGGATACTTATTTTTATCACCATAATTTGAATGAAATTCGGCCGCAGATGATTATTTAGAGGTGTTATAGACATTATCAGTGGAAAGAGGATACAGTTAAGCCCAGCCTTTCTATGGTTTAGCATTTTATGATTGGTAGTCATAAATATATCAGGGACTACTACAAGATTGACTGAGTATAATAGCAATTTAGTGTAATACAGGATGTTCTTGTGCCTGAGATGTGGTATGAGCATCATGTAAGGGAGACCTTTGACATTGACCCTTTGATTAGGCCACAATGGGATAGAGATAGCTTCGATCAGATGGTTCTGTTGGTATGGGCTCATTTGCGACAAATCAGAGATCCAGGAACTATAGTGGCCTATGCTACATGGTATCCTACAATTCTTCCTAGGTGTCGAACTATCCTAGAGGCTACATGGGATGCAGGAGTGTGGTCACCACCATAGCAGCCACCCTATAGATGGAGAGGACAATGGAGGAGTTAGCAGAGCAGTAAGAGTGAGGATGGGAGTGATGAAGATGATGGATATGATGGATATGGTGACGGTGGACAAGGATAGAGCCATGGGAAAGTACAGGGACATAGAGCACCGAGATAAGTTCCTACATAACCACAGGTGCACACAAAAATTTAGATGCCCTACGTGGGTATACAGGTGGGCTTAGATGTTCCATTACAGTAGGTACTTCCAAAGGCACATTTACAACAACCTCCACGTTAGGATCCTAATTTTATTCAACCACACAGCCCAAGGGGAGGTAGAGGAGAATGATGGCAGACTCCACCACAGAGTCCAACAGGTGGGTGTGGGAGTAGCCTCTAAAAGGCATAGGTGAGCTAGTTGCATTGCAGGAATAGTTAAAATAGGTCATAGCTCTTCAGGTGTAGGCCACCTTAGAAAGAGATAGGATTATCATTGTGAGGGATTAGATAGTGGCCAATAGGGCCCAACTCTAGGGCGAGAGAGACCAGTTGGCAACACAGTTATAGCAGGTTACGGTGGAAGGAGATCAGTTGCATGTTGCAGGTGCATAGGTACATGTAGTGACAGAAGAGCGAGATCATCTCTAAGCCAAGCATACTATAGCACAGGCCAAGGTGACTAGAGTTTCAATCGAGGTAGTATCCTTATGTTAGATAGCTGGTGCAACCGTTACACCTCGGGTACCCATGGATTTAGTTGCAGCCACAGGACAGGCTACCTACTATAGGTCTCTATATTATGATATTCATCCTAGAGGGATAGAGAGCTCCTGAATTTAGTCAGCATTCTATGACCAGGGCAACTTCACGGTCACATAGAGCAGCAGGTTTGCCAAATTAGTAGAACACATGTACGTAAAACAGGGGCCACATGTGATGGGGCCTCCAACACCACCTTTGAGGCTTGGCAATCCCCACGAGGTATTGAGTCAGACATGACTCTTTATTGCATGATGTATTTTACAGATGTATGTATGTTTTATGTATCCCTTAATATGAAGGCACATTTTTTATCGATGTATATGTATTAGTTTTGGTCATGCCTCATTTTTGAAGGCACATTTTTAATCGATGCCGATGATGGCATACCTTGTATCAAAATTATTATATAAAAAGACACATTATATATGGACATTGATATTTTGAAAGACATCTATATGATGATGATGATAATGATTATGTTTATTATGGACTTTACTTATGATTTTTCATTATTGTATCACACTGTTTTTTTTTAGTGTACGCATCGTGTGATAGCTTTAGATGATATCACATATTTTGATGAGATACATCATGTTATACTTATCACATTTCCTGTTTGAGATAGGAGTAGATGATATCATGTTTTTTTTATGTGACACTTAAGATTTTCCATGTTTTTATCATGGTCTATGTTTGAGGGGGGACAGAATGTGGTCCCTCTTGCCCCTCATGGCAATATTATATGATGTTAGATTAGCATACATGTTTTTTTTTCATGTTCCTAATGATGTAGCTTATACTTTTTATTGATATATGATGTATATATGTGATGATAGATGATATGATGACAAAAAATGTACAAAAAACACAACTTGATCAAATCTAATTTAAAACAACACACCTATATAAGTGTATTCAAGATAAAATGAACTCAATGCCTATGTACAACTGATTAAAGTAACACTTTAAGCTAAGGCTAGTGAATCCAATTCAAAGCATACGACATGGAAAGATAATGCTATCAAAACTCTACAAACCGAAAAACTAATCAAACAACTACTTTTCTTTTGCAGGATAATTTTGAAATGTTTTCTACTATTTTTTGTGTCATCTCGATAAAAATTTCAATGATACTGTTCACATGGTTTTCGTAGTTTTGTTCCTATTTTTTTTTTCCATGTTTATGATGTTCATAACATATTTGAATGTTTTTTGTGTTTTCCAAAAGGTTTTCCAAAGCTATATATGAAAAACAAAGAAACATGTGTGCCCCTAGTGATAGATGGGAATATACAAATGGCAGAATGCCACACGTTATGTGCAATAAGGTGCAGATGTAAAGGTGCCCTCAACATTAGATGGGATTATACAAAGGTGAATCCTTCACACATATATACAAGAATAGATAATTCAGATCAAGGCTACAACAGATAGGATCAAAGGGATCTCAATTTTTAGGAAAACTTAGCCCTAGATTAAAACAACTGTACTCCTTCTAGATATGAGACATGCTTATGAATAATGGATCATCCCAAGGCATCAGACACTAGTATTCACCCAAGTACTTTCCCAATGTGCCACAATTGCATGGTTTTCATAGTTGAACGACCAATTTTTTTAAAAAACTTTTTCTTGTTTTTTTAATTTTTTTTGCTTTTTTTTCTTTCTTTTTCGAAAGAACCTCATACTCAGGCATAGAACTACTTGAGATGTATTTATTTCATTTGTTATTTTAATTCCTCACCATCAGAGTGATCCAGTTTTGTATGCTCCCGAAGTTAGACTTAATTTGCACCCATTTGTGTACCATATTAAATATTTCTCTTGCTTAGATAAATATGGTATAAAAATAAGTCCAATCAATCCTTGATATATATTTGATTGCTATGTTTAGTGGATTAGGGCTTGATAAGCCCATTTTCAGACAAAAATAAACTGATCAATTGATGATTTCAATGTTTTGGGGTGAACGGGGCCAATTGAGCCCTAATCCATAATAATTTATCACATTTTGTGGATTAGGACTCAAACGGCCGCATTTACACACAACATTGAACCAATTGATCAACTAATTAAATTTAGTCCACAGACAATCCAATTACCTCTAACCCACATATTATTATTGCATGTAATGTATGCAAGATAAATGACTCTCATTTTTATATGATATTAAACCAATGGATTGATTGACTTGATATTATACACTCATATGGCCGATAAATCCTTAATCCATGTCACATTATCACCTTTGGTTTTTTGTTTACAAAATAGAGAATGAAACATAGTACAATTAAAATAGTAGTTCAATTAAATATAATTATCTTAATGGGTATCATTTTATGATGTGACTAATTTATAACACTTGTATATATTAAATTTTCTTCTCTAAATGGTTGAAATATGATTTTGGCATGGGGATGATTATTTTAGGAATAAAATCATTTCTTTTACAACTTTATCATTTATGGTTTATCTATCTTTCATTCATTAACAAAATTAATTAATACTCTTGTGTATATATAGAAATTTTAAAATCAAATTAGGACTCCACAGAAACATATGTGAACCCACAACATACTGAGCAAGTTGAAAAGGTAGTGTAATATCCTTGATGATCCTGACATAAAGGCTAAAATTTGCAACAAGAAATCAAATTAAGATAATAGAAATTCCATGGTTCTAATGAACTAAAATTTTATTGCTTCATTTACGTAATAATGTCCCCTTAACCCTCTTTTTACCACTAATCAAAAACATAATGTCAAAAAGGCCAACAAGAAAGTATAATAGAGGATGAAAGAATGATATTTTGTCCCACTTCGTGTGTCAAAAAATGTGACCTAAGAGTTTGTTTAAGGGCCATTTTAGGGGAGTTAAAGAGAACAACCCTTCACTTTAACTTCCATGTACCTCTATTTAGGGAGTTTGGATAAACTTCCCATTCACCAACTACCCCTTTTCTATATATAGGTGTGATATAGATGTTGTATGGGTATTCAAAAATGGATTACCAGATAACCTTCCAACACGAAAAATGCAATACAAATAATATCCTACCCAGAAAAGAAGCCACATAACCCATTTTCTAATCCTCTTAACTCTGTTGGGATAGCACAAGACTCCACTAACCAAGATATCATTGTTGATCTACGATGGATTGTGTGTTGTTTCTTCAGGGTCACATTCCTATCAAGACTATTGATTTTTTTCTTCTAGTCATTCATGAAAGAAAATAATGAGGAATGAATGTTGGCGGACATGAGAAATAAAGGGCACGTAAAACTAAAACCTCTCAATGGTTAGAACAAGGAATGATTCTTTGAAGATCTCTATTTCTCCTCTATTTTCTATTTTTCCTGGACTCATGCAGTTTTGGTGTTAATGTGGTGTTGTAGGGGGGTTGTTTGCATGATTCCTTTTGGAAATATTCTCCCTAATTTTGTTCTTAGCTCATTTATTTCTATTTTAGGCCTTTTTCTTTGGGGTGTGGTCCCCACTTGTCAAAAAAACCCACTAGTGTTTCTTTGTAAATCTAGTTTTTGAACCTTCTTGTTGTTGTGATATGGTCCCTCCAAAAAAACCATTTACCAATAATAAAAGAAGTAAAAATAATAACAATACTTAAATATTTATGTAATGAAAAAATGATGAAATGAACATATATTTTAAAAAAAATCTATAGGGTACCTTATTCATAGAAACAAAAAACATTTGACTACAATCATCAAAGATTCAACATATTACACAATTTCACACCCTCTATCATATCACATCACATGAAAAAACATCATTTAATTATCACCTCTTATGTCAAAACATCTTACTTCTTTCTATTCACAGTGATCATTAATCTTGCATCTCTTCTCTACCCTTAAACATACCCTTGAGTTCTTTCTTAAACTTGAAATACTAATCTAAGGTAATAGGATAAACATATATAGACAATAATGTCAAATTTCTAAGACTCATAATTCTATATAGGTTAAATAAATGGATAAAAGGACCTTACAATATACCCAAACATAACCAACCAATGTTTCTTGTAATTTTTTTCCTTCAATCAACATATAATTCTAAGGTCCTAGCATGAACAAGATTGAATGAATAGTGTCACACACTGGACAATTGTGTAATAATAAATGAACTGCATAGAAGAAATATGCGCTCAATAGACATTACATGAGGAACTTCAGAGAATCCAACACTAAACTCCATGATCCTTAATAAATGTATATCTCTTCACTGCACAAAACTTGAAACATAACAAAAATTCTCTATAGAATAAAAATGGCGATGAAATCTATTGTACACTAATTGTGGTCAACACAATATAGTTGGTGATAACAAATTATTGTGTTTCATACACCTTGGGTAATTTTAAAAATGTGAGCTCATACTCGATGAATGGTATACCACAATGTATAGTATACAAAACACTCGGCAAGTCATCTCTTCAGTCCTCTTGCCTTTCCACTTGACCAAATAAACAATATAATTATTGTTTCTTGTATTCTTAGTTTTGGTATCTATTATTCATTTTGTTTCATCATGATCCTTCTCAAATATTCATTTCCTCCAATATTCTTAGATGTCTTCTGATTTAGGTTGAGATTCATTTTCTTGTACCAATTATGTGTAAACTTTAAGATTATTTTTCATGGTCCCATTTTCTTCCACTTGAGTTTATTTTAATTCCCTTTCAAAAACCTATTCTTCCAAAAATATTCCAATATCATGTCTCTAACAATATTTTCAATTTATTTCCAAATATTATTTCATACCTATTTGTATCTTGCATTCATATTCTCTATTGATAACAAACTTATTGATACAATTCAAGTGTTCTACAAATTATCCCACTTTAACACTTATGTCCTCATTTCATTGTAAGTATCTCAACTCTAGAGCTCCTCTGGGGATATTCCCGTATATTATTTTAAATGATTTTTTTTTCCTATACTCATATTTAGAAAGTTATCATAAGTGAATTTTTCCTATGCAAGAGCCAAATCCCATGTTCTCCATTTATTTATGAACAAACACCAAAGAAACATCCAATTCTCTATTTCATAACTTTTGTCTCTCCATCATTTTTGGATGGTATGTTGAATTGAATTTTTGATTTTTATCCAACTTTCTCCATGATGTTGTCTTAAAATGATCACCAAATTTTGTATATTTGTGAGACACTATATTTAGTGGAAATCCATGTAACATTACAATATCCTCATTGAAATGATTTAGATTATGTGTTGCATCACTAGTATAACTACAACTAATTAAATGTATCATTTTTTACTATCTATCCACCATTGAAAAATAGAATCAGCACCTCTTTATGTCCTTAGAAACCTTAAAACAAAATACATTATTATGTATCCACAAGGCATATATGGAATGGAAAGGTTTGATATAACCTTACATTCATAGATATCCCTTTAGCCAATTGAAAAATATGGCATTCCCATATAATGTTTTACACATGTAGACTCATTTCCAGCCAAAAATAATTGCCCCATAGGTGGACTAGGTTTTATTCAATAAAGTGTGTCATGTTAGTCCCGCAAAATACTTCTCTTATTATATGCCCATGCATTAATCCCCTTGACATGAACAATTATCATCCCTTGGATAACAATTCTTCCCGTAAAAATAGTCAAACCTAGGTAATATATAAGAACTTGTGGGTGTTGTGCATGCATCACATGCTTCCCTCAATTCTTCATCCTTTGTATACTATTATTTCATGGACTTGAAACAAATTACTTTAATTCTAATCGTTGTTAACAAATCCTTTTAAGAGAATCAATCACCTTGTTATATTTTACACTCTTAGGCATCAAGATGAATATATAGCCTTGTAGGTATTACAGCCACCTCATATGCCTTGGGTTTAAATTCTCGTACCTATTGATGAACTATAAATTTTTATGATATATGTATGAACCAAAATCCTTATAAAACATATAATATCTCAACTTTATCAATATCAACAATATTACATAAATGTCTTGATCATACAAAACGTACTTCCTCCATGCATCATTAAGTGTTTCACTAAATTTTTGGAGTATTCCATTGGCAACCATGTCTATTCACCTTCCCATGTGACCTGTGACCTTCCGCATCCCATTTTTCCATTAGGGTCCTTATCTCCTCCTTCTCAAGTGTGTATATATATGAATATAATCTTTGTTTATTATAATCTAATGTAATTGTTATCCATTTTTCACACCCCTTGCGAAATGGACAAATTAACATGTCGGAACATCGGAAGTTGATGATAAAAGGGATAAATGATTTTCTAGCATGTAGGGTAGCTTATGTGTTGGCTTGGCCAAGTTGGTTATAACTCGTGGTGAGCTAGTGATCCACAGTGAATCTTAGAGTTGGCAATAGAGTTTATGCAAGGTTGTTCGGGTGACATTTAGTCATCTAGGTTGGTTGGGTGATGGTTGGTTGGGTGACGTTTTATCAGAAAGGTTGGTCGGGTGACGGTTGGTTGGCTAGATTAGTTGGGTGATGGTAGGTCGGCAAGGTTTGGTTGTCTAGGTTGGTCGGGTGATGGTTAGTTGGAAAGGTTGGTCGGGTGATGATTGGTTGGCAATGTTGGTTAGGTGAAGGTTGGTCGGTATGGTTGGTCGGGTGATGGGTTAGATGGTGTCTAACCCTAGTAAGAAATCTCGGTTGGACGGGTAATGGGTTAATCTAATAGGTGTCTCACTTGAATTTTTTGGTGGCTCAGGATAGTGAGGTTATGGTTATTCGGATGGATAGTGTATGAAAAGGTTCGTTGACATACATAGATGTCGTCCAACCCCATGGGATTTGACGACCAACAAAGATGGTCAGATTACAGTTGTACGACATGGTTAGGTGAGTCACTAGGTTTGTCATCTCATCGGCTATGCGGATGAACGGATAGTGTGTCGTACGGGTAGAGGTAGACATTCATCAAACCTCCTAGGTTGGACGACCCATAATGTGAAGATGGCAACTCCTGTGTTGGTCGATGACTAGAAGCCTGTACAGTCACGAACATAGACATCATCCAACCTAACCCAGTTGGATAAACTAGAGGATGGACAAGTTATAAGCAAGAAAAGGGTAGGTGAATGAATGGCATTCCAACCACCATAATTAATGAGGCATGGCACCCATGACTGCCTGTGTAGGAAAAGAACCAAAATGAATGGTTGCACATACCTCTTTAATGTATCCTGCCAGTTGGTGACCCAAATTTCCTATATATTGTAAAATTTGCCTCATTCTAAGGAGCATTTTTTTCCAAAAAGAAAAGGAATTCTGTCAAATTTGCTCTAGAGCTATTGTGAACTAACGACCTCTAATTTGGCCTTATTATAAAGAATTTTTCTTATGCTTATGACATGATGGATTGTGCATGTTTTTGAGTAATAAAATTCATGTTTTGTGGACATTTTAATCCTAACTTTTATGAATTGCATATTTTACCTTCATTCTATGTATAAGTATATTGTGCATGTATCTATCTCTTTGAAGGGTCTATAGTTTGTTGCACTTTATGAATATAGGGAACTGAATGTTTTCTTGGAATGTGATATTTTTACCAGCCCTCTCCTGCTCAATTTTCTCCCCATACTTCACTCACTTGGATTGTCTCACCCTTTCTTGGTTCATCACCTTCACTTAGAGTAGTTTTATTTCATGCATTTTTCTATCCATGTCTTCTTTGAAACCATTAGAATAGGATTATTTTAACTTACCATTCTCTACTCTTTGGAGACATTGGAACTAGGTTAGAGGAATAATTTGGCTTTCTTATTTGCAAGGTACCACACTATTTGCAAGGTACCACACTACAGGATAATCCCATGTTAATGCAGGTCACATTAGTTTCCTTGTAAGAAAAATCACAAGCAATTAGGGGTGTTGTAATTTTGTACTAATATTTTCGGCACACCCAATGGGACCAAGAAGTTTTTTATTTTGTTACAAAAAATTTGATGTGCTCTTGTTGTGAATTTCCATATTGGAAGAGGATTTGAAATAGCTCATTTGGCGACTCTAAAAGGGAATAATCCACTGGTTTCAGTAATCCAAGCTTGGCATATTTATGAGAAGAATTCAAACGAGGTCAAGAACTAGAGAAGAGAGACTACTTATCTACCTATACTTATCTACATGCAAAGGAATAAGGGGATGAAAAGCTCCAAGGAATCCATCTCCACCAAAAAAAATTGTTAGTGTAGAATCACATAACCCCCGAATGGCATGATTGTGAGTGGTTAAAATGGGGCATTCAGTGTGATTGCATAACATTGGATCATCTCTCAAGTTGTGGGACTTGCAAACCTGAGATGATCCTCTAGAGAAATTCGATTCTTATTCCTAAACTACCTGCCACAAGCTACTCTAATGCAGTAAAATCTAATAAAATATCCTAATCTAACCATTCCAAGGAACCAGAGAGAAAGAGAGAGTGAAAGAAATCCTACACTAAAGTGGTGATACACCAAGAGAAGGAAAGGGGTGAGATACTCTATGTTGAGGGAGGATGAAACAAGGGGGAAAAGGAAAGATGGGAAGGTTAGACAGAAGTGACACAAACCCAGATCCAAATCCATGATCAAAACTCTATGAAACACAACACCTTGCACCTACAAATGTGAAATACATGCACAAGAAACATAGATTTGAAAGGGAGAGGCATAGGGAAACAACAAAATAATGGAAAGGGTTAAAGAAACACCACAAAAACATCATTTTATTGCTCTATATGGGTGCAAAAACCATTACATTCTTTACTCAGAGGCAAAAATCCACTTGCCAGGCATAGGAGAAGGTTTTCAACTCAAATGGAGTCAGGAAAAAAATTTGACAGAGTTTCCCTATGCCCAGAATGTCTCTCCTTCTCAAATGAGAAGTGTTACAATATATATAAGTCTAGAACGATGAAAATCTAGAGAGAGAGGAGGAAAATCAGACCCTGTTTTGAGAATTCAACCACCCACAATTAATGCCCTGCAAATCCTGCCTGTAATCTGTCAAATATGTCCTCTCCATGTCTACTTTGGCATGTTGGAGAAGGAAGAACTGCGGAATCAAATCAAATCAAATTTGGGTTTTTGAAACAATCAGATCCTGTATTGATGTCTTGAAAGATGTTTTCCTATTTTCACCCACCAATACCTCATGCTAAAAATAATATTTTATGCTCTCCATGGCTGTAGATGAGGTCGAGATCTTTCCAACAAGTGCCAAATTTGTTGAAAATTTGAGCCATTGGATCAAAATATATGTTCATTTGAATGTTTTGAGTTGGGTCCATACAAAAATGGCAAAAAACCAGTTAGCAGAGCAGGGTCCATGGGCCCGAAACTCACTTTGTGCCTTTTGGCACCAAAAGTACAAAAATCCAAAAATTTACCCCGCAACCCCACAATTCACTTTTGGCAAAAAATCATCTTCGGGCCTGACCAGCCCATATTTACCATTTGGGTAAAAAATCACTCCAAGGCTCGCCAGCCCACATGCAATTGAGGCTTGACACATGGCTCCTTGGGACATCGGTGGAGGCGCATGGCTCATTTTTTCACTTTACGCCTTCTCGGGGTAAAAAGTTCAAATTACCTCCGACGACCCACCTTCCTATCTTTGACTTTTCAACATGGACGTATGTCCCTTTGTAGGCCTTAGGAATTTTTATTCATTTTGCTTTAAGATCCCCACAGGCTTGTGGGCCCAAAATTTACTTTGCTGCCCTATTTGCAAAAAGCACAAAAGTTCCAAAACTCCCCGCAGACCCGCCAGACCTAAAATTTACTTGGGAAAATTTTCCTCTTTAGGCCCACTGGCAACCCGCATTTTCCATTTGGGTGAAAAGTCTCAAATATCTCCCGCCACCCCACCTCTCCGCATTGGCAAAAATCCTTAAAAACTCCCGCCGATCGGCTTTTGGGAAAAAATACCTTCCAAGGCCCATTGACCCGTAACTTGCAAAATATGAGGAGTTAGGACTTCTTTATATTTTTGGAAAGGGGAAGAAATTTCCTATCTAATGGAAATGTTTTCAGGAAACTCTTAAGTGTCTTAGAATATCTGAAAAATTGGATTGAAGCACTAAAGGAGGGGAAAATGGGTGTAGTTAACCAAAAATAAGCATGAGCTTATTTTGGATAACAATTTGGCGACTCATAGGGGACATCTGCCTGCTAGATGAAAAGATCAGTGGCCTTGAAGCATCCATTGGGCATGGAGTCTACCTGGTAAACAAAAATCTGATCTAAAATTTGAAAATATGATCCCTGAGCCACTTGGAAAACCATTGAAACTAGGATTATGAGCTGATCTCACCAAATGTCATTCTTAATGCACTGTGCAAGAGCAAAAAAACACCACAACACACTATGTACAAAATTGGAAATCATACACATCCCAAGTGGGATATGTAGAGTGTGCAAAAGCACTTCTTCTATTGAAATCAAACCTACCTACTCTATTTTAACCAGAGAGAAAGAGGGCTCAAACAAATCCTGTAACTGATGAGGGAGAAGTACCTTCCTTTTCTCAAGAAGGGCAGCCATGCAAATGATTTGACACTGAATATGGCTACTTGCATGAGTGAAAAACTAACTATAAGCTGGTCCTCCACCCAAATCATCAAGGTGTCAGCTAGAAACAAGACAAATACCTCTTTTAGTTTCTCTGTATTTGGATTAAAGAGGCATTGCAGCTGATCCTTGGTACTTTGAAACTCATCCTCATGCTCAAAAGTAAGCATGACTAGTTTTGGCTTCTCCCTTGGCTCCAATGAAGCCAAGTACCTGATTGGGAAAGGTCTAATCCTTTGAATTTTCCCACTGTTATGATATTTAACTCCAAGAATGGAGTCTTCTTGGAAGATCTTCTTGGATGGATGGTGTGGAAGAGATGATGACATCCTCTTGCTCTTTCCTTTCCTCCTCTTGTGAAGAACATGGAAGATTCATGTCTTCCAACCTTGGTTCCAGAGGGCTGTTGTGAAATGCAGGTTGCTTGTCCTTGAATGTCTCTCCTTCATGGCAGTAGGCTCATGTACTTGGAAGGTGGATGATGGAGGAGAAAATGATGTGATCTCCATGGGATCCTTCTCCATCAAATCAATCCTCCAAGTCAGATAAATAATCTACCTCCTTGTTGTCCTGCTGCATGTGCTCAACCTCCTCCATGGTGTCCTCCTGATTTGAAACTTTCTCACCATGGTTCCCCTCATCTTCAAACATGAAGTTTGAAAGCTCAAAACTCTTCTTCAACATTAGAGTTTGAAGAGGGATGAAGTGGGAGGAAGAATTGAAGGTTCTTCTGTGGCCTGATCTATGTACTTGAAGCCTCTTGAACTGTATGGTTCTCCTCCATTATGGATTCATCAATCAAATCAGGCCCTTCAAATGAAAGCAAAAAATCTTCAACAATGCTTTCTTCATCAAGTGGCTTTAACTCTAATTTGATCTCTTCCAGTTGCTCCTCTTTCAATAGGACTTGGAGCTGATTGTTCCTCTTCCTTGATGGATGGATTGTGCAGCTTGGATTGGATCAGATGTTTTCTTCAAATAAAGTGCCATCATGGGCACTGCATTCAGAGCAAAAATGATTTCTGATCATCTCCTTCTTGTTTTTGTTCTTCTTTTGTTGCAAACTCAGCCTTAGCCACCACTGACTCTTCAACCTTGACCTCCTTTGTTGGCTTAACCATCAAGGGGATATTTGTAATCCAAAATTTGAGAGCCCAACTATCTTTAAATTTTCTATCATTTCTTCTTTGTTGGGTTCCTCCTCTTGCTATTCCCTTGGCTGGTTTTTTGATTTTCATCTTCCCCAACATGGATTTGGGGATGCAAGAGGAGTGATAGGTTGGGATTCAACCAATTTTTTCTATTGTTTGTGGTGGAGAGGGAAGTGGAAATTCTTGTTTCTTTGGATGAGAATGACTGCTTGGAAGGGAAAAGGGAAGAAGAATTAAGATGAGATGGAAGACTAGGAGATGGAGAAGGGAAATCAACACTTGGGGCAACAAATGGGAAGCTTGGAAATTGTAGCTTGGGTTGAGATGGTGCTGCTTGAGAAAGAGAAAAAGAAAAGATATGAGATGGTGGTGACTTACCCATTGACAAGGTTGTCTTGTATCCAACTCATAAGCCTCAATCTCCTTAGTCCATTGTGAAAGTTGGGGAAACATTTCAACCATGAAGTCAAGCTTCTCCTGAGGGTTGTAATGTCTTGGAAAAGGGCCTTCCCATGGACAAGGTGCCCTACAACCAATTCTTGAAAGATCTTCATCTGTGTTGTAGCCCTTGAATTAAACCATGCTAGCCTCCATTTTTTGAATCTTCTCCAACAGATTAACTTCTTTATGTGTGTAACTACCTCTAAAATATGTATATCCATGCTCTGTAACAACTCTGATACAGTTTGGCAAATGACCAAACTGATTTTGAATTTGGCTCACCTGGATATGCATAGTGCTGATTTTCATTGTGAAAAATTTCTGGAGGTGTATTGAAATAATTTTAGAGATGGATTTGAATAGCACTACTACTGTAAGTGTGAATTCCAAGATGGAAATGAAGTCATGATTGCACAACCTTCATGGAATGGAAGAAAATGAAAGATATGGAAGAAGAAAATGGATGAAAATGAGAGGAAATGGATGGAAAAGGTTTGTAACTCAGAGGATGGGTTATTGACCAGGATGGAGTCACCAGATGTGCTTTAAATGTGCCTCCAAAGGCTGAATCCCACCAAGAACACATCAACCTTGATGAAATGAAGTGGTAAGGTGCTTCAAACCTGTCCCACTGGGCGTGCCAAAAACTAGTTAGTGTGGTCGCATGATGGCTTATGATTTGATGTTTGTAATGAGACACCTTGGAAAGATGGAAGAAATCTGACCTCAGTGTCCGAATTGGGCATGCCAAAATTGTTAGTGTAGAATCACAAGCACCCCTAAATGGCTTAATTGTGAGTGGTTAAAATGGGGCATTCGATGTGATTGCATAACATTGGATCATCTCTCAAGCTGTGGGACTTGCAAACTTGAGATGATCCTCCAGAGAAAGTTGGTTCTTGTTCCTAAACTACCTACCACAAGCTACTCCAATGTAGGTAGAAAACTAATCTATCCTAATCTAACCATTCCAAGGAATTAGAGAGAAAGAGAGAGTGAAAGAAAACCTACACTAAAGCGGTGATACACCAGAGAAGGAAAGGGGTGAGATACTCTATTTGAGGGAGGATGAAATAGGGGAAAAGGAAGATGGGGAGGTCAGACAAAAGTGACACAAACCCAGATCCAAATCCACCATTAAAACTCCATGAAACACAAACACCCTGCACCATGTAAATGTGAAATACATGCACAGAAAACATATTTGAAAGGGAGAGGCATGGGGAAACAACAAAATAATGCAAAGGGTTGAAGAAGCACCACAAAAACATGTTTTATTGCTCTATATGGGTGCACAGACCATTACATTTCATTTCTTCAGAGGAAAAATCCGCTTTCCAGGCATAAGAGAAGGTTTTCAACTCAAAATGGAGTCGGGAAACAAATTTGACAGAGTTTCCCTATGCCAAAATGTCTCTCCTTTATCAAATGAGAAGTGTTATAATATATAGAAGTCTAGATGAAAATTAGAGGCAAGAGAGGAAAAGCTTGACTCTGCTCTAAAAATCCAACTACCAACCATTAATTCCCACCATGAATCCACGTTCACAATCTATCATATCTAGCCTCTCCATGTCTACTTTGGCATGTTGGAGAAGGAAGAATGGATCGAATCAAATCAAATATGGATTGTTGAAACAATCAGATCCTGTATTGATGGCTTGAAAGACATTTTCCTATTTTTCACCCACCAGCACCTGCTAAAAATCGACATTTTATGCTTCTATGGCGTAGAGGAGGTCGAGATCTTTCCAACAAGTGCCAAATTTGTTGAAAACCTAGAGCACTGGATCAAAAGATATGTTTATTTGAATATTTGAGTCTGGGTTCATACAAAAATGGTGAAAACCAGTTAGCAGAATGGGTCCGCGGGCCCAAAACTCACTTTTGTGCCTTTTGGCGCCAAAATTACAAAATTGAAAAATTGCCCGCAGTAGCCTCACAATTTAATTTTTGGCAAAAAAATCATTTTCAGGCCCCAACGGTCCGCATTTTCCATTTGGGCAAAAAGTCACTCCAAGGTGTACTGCCAACCCGCATGCAATTGAGGCTTGACACGTGGCTCCTTGGGCATCGATGGAGGTGCGGCTCATTTTTTCACTTTACTCCTTCTTAGGGAAAAAATTTCAAATTGCCTCCGACAACCCGCCTTACCCACTTTGACTTTTCAACATGGCCACATGTCCCTTTATGCGGCCTTAGGCATTTTTCTTCATTTGTTTTAAGATCCCCCGCGGGCTTGTGGGCCCGAAATTCACTTTGTGCCCTATTTTCAAAAATCACAAAAGTTCCAAAACTCCCTACAGACCCGCCAACCCAAAATTTACTTGGTCAAATTTCCCTCTTCGAGGCCCGCTCGGCCTGACATTTTCCATTTGGGAGAAAAGTCTAAATATCTCTCATCTGCCCCGCCTCTCCGCATTGGACAAAAATCCTTAAAAAACTCCCATCGGCCCGCTTTTGGGAAAAAATACCTTCCAAGGCCCGCCGGCTCGTAACTTGCAAAATATGAGGAGTTAGAAGGACTTCTTTATATTTTTGGAAAGGGGAAGAAATTTCCTATCTAATGGAAATGTTTCAGGGAAACCTTAAGTGCTTAGAATATCTGAAAAATTAGATTGAAGCACTAAAGGAGGGAAAATGGGTACAGTTGCCCAAAAATAAGTGTGAGCTTATTTTGGATAACAATAGGTATCCTCGGACCATCTCCAAAACTTCCTTTGCATTTCCCATTTTTTGGGGTCCGAACTACAGTTCCCTGACTAATCGGGCTGGTGTCCCCCAAGATGACTCCCCATAGTCACTCTGTTTGGTTGGCTTTGCCATCCAACCTGTTCTCTACCCTGCACAAAATCCAATTCGAGTAACTCGATGCATTGACCAAAATGACAGACTTAAGATATTCCTCTAGCACGAGATTTCAAACATTTACCCCCCACTTTGACCATCGTCACTGGTCATTGGCCAGCTTTCTAGGGAAATTCTATGAACTATGATGAGCTTGAAAGTTTGATCTTCAGACTGTTGGGTTACAGGATTTTTGACCATCCTTGATTGCACAACTCTTTACAATCCACTTGGAGAGAAGGCAGATAATTATGTCTCTGTTCGAACTTCTAAATTCGTAGTTCAAGATTTTGAGTTCTTCAACATCCTCACACAGGGCAAATACAACTATCAGGTTCTTCAAAGGACTCTAGGATTTATGAATGTCCAAACTCTGTGATGAGACCAGAAGCTAAACCCTCGCTGTGACTCTAACTTCGATTCATGCCCTGGGATACTCATATTGTCAATGATGATACAATTTCATGAGAGGTATAACATTCGCCTGCAGACCTACACCATTTCTACTAGAGCCCAATGTTGAGCTCTCGATCTTCATCTCTCCGTCAACTTGAAACCTTAAGCCACCTATGGCTTTCACAATTTCTTTTCTTATGTATGTAGGCTCACCAAGCTGAGCTATCTTCCTGCACTACCCACATTGGATCGGTATTCCTACCCCAAAAAACTCACCTTAATGAGTCAAATCTTCCTACCTTACCGCCTAGAATCTCCACTGAGCCCACAACGTACATGTCGAGCTCCCAACGACTCGACCTTTGACAAAACATGAGGTCACCATTTGGTAGATCACCCAACGTGGCAATGAAGCTCTCCAAGTTTAGGTCATAGGGGCCTCAAACTCAACCCAATATAGCTCTATATCATCCTTGTAGACCACCCATTCGAGCTGCAAAGCAGTTCCAAGTGGCCAACCTGGGCTATTTTTAGGCCTTTTTTTCCCTGACGTTTTGAATTTTTTAGGATTTTTTGAATTTTCCCAAACCAAACGCCCAACGGAGATGGAGTAAAATGAATTTAGGGCTTGTCATGCATTTTTCCATTTTTTTCTCATTTTGGGATGAAAGTGGGCTTTGCCGAGGCTCATTTTCACATTTTGTACATACTGAGCCTTTTCAAAACCCAGAAGAGGAAATATTTCCTCAAATGATTCCAATTCTTCCCAAAACACTGCAACTGATCTCGAAACCTAAATTTTTCCTGTAAATCCCATATTTTCCCATGAACAACCCCGCTCAATTTCTTGGTCTGGTCCTACCTTGTTGTCCATTTTTCCTGGGGGTAAGATAGATAACTATTTGGCGACTCACAAGGACATTGTTTGCTAGATGTATGGACCAGTGGCTGAAGCCTCCATTGGGCATAGAGTCAGCCTGATATTCCTGTAACCTGATCTCAATTGCTGATTGTAACATCTCATGTACAAGAGAAATCTATACAAAGAAAGGGGCAACAGAGAGATAGATCATCTCCATTCAACATTATTGAATAGATGAAGAAAAAAAATGTCAACATGTCAATGTGGGAGTCATTATCTATCCTAGGGAAAGGAGACCTACTGCAAGCTACTATGGCTAATTGGTCAACATTGAATCAATCATCCAAAGAGAAAGATAAGGTACTCGCCAATGTAGCTTAGTGAGGAGGAAATCAAGGAGTCAAACAAGGTAAAAATTTTAATCCCCCACTATTCTATATCTCATTGATCATCAGAGATAAGTTGGTGTATAACTGCATGATTGATTAAGGAACAAGTAGCTCTGTAATGCCAAAACAAATAGTTGATCAACTGGGTCTTCAATATGAAGTCATTTCTAGAGGTTTGGTGCAACTAGATGGGACACTGGTAACAATGGTTGGAGTAATCAAATGATTTATCCTTACATTACATGTATGTCCCAATGTGACCGTATTATAAGATGTATCAGTCATAGACTTGCCACCACTCTTTGCATTATGTTTGTCAAGAGACTTCACCACTAAAATTGGAGGTTATTTGTCTTTTGATTGGTCACACATGTTATTTAGAACAAGGTATAGAGCTAAGCATATGATTAGATCTGAGCCTATTGCAAACTTTCATATTGAGCCTCATACACTGAGTCCAGCCAATGCAAATTCCTTAGCTTTCGATCAAGAAGATTATCCAAGAAATTATGAAATAGATACAAAAGTTGAAAGCATTCTAGACTTAACCCTTGATGATTAGGAGAATAATAAACATGCATTTGACCATTACAAGGAAATGGAAGAAGTTAAATTAGGGTTCTATTTTTTACACGAAGAAAAATCATTATTTCCTAGTATCACCAAGCCAAATGCTAAAGATTATAATGAGGTATGGAAACTATTCTTTTATGGCTCAAGAAGTAGGCAGGTGTTGGAGGAGGTGTAATTCTTTTGTCACTACAAGGTATGAAGTACTACTTATATTTTTGCTTTCCATTTTCTTTCTCAAACAATACAGTTGATTATGAGGCTTTAATCCATGGGTTGCATTGAGCAAGAAAGAGGGGTATTAAAAACTTGCAAGTTCTTGGGGATAGTGAGTTAATTGTAAAATAGGTTAGAGGACAACATGCTGCTAAGAATGATCTCCTCAAGGCATACAAAAATTACATATGGGATCAGATTGAAGACCTTAAAGCATTCAATATTTAGGTCATACCGTAAATGAAGAATGAGGCCACAGACAGGCTTACAATAATTGGAGCAAAATTTGATGTGGTGGATAGTATTAAGAGCGATAAAGCACAACCACATTTTCATGTCATTATAAGGTCGACTGTACCGGATAATAACACAAGCTGGAAGGTTTTCAAGAATGACCAACACATTATTAATTTTTTACATGAGGAGACTAAGTTCTCAGCTAAAAATTAGGAAAAATTGGAGCAGCAGTATATGGATCAAATAGTGCAGTTGCAGACAAACAAATTTCCAAAGGGTTTAGTGACTTTAGAGTCAATATTCAACCCAAAACATCAATTCTGGATAGAGAAGGCCAACATTCAAGTCAAAAAGGAGGATTTTGAGCCCATTTTTGTTGGAGAAGGTAAGACTCTCCAAATAGGCAAGATGATTAGTGATCCAAAAAACTATGACCTTGTGCAGGTTTTCTAGGAATTCCCCAATGTTTTTCATGTGGAACTATGAGGATTTGAATGGTTTTAATCCAAAATTGGTGCAACACACCATCGAGCTACATGCAGAGGCTAATCCTATGAGGAAAATACAAAGGCCGGTCAACCCTTATATAGATCCTCTCATGAAGAAGGAGTTGAATAAGCTCATTGAGGTGAGTATCATTTTCCTAATCAAGCACTCAAGTTGGGTGGAAAATATGATGTTGGTTAGGAAAAGGAATGGAGAAATTAGGTTGTGTGTGGATTTATAGGATTTAAATAAGGCCTCCCTTAAGGATCAGTATCCACTGCCCTCCATAGAGAAAATTCTGCAAGTAATGGTTGATTCAGAGAGGTTCTCCCTGTTAGATGGATATTCAGGCTATAATCAGATTATGGTGAAAGAGGATGATCAGTTCAAGACAACCTTCACCACAAAAGTGCATATAGGAAGATGTCATTTTGGGCTATCAAATGTTGGGGCAACATTTCAACGAGAAATGGATATGGTGTTTAAGGGGCTATTAAATAAAATGGTGCTTGTATATCTTGATGACATCACTATATTTTCTAAAAATGTATAAATTCACCTCTTTCATCTCAAATAGGTCTTCTAAAGGTGCAATAGGACTGGAGTGTCTTTGAACCTGAAAAAGTGTATATTTATGGAACATGAGGGTAAACTTCTAGGCTATATTGTGTCGAATGAAGGACTAACAATTGATCTAAAGAGGATAGAAGCCATCTGTGCTCTACCATTGTCAAGTCATAAGAAGGCTCTCTAAAGATTCTTGGGGAGGATAAATTTTTTTCGAAGGTTTGTACCAAATTTTTCCGCTCTTGTGAAGCCACTAACAATGATGCTGAAAAATAATCTTTCTTTCAAATGGAAAGCAGAGGGAAAGGAAATATTTGAAGCTATCAAAAATGCCATATCTGAAGCTCCAACTCTCATTAATCTAGATTTATCCAAAGACTTATTTCTATATACTTTCAGTGGTTCGGACACCATCTCTGTACTCTTGGTGTAGTAGAATAAGGAAGGGTTAGAATAGCCTATTGCATTCTTCATCCAAATCCTTATGGACTACGAGGTGAGATATTAATTCATTGAGAAACATATCCTTTCCATTATTAGAATCTTGAATAATTTCAGATATTTAATGTCAAATAATAAGATTCATCTACTAATTACACATGCTGGTATGAAAGAGTTTCTTTTAAACAAGGACCTTAATGAAAAAAGGGTTGGCTGGGTAACCAAGGTCAAGGAATATGACATTGATATTAAGGTGACCAAACTAGTAAAGGGAAAGTGATTATGTGAACAAATAGTTTCAGGACAAAATGTTGACTCAAGTGATAGAGAAGAGGTTTTTTGGTGCTATGCGGAGATCAAGAGCAATCAGTCCATGCCTCGCCAGATCCTTGTTGGACTCAAGATATAGTCAATTTCCTTCAAACAGGTCAAATTCCGCAAGGGCTAAGCAAGGCCAAAAGAAGGTATTTTAGGGTCCTTTGTATCCTCTTTGTATTGGTTAATGGTATCTTAATCAAGAAATATGTTTTGATGTGAAATCACAGCACCCCCCAAATGGCCTCAGTTTGAGTGGGGTATCTAGTGTGACTACATAACATTGGACCATCTCTCAAGCTATGGCACTTGCAAACTTGAGATGGACCTCTAGAGAAGGTTGGTTCCTACTCCTAAACCACATGCCATAAGTTATTATAATGTAGGAAAACTATCTAATCCTAATCTAACCTTCCAAGGGACTAGGGAGAGAAAGTGCATGAAAACAAAGAATACACTAAAATGGTGATACACCAGAGAAGGAGGTTATTGGTCACAATCTCAGCCACTTGAAGTGGAGAGAGGTGAGAAACAAAGAGGGTGGATGATATGCACGACATACTAGAGATAAAATTCACATGGAACACCACTTCAACCCATTAAACACAGCTCCCAAAACCTTTAATAGACATCAGAGATATGCACAATATACCCTGCAATGATGAGAGGTGAGAAAAGACAATAAAATAAGAAAGAATGGAAAAAATGCATCACAAAAATTATTTTATTGCTCCAAGAGTTCACATGGTACACCATCAGTGGGAAATGGGCAAGAAAATTCCATTACAGAGCTAGGAGAGAAGGATTAGATTCTACATTCTACCCTAAGGAAGAAAAGAGAGGGGGAACGAGAGTAAATATTACCAACCTTTTGAAATATGCCCCTCCTTTACAATATATAGAAGAATGAGAGGAGAGAGGGAATAATTCAAACCCTGCTCCAACCACCCCTAGAAGAGCATTGAATCCACCTACTCTAACCACCCCAAAAAGCATTAAAATCCGCCTGTAATAATGATGGGCTTTATGGAAGGAATTATATCTAACTCCTAACCTAGAGGGTGTGTGTTGCAAATAGAAAATATTATGAACACACACAAACTCACAAGAGAAATATAAAAAAAAAGGATTTTGTATTAAAAATACTCTAAAGCACTTCGGTGCCTTCTCTTGCTTTTCTTGCTTTTTGAATTACAAAATGAAACCTCTTATTAATAGAATTTTTCCAACCTTTTACCTTATAAAATATCTCATAATATCTTATATTAGATATTATTGATCTTTTGGATATTTTATAAATATTCCCAGATATTTCTAGATATATATAATATCTCTTGATATTTTCTAGATATTATATACAATATCTTTTGATATTTTGGAGGAGTTAATATTCACAATAAATGTGAATATCTTTTACATAAAGTTGAATTCCATAAAGTTTAAACTTTATCTAGAACAAGATTAGATATTTCCAACACTCCCTCCTAATATTGATTCTTCATGTATTGTTAGAGCAATACGGACCTATGATGCCTAAGCAATCTCTCATATGCTCAAATGTGTCCTTTGGTAATGGCTTGGTGAAGATATCAACATATTGTTCTGCAGACCTGCAAAACTCCAAAAATATTTGTCCATTGTTGACTAGATCTCTGATAAAATGATATCTTGTATCAATATGCTTACTCCTTTTGTGAAAAACATGATTCTTTGATAATGTAATAGCTGAATTGTTATCACAAAATATCTTTGTTGATCCTTCTTGTTCTTGCTTTAGATCTAATAATATTCTTCTCATCCATATTGCTTGACATGCTGCTGTTGTGGCTGCCACATATTCTGCTTCTGCCAAAGAGAGGGTGACAATAGGTTGTTTCTTAGAAGCCCATGCAACTGCTCCTGAACCAAAATGGAAAACATAGCCAGATGTGCTCTTTCTGTCATCTATGCTTCCTGCACAGTCACTGTCTGTGTAACCAACTAAATTGAAAATATTAGAAGTTGTATATAAAATACCAAAAGCTTTTGTTCCACTAACATATCTTAAAATTCTTTTTCCAACTTGCCAATGAGAATACTTTGGGGATTCCATAAACCTGAAAATAAGACTTACACCATACATGATATCAGGCCTTGTAGCAGTCAAGTACATCAGACTACCAACAAGTCTTTTGTATATAGTAGGATCAATATCACAACCTTTATCATCTTTGCTTAGCTTCAATCCTATGGCAACTGGTTTTGATACTGGATTGCAATTCATCATCTCGAACTTTTTCAAAATATCATTGGAATATTTTGACTGATATATAAAAATTCCATTTTCTGATCGACTGAATTCTATGCTAAGAAAAAACTTCATTAGACCCAAATTTTTTTGTTGTATATATCTTCCCTCTCAGGTAGATATGGGAATATGGGAATAACAGAAGGTAAAGGGCACACGACATAAGGTGTCGACATGAAGAAATTCGTGCCTTGGCACAGGTAAAGGGCGCACGACATAAGACATAAGGTTGGCGCAGGTAAAGGGTGCACGACATAAGGTGTTGACATGAAATTCGCACCTTGGCACAGGTAAAGGGTCACACGACATAAGGTGTCAACATGAAGAAATTCGCACCTTGGCGCAGGTAAAGGGCGCACGACATAAGGTGTCGACATGAAGAAATTTACGCCTTGGCACAGGTAAAGGGCCTTGGCACAAGGTGTCAACATGAAGAAATTTGGTGGTAAAGGGTGCATGACATAAGGTGTCACATGAAGAAATTCATGCCTTGGCACAGGTAAAGGGCGGTGTGACATAAGGTGTCAACATAAAGAAATTTGCGCCTTGGCGTAGGTAAAGGGCGCACGACATAAGGTGTCGACATGAAGAAATTCATGCCTTGGCGCAGGTAAAGGGCGCACGACATAAGGTGTCGACATGAAGAAATTCATGCCTTAGCAGGTAAAGGGCGCGTACATGACATAAGGTGTCAACATGAAGAAATTCATGCCTTGGCACAAATAAGAGTATGTCGACATAAGGATGGATGCGCCGGGGCGCATCTTCAGGAGGTGCAACATTTTGAGCGCTGACAGGAAGCAGACCCTGACCCAGATATTCAAATGGCCATAACTTTTCACAGGGAGCTCGGATTCACGCAAGGTTGGACTTTTCAGAAAGCTTACGAGGTCCTCTATCCAACTACGACTAGATATCTTTAATTGGGTGAGAAAAAATTCTTAAAAATGCAAAATACAGTTCGCCACTTTTTGGGTTTGCTAGGGTTCTCACCTACCACCATAATGAGATGAATTAAATGCAACCTAGAGGTGGTTGGGGTAGATTTGGAATTCCTCTCTCTTCCCTCTCTCATTCTTCCTATAAATTATAAGAGGGGATTCTTTCTAAATGTTATACATTCTTGTTTTTCCCCTCCCTTCTTCTCTTTGGCAGGTGAATTTGTGGAGTTCAAACCTCCCATCTAAAACTGTAATGCAACTTTGCCTCTTGGCATTTTGTAGTGTATTATATCAATCTTTGGAGAAAATAATGCATGTCTGTGGATGATTCTCAACCCTCTTTGTGTTCATTTGCATCCTCCTGATCTTTCACTACAAATCTAGTTATCTATGCATGATCTTGCATTACATTTTAATGGTTTGTGTTTATTGGCAAGATAGATGTTCTTCATTCCTCGGTGCATCACCTTTGTTAGTTTAGGTTTATTTTTATGCATCTTCTTACCCTGTCTCCTTGGCAAGTTAGATTAGGTTTTTGAGTAAACCCTCTGCATTTTTATGTGTGCATTTTAATAGAGGAATAGGAACCGGCCTTCATCCGGAGAGCTTTCCTGATTCACAAGGTCCCACACTTGGGAAAAGCTCCATGTTATGCAATCACACTGAGAGTCTCAACCCATTGAGTTACAGACATTCAGAGGTGTTGTGATTCACCATCAACAATTTTGGCATGCCCGGTGGGACCAAGAGGTCATTCCACAAGATTTGAAGGAGTTTTCAAGAAATTTGGACTAAAAAATTGTAGGTTTTACAATTTCAGATTTTTCACCTTCCAGGCTGAACTTTGAAATCGATTTTCAAGGGCTTAACTTGCTCAAAACAAGTCAAAATTTCACCAGTTGATAGATCTGGGGGATAATCTTCAAAAGGGTATTCTTAGATTTTTGAGATTTTGACTTTTAAAATTTCATGGTTTTTTAGTATTTCAGGTTTTCCCAGATGTTGAGCATGTCCCAAGTTCTGACACGGTGTATTTCAGGTTTTGTAAGTTGCCTTACATGACCTAAGTTTTTCCTATACCTTTTGGGGATTAGTAGCTACACAACAAAACTTGATAACCGAATTGAAGAACTATATCTTCTGGGTCCTTCAAGCTTTTAAATTCTTTTTTTTTTAATATTGTCAGGTTTGGTGTGTAACTTGGCAGAATCTAGCCTTTTAAGGCTCATTATCTAACACATCTGGAGACTCCAAAGGGGATAGAATTTAGTGGTTTAGCAGCAATAGTTTCCCAGGTGCATGAGAAGAATTCGAACCAGGTCTGATACTCGAGAAGAGGGGTTATTTGTCCACTTACAGCTATCACCAGGTAGAGGAAGGAGAGGAAGAGGACCACGAAGATCACCATCTCCACCTAACCGGACTTTGTCTACACCTCCACCTGGTAGACCTTTTCTCGCATCAACCAGAGTTCTTAGGCCAATCATAATGGCACATCTACCACCGAATCCCTTTGTCAATTTCACTGGCAGCAGCCCACTTGCCCTCAATGCACAGAATCTAGTTCCAATTGCAGCATTGAAGAACATTCCATTTTTCACTGGAGAAAATCATACCACTCCTGGTGATCATGTCAAAGACATTGCTAACATTTGTGCAATCCATGAGATAAATGAAATGGATGTTGCTTATCAAATTTCTGGCATCTTCGTTCAAAGGGAAGGCATTGCAATGGTTTAGGAGCCTTGGAGCTGGTTCTATCCAAAATTGGAATCAGTTATGCATAGTTCTCCATGAGCAGTTTGGAGAAAAGGGAGACAATTTGTCTCTACTAGAACAATTGACAACTATCAAGAGAGCTCCCAACGAGCAGCTGACTGACTTCAACTTCAGATTTCAAAGGTCTTGGGATAGGATTCCAGTGGCTGTTAGGCCAACTGCTGAAGGTGTTTTTCTATATTATCTTAAGGCTTTGAATTCTGATATTTCTATGTTAATTCAATCTATGGGAGGCACAACCTTACCTGCTGCTTATAGCATTACCATTAGGGCTGAAAACTGTCTTATTCAAGCTGGTAAGCTGGCTCCTAGGCCTCCCATGCCCTTGTATCCAAACTTAGAAAATCCAAGCACTAGTCAAACACCCACTTTGGCTCCTATTCCCACTCCTAGAAATCAAATTTCAAATGAAACTTCTACTTCATCCTCTAGTGCTTAAAATGAACTCCAGGAGGTTATGAAACAATTACAGAACCTTGGAAATGAGCTGGTGACCATCAAAAGACAGCAAGCTCAAAGTGCTAGACCGTATCAGCCTCAAGCATAGTACCAGCCCAATAGGCCACCATACCAGCCCAATAGGCCACCCAATCCAGCTACAAATCAAATCCAAGTAAGGCCTCCCGCCAATAGACCATTTTAGCCCTATAACCCCAATGTTGCATCTACTTCTAAAGCATTAGTGCCAGTGCAAAACAACATAGCTCAAGAGTATGATTGGTGTTTCCCATGTAATGAACCTCACAACCAATCTATGTGCTTCAATGGTGCTTTGAACCAAGCCTTGATGGTGACAACTACTGGCATAGAGGGTGAAGTGAGTCAAGAAGCAAATCAGAAACAAGGGACATCTCAGCAAAACAAAGCTCCAAATGATACCGCACTTGCGAATTGGCAAGTTGAGGATTTTTGTGGCATGAATCAAACAATTTCTCAGAGTGTAGCAGCTAACACAAGATCAAAGAAGAGGAATATTGGTGAAGGGAAGTCATTTGCTCCAAGTGATCTACAACCTTCCATCACTCCACAAGGTGTCGGTAAGCAAAATACAGCTCCAAACATGCAAGGACAGCCCAAACCACCTTCTAAACCAACTCAAATGCCAGCTGTTGCTGCCCATGCACAAGAAAGGAATGCACAGACTAAAGGACAACAAAGAGATGTTTCATCCCCATTTAGCATCATTGATCAAATGAAGAAGACAAATGTGAATATATCAATGTGGGAATCTTTATCCATCCCAGGCCAAAGAGATCTTCTACAAGCTGCCATGAAGAATTGGTCAACTTCGAACCAGCAGGTCCATATGCAAGAGAATGTCCTCACAAATGCTGCTCAGCCTGAAGGGAATCATGGAGGACAACAAGGTAAAGTTTTGAAACCCCCTCCATTCTATGTTTCATTAATCATTGGGGATAAACTAGTACACAATTGCATGATTGATTCTGGGGCAAGTAGTTCTGTCATGCCCAAGCAAATAGCTGATCAACTGGGTCTCCAATATGAAGTCATATCTAAAGGGGTAGTGCAATTAGATGGGACAGCAGTAGCAATGGTGGGAGTGATTAAAGGTTTGAATCTTACCTTGCATGCATGCCCCAACGTTACCATTTTGCAAGATGTGTCAGTGATAGATTTGCCACCACTCTTTGCCCTATGCTTATCAAGGGATTTCATAGCTAAAATTGGAGGCTACTTATCTAGTGACTGGTCACACATGTTGTTCAGAACAAGATATGGTACTAAGGTCACAATCAGATCTGAACCAATTGCAAACTTTCATATTGAGCCTCATACTCCAAGCCAAATCAATGCCAACTGTTCAGCATTTGATCAAGAAGATTATCCAAGCACAGATGAAGCTGACACCAAAGTTGGAAGCATCCCAGATTTGACTCTTGATGAATGGGCAAGCAAGGTACATGCTTTTGATCCCTACCAAGAAATAGAAGAATCTGAGCTAGGAGTCTATTGCATACATGAAGAAAAACAGCCTATTCCTAGCATCACCAAACCAGACCATAAGGATGACAATGAGGTATGGCAGTTATTTTTTGATGGATCAAGGAGTAGGCAAGGTGCAGGAGGAGGAGTTATGCTTGTTTCACCTCAAGGCATCAAATATTATTCAGCTTTCCATTTCTAGTTTTCCTGTTCAAACAACACAGCTGAATATGAGGCCTTGATTCATGGACTTCATTGGGCTAGGAGAAAGGGCATAAAGAACTTGCAGGTGTTCGGGGATAGCGAGCTGATCGTCAATCAAGTCAGGGGACAACATGCTACAAAGAATGACCTACTGAAGAACTACAAGAACAGGGTATGGGACCTCATTGAGGATTTTGAAGCTTTCAACATCGTGTCCATACCTAGGAAGAAAAATGAAGCCGCGGATAGGCTCGCAGCAGTTGGAGCAACGTTTGATGTGGTTGACAACATCAGAAGGGAAAAAACACAACCACATATCCATGTGATTGTGAGGCCAGCAGTTCCAGATAATAACACAAGCTGGCAGGTGTTTGAGAATGATCAACAGATCATCAATTTCTTACAAGAAGAGGCTGAATTCTCAGCTAGGAATCAGGACAGACTAGAGCAGCAGTATGGTGATCAAGTAGTGCAGCTGCGGACAAACAAGCTTCCCAAAGGTTTAGTAACATTGGAGTCTATCTTCAACCCTAACGACCAGTTCCGTAAGGAAAGGGCTAACATACAGGTCAAGAGAGAAGATTCAGAGCCAATTCTAGTTGGGGAAGGCAAAACACTTCAAATTGGTAAAGTGGCCATTGAGCAGGAGAAATCAGATTTCATACAGCTTTGCCAAGAATTTCCAGATGTCTTCGCTTGGAGCTATGAAGACTTGAGAGGATTCAATCCGAAGTTGGCACAACATACCATAGAATTGGATCTAGATGCTAAGCCCATCAGGCAGAAGCAGAGACCAGTCAACCCTCACATTGAGCCTCTAATGAAGAAAGAGCTAAACAAGCTAATAGAGGCAAGCATTATATTCCCGATCAAGCACTCAAGCTGGGTTGCAAACTTGGTTCCGGTCAGGAAGAAGAGCGGAGAAATCAGGTTGTGTGTGGACTTCCAAGACCTCAACAGGGCATCTCTCAAAGACCATTACCCACTTCCTTCAATGGAACAAATATTGCAAGTAGTATCTGGTTCGGAGAGATTCTCTCTCCTAGATGGCTACTCAGGGTATAATCAGGTAATGGTGAAAGAAGATGACCAGTTCAAGATGGCTTTCACCACCAAATGGGGCACCTATGCCTACAAGAAGATGCCATTTGGACTATCAAATGCTGGAGCCACTTTCCAAAGGGCAATGGATATGGCATTCAAGGGATTGATCAATAAAATAGTTCTGATATATCTTGACGACATCACTATATTCTCCAAAAATGTAGTGGATCACCTCTTTCATTTGAGGCAGGTATTTCAGAGGTGTAGAAGATTTGGGGTATCATTGAATCCCAAAAAATGCATATTCTTGGCTCACGAGGGAAAACTTCTAGGCCATATTGTTTCAAAGGAGGGATTGATGATTGACCCAGAAAGAGTTGAAGCAATTCGAGCGTTGCCATTGCCAAGTCACAAGAAGGCTCTTCAAAGCTTCTTGGGAAGGATCAATTTTGTCCGCAGGTTTGTTCCAAACTTTGCAGCTCTCGTAAAGCCAATAACGCTGATGTTGAAAAAGAGCATGACATTTAAGTGGACATCTGAAGGCAAGGAAAGTTTTGAGGCAATAAAAGAGGCTATATCTCAAGCTCCGACTCTCGTCAATCTAGACTTCTCCAAGGATTTCATGCTATATGCCTTTGGTGGTGGAGACACAATTTCTGCAATCCTGGTACAGTAAAACAAAGAAGGATTAGAACAACCAGTTGCTTTCTTCAGTCAAGGCTTAGAGGAATACGAAACTAGGTACTCTTTCATTGAAAAGCATGTCCTTGCAGTGATCAGGAGCTTAAAGAAATTCAAGCACCTAGTCTCAAACAATAAGATCCAATTGTTGGTCTCTCATGTGGGAGTCAAGGACTTCCTTCTAAACAAGGATCTAAATGAGAAACGTGCAGGATGGATAACCCGTGTCATGGAATATGACATCGAGATCAAGGTCACAAAACTAGTACATGGAAAAGGACTATGTGAACAACTAGCTTTGAGTCAGAAAGTTGAAGTAGGTGATGAAAAAGAGACTGTCTTGGTACTACAGGATGGTCAAGAACAGGAAAATGATGATGTGCCCACTCCTTGTTGGACTCAGAATATGATACACTTCCTATAGGTAGGCCTATGCCCTCCAGAATTGAGCAAAGAAAAAAGGAGATACTTCAGATTACAAGCCATTCCATATGTGCTTGTTGATGGTGTTTTGTTCAAGAAAGACATCAATGGAGTTCTATTGAGGTGCATTGGGACAGGTCAAATTGAGAGGGTGTTACAAGATTTTCATGATGGAGATTCTGGAGGACATTTTTCCCCACGAGATAACAGCTCTCAAGATAATGAAGGAAGGGTATTATTGGCCCACAGTGTTCAGCGACTGCTATACATGGATAAGAAAGTGTAAGAAATGTGCACTCTTCACAGGCAAAGAAAGACTAGCAGCGCTTCCATTGCACCCAATTTTGGTTGACCAACCATTTATGCAATGGGGATTGGATTTCATTGGGGTCATAAATCCAAACTCAAGCCAAGGCCACAAGTGGATTCTCACGGCAACAGACTATTTCACCAAGTGGACCGAAGCAGTAGCGCTCAAAGAAGCAAATGAGTCTAACATACTAGACTTTTATGAAGGAATAGTGACCAGGTTCGGTGTGCCGGCCACTATCATATCAGACAATGCATTGGCATTCATAGGTTCCAAGATTATAGAATGGGCTATCAAGAATGGAATCTATTTGAGCACCTCTTCAAATTATTACCCGTGGGGTAATGGACAGGTAGAGTCCACGAACAAGAATTTGCTAAGAATCATCAGAAGGACTCTGGATGAAAACCAAAGGACATGGCATACCAAGCTAAAATCAGCATTATGGGCTGACAGGATAATGCCAAAGAGATCTACAGGTAATTCTCCCTACAAGTTGGTCTATGGGAAAGAGGCAGTATTGCCTATATCATTAGAATTGCCAGCATTGGAGCTCATGAAGTAGTTGGAGTTGTCTGAGTTTGAACCAATGGAGGCCAGGTATGCAGAGTTGATGGAATTGGAAGAAATAAGAGAACATGCAGTTCTGATGATTGAAAAGGATCATGCCTTAGTAAAAAGATGGTTTGATAAGAAGGCAAGAGCAAGGACCTTCCAGGAAGGGGACCTAGTTCTGAAATGGGATGCAGATTGGGAAAAACCAGGAAGGCATTCCAAGTTTGATGCCATTTGGAGTGGCCCCTACATGGTCACGGGATGTAAAAGTAGTAATGCCTTCCAATTGTCTACATTGGATGGAGAAGAACTCCTGATTCCGGTTAACAGAATCTATCTTAAACATTGCTACTAAAAGGAAAAGGTTTACCCTTGTAAATATTAGCCTAGATTTCAATTCCTCTAAGTGCGTATGCACATTGTCTTGTTGTAGTTAGGTTTCAATTTCCCTAAGTGCTTCTGGCACAGGTTTTGTTGCTCTCAGGTTGAATTTCTACAGTTCAGCATGCTCTCGAAGAAGGAGTTGCGGTATCAGGCTCGGGATCAGAGATCAAGTTGGTTTCAGGTTATTGCTTATGACTCCATGCCCAATGGATTGCTAAAAGGCCACTGATCTTCTACCTAGCAGGCAGGCGACCCCGTTGAGTCACCAAATTGTTGTATATATCTTCCCCCTCGGGTAGATATGGGAATAATAAGGTAAAGGGCAGACATAAGGTGTCGACATGAAGAAATTCACGCCTTGGCGCAGGTAAAGGGTGCACGACATAAGGTGTCAACATGAAGAAATCATGTGCCTTGGCGCAGGTAAAGGGCACGACATAAGGTGTCGACATGAAGAAATTCATGCCTTGGCAGCAGGTAAAGGGTGCATGACATAAGGTGTCGACATGAAGAAATTCACGCCTTGGCGCAGGTAAAGGGCACACGACATAAGGTGTCGACATGAAGAAATTTGCGCCTTGGCGCAGGTAAAGGGCGCACGACATAAGGTGTCGACATGAAGAAATTTGTGCCTTGGCGCAGGTAAAGGGCGCATGACATAAGGTGTTGACATGAAGAAATTCATGCCTTGGCACAGGTAAAGGGCGCACGAATAAGGTGGAAGAAATTCGCGCCTTGGCGTAGGTAAAGGGCATGACATAAGGTTTCAACATGAAGAAATTCGTGCCTTGGCACAGGTAAAGGGCGCATGACATAAGGTGTCGACATGAAGAAATTTGTCACCTTGGCGCAGGTAAAGGGTGCACGACATAAGGTGTCGACATGAAGAAATTCGCACCTTGGGGCAGGTAAAGGGCACACGACATAAGGTGACAACATGAAGAAATTCACGCCTTGGCATAGGTAAAGGGCGCACGACATAAGGTGTCGACATGAAGAAATTCACGCCTTGGCGCAGGTAAAGGGCGCATGACATAAGGTGTCAACATGAAGAAATTCATGCCTTGGCGCAGGTAAAGGGCGCAATTTGACATAAGGTGTTGACATGAAGAAATTCGCACCTTGGTGCAGGTAAAGGGTGCATGACATAAGGTGTCAACATGAAGAAATTCACACCTTGTCACAGGTAAAGGGCATGACATAAGGTGTCGACATGAAGAAATTTGTGCCTTGACGTAGGTAAAGGGCACACGACATAAGGTGTCAACATGAAGAAATTCACGCCTTGGCGCAGGTAAAGGGCGCACGACATAAGGTGTCGACATGAAGAAATTCGCGCCCTGGCTCAGGTAAAGGGCGCACGACATAAGGTGTCAACATGAAGAAATTTGTGCCTTGGTGAAAATAAGAGTATGTCTACATAAGGATGGATGCGCCGGGGCGCATCTTTAAGAGGTGCAACATTTTGAGCGCTGACAGGAAGCAAACCCTGACCCAGATATTCAAATGGCCATAACTTTTCACAGGGAGCTCGGATTCACGCAAGGTTGGACTTTTCGGAAAGATTACGAGGTCCTCTATCTCAAATATGACTAGTATATCTTTAATTGGTTGAGAAAAACCAGTTCTTAAAAATGCAAAAATACAGTTTGCCACTTTTTAGGTTTGCTAGGGTTCTCACCTATCACCATAATGAGATAAATTAAATGTAACCTAGAGGTGGTTGGGGTAGATTTGGATTTCCTCTCTCTTCCCTCTCTCATTATTCCTATAAATTGTAAGGAGGGGCTTCTTTCTAAAGGTTAGACATTCTTGTTTTTGCCCCTCCCTTCTTCTCTTTGGCAGGTGAATTTGTGGAGTTCAAACCTCCCATCTAAAACTGTAATGCAACTTTGCCTCTTGGCATTTTGTAGTGTACTGTATCAATCTTTAGAGAAAATAATGCATGTCTGTGGATGATTCTCAACCATCTCTGTGTTCATTTGCATCCTCTTAATCTTTCACTGCAAATCTGGTTATCTGTGCATGATCTTGCATTACATTTTAATGGTTTTTGTTTATTGGCAAGACAAGTGTTATTCATTCCTCGGTGCATCACCTTTGTTAATTTAGGTTTATTTTTATGCATCTTCTTACCCTGTCTCCTTGGCAAGTTAGATTAGGTTTTTGAGTAAACCCTCTGCATTTTTATGTGTGCATCTAAATAGAGGAATAGGAACCGGCCTTCATCTGGAGAGCTTTCACGATTCACAAGGTCCCACACTTGGTAAAAGCTCCATGTTATGCAATCACACTGATAATATCAACCCATCGAGTTTAGACATTCAGGGGTGCTGTGATTCGCCATCAACAATGTTATTTCAAATTCTTTCTTCATTGTTGTCTTAAACAAGTCAATTGACAAATCTCCTGTGAATATTAGATCATCAACATATAGGCATACAATTAGAATTTGTTCTTGATCATTCATTTTGATGTATAGTGTTGGTTCACTATCACTTTTTCTAAATCCATTTTTCAAAAAATATGAACCAATCCTGCTATACCATGCTCTTGGAGCTTGTTTCAGACCATACAAGGTTTTTTTCAATCTACAGACCTTGTGTTCTTGACCTACAATTTCATATCCAAGAGGTTGTAAAACATAAACTTCTTCTTCTAGTATGCCATTCAAAAATGTAGACTTGACGTCCATTTGATAGAATTTCCAATTATTTTGAGTTGTTAATGCTAAAACAGTTCTGACAGTGTCTAGTCGAGCTACTAGAGCAAAAGTCTCATTATAATTAATTCTGGGTTGTTGTGAGAAACCCTTTGCAACTAACCTGGCTTTATATTTTTCAACATTTCTATCTGCATTGAATTTTGTCTTGTAGACCCATTTCACGCCAATTACACTTTTTCCTTCTGAAAGGCTCACAAGATCCCATGTATGATTATTTTCAATAGAATCAATTTCTTCATCCATAGCTTTTACCCATTTTTCATTTTCAAATGCATCTTCAAAATAGATAGGATCATCATGAGAAAATAATGAAAAATTAGAATATAAATCAACATTCTCATCACCTTGAGTTTGTTCATAAATCTCCCTTAAGCTTCTTGTCTTTCCTGGGGTGTCCCTGAAGTGAGACCTTTGTGTTGCCAACGCTGGATTTGATATGTCACTACTATGAGACTTTGAATTTGAAGAATTGCCTTCATTCCCTGATGCTTCATGTGGATGTAAATTTACTGGAGGGGATGACGATCCACTTGAGATACCTCTTGTGATGCTTCTTGAAACTAGAGTTCTATTTGAAGAAGACATCACTGCACTGATCCCTTGAGGTGCTAGATGAACATTTTGTGTGATCTTTTCATCAAACTTATTCTGATGATGAGGTATTCCTGCAGTGATATTTGTTAGCTTATCAACACTTCTATCCCATGCTTGTTCTTTAATGAACTGAGCATCTCTACTAATAATAGAATTCTTTTTTATGGGGTTATACAATTTATAGGCTTTGATTGCTCACTGTAACCTATAAAAATACATCTTTCTCCTTTATCATCCAATTTCTTTCTCCTCTCATTTAGAATATGTGCATAAGCTACACATCCAAAAAATATTAAATGTGATACACTGTGTTTCTTTCCACTCCATGCTTCTTGAGGAACTTTATCCTTCACAATTTTTTTTGGACATCGGTTCAAGATGTAAATCGCACAAGCTACTGCTTTAGCCCAATACTCATTTGGTAAATTTTTGGCTTTCAACATACTTCTTGCCATTTCCATAATTGTTCTATTCTTTCTTTCTACTACACCATTCTGTTGAGGTGTGTACCTTTTTGTAAATTGCTTCTTAATCCCATGAAATTTACAAAACTTTAAAAACTCATTTGAAACATACTCTCCTCCTCTATCTGATCTTCAACCATGGCCTTAAACTCTTTGAACACACTAAAGGCTTCTGACTTATGTTTCAAGAAATAAACCTAGGTTTTTATACTCAAATCATCTATAAAAGTCAGAAATACATGCTCCCTCCAATTGATGGTGTTTGCATAGGTCCACATAGATCTGAATGGACAATCTCAAGAAGAGATCTAGCTCTATAAGACTTTCCAATAGGAAAGTTTTCCCTATGTTGCTTTCCTAGAATACAACTTTCACAAGGATCGTTTGGTTGCTCCATCAAAGGAAAACCCTTCACCATATGCTTCTTTTGCAATAAATCTAAACCATCAAAACTTAAGTGTCCAAATCTCAAATGCCACAACCAAGTCTGATCTTTTAAAGAAACTTTAAATGCTAGTGAAGAAAGCTCTTTAGATGAAAAATCATGTTGAATTCTTAATGGAAACATTTTGTTTCTTGTCATCTCAACCTTTGCAATCAATTTGTTACTTGGATTTCTATCTAGAATAACACATGGATCATCTTCGAAATAGACTTTATATCCCTTCTGCACTAGCTTCCCAATACTCATTAGATTATGTTTCAAACCAGGAACATAATACACATCTGGAATGTGTTTGTTCTCACCTTTCTTTGTTTCAATATTTATGGTTCCTTTTCCCATTACTACAACTTTATTATCATTTCCTAACTTAACTTCAAATGTAATTGACTCATCTATGTTTGCAAACATCTCCTTACATCCAGTCATATGATTACTGCATCCACTATCTAGAAACTAAATATCCTTTGTACTATCTTGAGCAACATTGCATGTAATAAACATTGAACCATTGTTATAACTTTCAGACTGATTTTCTTCAGAAAAATATGCATTCTGTCTACTCATATCAAAATGTTTCTTCTTGCATTCATTGGCATAGTGTCCATACCTTTTACAGTAATGACATTGAACATGTGACTTATCATACCTTTGACCATAAGTATGATTTTGGTTGTTTCCATGGCCTCTAGCACTTGTAGTGTAGAAATTTGAATTTGTTCTTCCTCCTTCATAAGATGTGTTTTCTCTTCCAGATCCTCTTTGGAAATCTCTTCCTCTGCCTCTATTGAAGCTCGATATTCCTCTTGCTCTATTACCGCCAATTGAAACTTGCAATTTGAAGGCTTGCTCAAGAGATGAACTACCTGATCTATTCAATCTTTGCTCATGGGATACTAAAGATCCCATTAATTCATCTATAGACATTTGGGTTAGATTCTTTGATTCTTCTATTGCAACAACAATCACATCAAACTTGCTAGGAAGACTTCTCAGTATTTTCTCTGCAATCCTTTTATCCTCTAAAGTCTCACCATGAGACCTAATTTGATTTACTACACTCATCACGTGGGTGAAAAATAAATCTACTGAATCTAAGTCTTTCATGAAAATATTCTCAAAATCTCTTCTAAGATTTTGTAATTTTGTAAATTTTACGTTACTAGTACCTTGATAATTTGTTTGAAGACTTTCCCATGCTTGCTTTGATCTAGTTGCTACTGCAACATGCGGAAATATGGACTCGTCCATTGATTTTTGAATTTGAAACAAGGATTTTACATCCTTTTGCTTGTTATCCTTCAACAAATCCTTATCTGCTTGTGCTAGTGCTTGAAATGCTTGAAAATCTGTAGGTTTTGGAAACCCATTCTCAACTAGCTCCCACACATGTAGTGAACAAAATAAGGTCCTCATTTTTATGCTCCAATAATCGTAGTTCTTCCCATTGAATATGGGGATGTGGGCTTGAGTGAGGTTGCTGCTCATACCCGCCATTTTGAACTAGACTAATAGACTGAAATAAAAAATTATAACTTAAGCTCAACCTAGCTCTGATACCAATTTGAAGGAATTATATCTAACTCCTAACCTAGAGGGTGTGTGCTAAGACAAACGAAAAATAAGAATAATATACTTTTGTATATTATGAACACACACAAACTCACAAGAGAAATATAAAAACAAGGCTTTTGTATTAAAAATACTCTAGAGCACTTCGGTGCCTTCTCTTGCTTTTCTTGCCTTTTGAATTACAAAATGAAACCTCTTATTTATAGAAGTTTTCCAACCTTTTACCTTAGAAAATATCTCAGAATTTCTTATATTAGATATTATTGATCTTTTGGATATTTTATAAATATTCCCAGATATTTTTAGATATATATAATATCTCTTGATATTTTCTAGATATTATATACAATATCTTTTGATATTTTGGAGGAGTTAATATTCACAATAAATGTGAATATCTTTTACATAAAGTTGAATTCCATAAATTTTAAACTTTATCTAGAACAAGATTAGATATTTCTAACATTTACTACAAAACTCATGCCCCCATGTGTTGTTCCTTACTAGGAAAGAAAGGAGTCCGTTCTTTATCATGGTGATAGGTGAGAGATTTTACAGCCTTGAAAATTGTAGACTGGATCATTAATGGTGGCAAGTGAGTAGCAGAAACTAGGAGATTTCTAAAACTTCTTCTCCCACTCAAATCTGAGCTCTCAGTTGAAAGTTATGGCCGTCTGAAGGTGCTAGGGTTAGGCATTTAACACGGGCTTGCAATATGCGAAAGAGTCTGTCCATATAGGGTCCATGTGGTAGTCCCAAGCATGTTGAAGATTTGGCCCCATTTCTTTCATTCTTCTTATTACATTGAACTGACACATGGTGGCTTCTATAGGCATAATCTATTTCCTTTGTATTCTACCTAAGCCCTTCCTATTAGTGGAGACACTATGTCTTACCCTAGACATGTGGAGTCTTAGCGTACATTTGGAGACCTGCCTCAAGATTTTACCTTTAAAGTTGCATGGATGAGGTACATGGAAGCCTCTACAGGATTTTAGAATTTTCAACAGTTGGCTCTACCCCATTTTGATTCTAACTACATGGCAAGCCTGTGCTCATTCGGGGACTGTCCCTTGGGTCTCGCTTTTGAAGTTATTTCGAGGTGACATAGGGCACCCTCTGCGGGTCTATGACTTTTCAATGGCTGATGAGATGCATTCTAGACCCTGGACATATGGTGGGCTGGTGCATGTTTGGAGACTACCTCTGGATTTTGATTTTGAAGATGCACCGAAGGGACACTACATCCTTCCGCTAGTACGCCTTATGCTTAGCTGATTCAATGACCAATTGTAGATGTTTTTTGACTTTTGGCCACATGGTGAGCCTGTACTTGTTTGGGGAATTCCTCTGGATTTTAACCTTGAAGATGCACCAAGCTGACACATGGAAGCTTCCTTCAGCCTGTCCTGAGCTTAGAATTTTCAATGGCCAGTGTCCGCTATTTGGACCCTTGACACATGGAGGGCTGGTGCTAGTTTAGGGTATTTCTTTGGGCCATGCCTTTGAAGATGCACTGAAGAGAAATGTGGCACCTTTCACGAATCACTCTTTTTCCTTTACGTTCTACCTAAGTCCTTTCTATTTTGCGGAGACACAATTCTTGACCCAAGATACGTGGTGGGATGGCACTCATTTGAAGACCCTGTTTGGACCTGACCTTTGGAGGGATGTCGATTGGACATGTGGAGGATTCCACTGGCTCTTCTATACTGAACTGATTCAATGGCTAGATCTTCCCCCTTTTTTTACTTCTGGCCACATGGCAATCCTACACTTGTTTGGGGTTTCCGTTATAGATTCCCCTCTTGAATTTGTGTCGTTGAGACATGTGGGGGATACCACTAACTCTCTTATACTTAGCCAATTCAGGGCCTCAAGTGAACACTGTCATTCTCCATTTTTCTCTTGTTCACTCTGATCTTTGACGTCATTGGCCTCCTTCGCCGACCCTGCCCCTTCATTATTGGATTTGAAATGTGTCCTTACATGACTGAATCATCCCTTCCAATTTTCTTTTGTACGGGGTCATTTTTGATCATTTTTTTTGGGGAGGGTAAATTGGGATAACAATTTAGTGACTCACTGGAACATCTGCCTACTAGATGAAGAGCCCAGTTGCTTTGGAAGTATCCATTGGGCATGGAGTCATGAATGATATCCTAGTATTGATATTTTCCCTAAAACTATGAGCCTGACTTCTTGCGCTTGGTGACTCTGATCTTTCCCCATTGCCCACACTCTTAATTTTCATAGGAAACTCTTCAAAATGAGGTTCTAAGAGTAGAAAATTATCTGAACTTGGGGCCTTCACCTGTCCCTGGAAATGGATTGTTACAATATTCATCTGGGGTACATTAAATATACATATTGATACAATCCTAGAGAAATAGATCACCAAGACACAATATATATAGAGGGGATGATCATACATGCCCCAAGTGAACATGTAGAGTGTGCACGAGCACTTCTTCTGCTAAAATAAAACCTACTCCTACTCCTAGACTAACCCTATCAAAGAAAAACTAAACAAAGCTTGCCACAAGCAAGGAGAAATAGTTTCCCTTCTTTAAAAAACACGGCCACGTATATGATTTGGCGTTGAACATGGCTCTTATTATGACTAAGAAACCGACGAGAGGCCGATCTTCCACCCAAATCATCAAGGCATCAACTGGAAATAATACAAATTCCTCTTTTAGTTTCTCTACATTTGGATTGAAGAGGCATTACAGCTGATTTTTGGTGCTTTGAAGCTCATCCTCATGCTCAGGAGTAAGCATGAATGGTTTTGGCTTCTCCCTTGGCTCCAATGAAGCGAAGTACCTAATTGGACACAGTCTGATCTAATGGATTTTCCCGTTACTATGAATTACAAATCCAAGAATGGAGTCTTGTTGCAGACCTTCTTAGGTGAATGATGTGGGAGATATGGGATCCTCATGCTCTTTTCCTTCCTCCTACTACGAAGAACATGGAAGATTATGATCCTCCAACCTTGGTTCCAGAGGGTCATTGCGATATGCAGGTTGTTTTCCTTGAATATTTTCCTCCATGGAAGCAAACTCATGTGTTTGGAATGTGGATGATGGAGGAGTAAATGATGTGATCTCCTCGGGCTCCTCTCCATCAAGGCAATCCTCCAATTCAGACAGGTAATCTTCCTCCTCATTATCTTGTTGCGTGTGCTCAACTTCCTCCATGGTGTCCTCTAGATCTGTAATTTGCTCACCATGGTTCCCCTCATCCTCAAACGTGAAGTTTGAAAGCTAAAAATCTTCTTTAACATCAGAGATTTAAGGGAATGAAGTGGGAGGAAGAACTTAAGGTTCTTCTACAGCCTGCTCTGCACTTAAACCTTCTGGAGCTGTATGGTCCTCCTTCGTCATGGGTTCATAAATCAAATTAGGACCTTCAAATGAAAGCAAAAAATCTTCAATAATTCTTTCTTCATTAAGTGGCCTCAACTCTGATTTGATCTCCTCTAGATGCTCCTCTTCAATGGGACTTGGAGCTGGTTGTTCTCCCCTCACTTGTGCTGCAGTTGTAGCTTCCACCACTTTTGGTCTTATCCTAGCCTCCTCCATGGGCTTAACCAACAAGGGAATATTTTCAATTCTGAATTTAAGAGCCAAGATCACTACGCTTTTGATCATTTCTTCTTTTGTTGGCTCTTCCTCTTGGTTGGTATTTTGAGTCTCTTTCTGACATGGAATTGTGAGAGTAGGAGGAGTGGTGGGCAGGGTCTCCACTAGTCATTTCCTTGTTTGTGGTGGGGGGGAAGACATTTATTTTTTCTCCTATGGAGGGGACTTGAATTTTGAAGGGAAAAGGGTAGAAAATTTGAGATGAGATGGAAGACTAGGGGATGTAGAAAGGAATTTAGGACTTGGGGCAGTAGATGGGGAGCTAGACTCATGACACTGCTATGATGATACTGATTAAGGAAGAGGAAAAGAAAATCTAGGAGGTGGTGGACTTACCCTTTGAAAATTTTGTCTTGTCTCCAACTCGCAAGCCTCAATCTTCTCAATCCATTGCACACAAAATTCACACCCGAATTCAAAACACATCTACAATACATTTGCTTGTCTATGTATCATATGCATAAGACCATATAAATAGACAATTGCTTAAGCAATTTGATACAAAACCGTGGGTATCAAAACAATGGGTACCGAAAAATCCATGGGCCCAAAAACAACCCATAGCAGTTACCCATTACCCATGGGTTAATAAACCACCCATAAAAATTTACTTCGGGGGGCTTCGCCCCCAAACCCCCTAACCCGCTCACCGGCGAGTGGGACCACCATAAAAATACCCGAGTGTAACACATAGAAGGTGTACCACACTCTAACATGAAAATAGGCTCCACAAACATAACAATCTCCCACTTGGAGACTAATTTCCACTGAGAAAGCTTCTCAACCCTTCATTATCATCTGCGAAGGCCAACCAAAATTGAACATAGCTTTAGTTTATCCCTTGTGACCACCTTGTTCATCATGTTTGCAGGATTCTAACTGGTATGAATCTTCTCCAACTTCAACTTATCTTCCTCCAAAGCTGTCCTGCTGAAGTGATATATCAACTGTATATGCTTCATCCTGGAGTGGAAAGCAGAGTTCTTAGCTAGGTATATAGCACTCTGACTATCACTATGTAGCTTACATTCCTCCTACTTATGCCCCAACTCCTCAAGAAATTTTTGTAACCAAATCATCTCTTTGCTTGCCTCTATGGCAGCAACATACTCGGCCTCCATGGTTGACAAAGCCACTAGCTTCTGTAGTCGTGAAATCCAGCTCATTATTGTCCCACCTACAATTGTAAATATAAACTGTTGTGCTCCTCCTGTTTTCTACATCTCCAGCCATGTCTAAATCTACATAACCACGTAAAGTGGTGTCTGATCCACTGTAGCACAAAACTGTCCCCATGGTCCCTCTCAAATACCGAAGGATCCACTTTACTGCTTGCCAATGCTCTTTACCTGGATCACTCATAAATCTACTCATAGCTCCCACTGCATGGGCAATATAAGGCCTAGTGCACACCATAACATACATCAAACTGCCAACTGCTGATGAGTAAGGTACCTTGGACATCTTGTTTCTTTCCTGCTCTGTCTTGGGACATTGCTCCTTTGATAACTTAAAATGGCCTACCAAAGGAGTCCCAACCGGTTTAGCATCCTGCATGTTAAACCTATCCAATACCTTCTTAATGTACTCTTCCTGAGATAAAGTCAGCTTCTGTTCCTTCCTATCCCGAGTTATCCTCATACCAAGGATTTGTCTGGATACCCCAAATCCTTCATATCAAAGGATTCTCTTAGCTATTTCTTGAGTACTTTTATTTCCTACATGTTTTTACCTGCAACCAACATGTCATCAATATACAAACATAGGATAATATAACTTCCATCCTCAAATTTTTGTGTATACACGGAATGGTTAGAATGACATCTAATATAACCTTACTCCATCATGAAGCTATCAAACTTCTTATACCATTGAGGTCGAGCTTGTTTCAAGCCATACAAGCTCTTCTTCAATTTACACACCATCTCCTATTTACCTTTGACCTCATAGCCCTCTGGTTGCTGCATATATAGTTCCTCCTCCAAATCACCATGGAGAAATGTAGTCTTTACATTTAACTGTTCTAAGTGCAAGTCTTTTGCTGCCACTATTCCAAGAAAAGTTCTAATAGAAGTCATTTTTACTACAGGAGAAAAGATCTCATCAAAATCTATACCTTATTTCTGTGCAAACCCCTTGACCACCAACCGAGCCTTATATATTTTCTTTCCTCCTTCTTCATCTTTAACTCTATACACCCACTTGTTCTGCAATGCTCTTTTACCTTCCAGGTAGCTTCACCAAATCCCAAGTCTGGTTCTCCATGAGATACTTATGCTCCTCATCCATTGCTTGCTCCCACTTCTTACTGACATCTACCTGCATTGCTTCATCAAAGCTCTCTAGCTCTCCACTATCAGTGAGTAATAAATAATAAAGAGAAGGAGAAAACGTTCAGGTTCTTTTCTTAACCTAGAAGACCTCCTCACTGTAGGATTTTGGGGTTCCTGTTGAGTTGGTTCCTGAACTAATTCATGGGTCACTGTCCCATCCGGAAGATCCTCTACCATTGCATATTATTTCTTGGATTCTTCCCTATTTTCCTGCAACTGTTGCTTATACATGACTTTCTCATTAAAGACCATATCCCTAGACTGAATGATTTTCTTGTCCTTAATACTCCAACATTTAAATCCAAAGTCATCACCACCATAACCAATGAAAGTACATTTTTCTGATTTAGCCTCTAGCTTGGTCCTATCATCCTTGTCTATATGAACAAACACTTCACATCCAAAGACTCTATGAAATGAATAATCAAATTTCTTACCATACCAAGCCTCCTCAGGTATGCCTCCATCCAAGGCACTTGAGGGTCCTCTGTTTATCAAGTACACAGTCATGCTCACCACTTTTGCCCAAAAAGAAAGAGGAAGTCATGCATGTAACCGCATGCTCCTAGCACGTTCCATTATTGTTTTGTTCATCCTTTCTGATACCCCATTCTGCTGTGGAGTTCCTGGAACCATCTTTTTCCTGTGGATTCCATTCTTAGAACAGTAATCATTAAATTCATTGCTACAATACTCCCCTCCATTATCTGACCTGAGACATTTTAGCTTAAGACCTGTTTCATTCTCTACCAAGGCTTTCCATTTAACAAAAGTGTCAAATACATCAGATTTGTTTCTAATACAATAAACTCAAACTTTCCTTGTTGCATCATGAATAAAAGTAACATAATAACTTGAACCCCCAAGAGATGATACCTGAGCTGCCCCCCACACATCAAAATGCACCAGCTCTAACTTACTCTCTTTCTTTGTAGGTCCAACCTTGAGAAACCTTACTCACTTCTGTTTCCCATATATGCAGTCCTCACAGAAATCCAAACCTATTTCTGTATATCCAGGAAAATTATTCTTTATGATGTCCATGCCCTTATGGCTCATATGACCGAGCCTATAGTGCCATAATGTTGTATCTGCATCTGAAGCCACAAGATTACAATCATTAGTACTATTAGTGGATAAATACAAGGTTCCAACCTTCTTACCTCTTGCCACCACAAGAGCACCCTGGGTAACCTTCCAAGAGTCAGCTGTAAATATCATAGTACAACCATCACTTCCCAATTGCCCCGCCGATATCAAATTTCTCCTTAATGTAGGCACATGTCTGACATCCTTCAATAGCCATGTATTCTCATTCTGCATCTTAACCTGAATAGAACATTTTCCAACTATACTGCAAGGCTCATCATCACCAAGAAAAACATGCCCAAAATCCCCTTGAACATAATCAACAAAATAATGCCTATGTGGAGTAGCATGAAAAGAAGCCCCTGAATCTAAAACCCAAGATTCAGTAATATTATGTAAAGAAAGAATCAAAGCATCCTAGCATACATTACCCAATGCCACATTTTCCTCCTTGTTTTCTTCCTATTGTTTCTTCTTGTCTCGAAGCTCCCAACAGTCCTTCTTTGCATGCCCAGACTTTCCACAGTTCCAACATACAATATTGCTCTTGGATTTTGACCTTTCCTGATCTTTCAATTTTCCACGGTTTCCTCTATTCTTCTATCTCCCTCTAGTTTCCACTGTCAAAGCATTCCCTAAAGTAGAAGATTCCCCAGAGATTTTTCTTCAGATTTCCTCGCTTAGAATCACCCCTACAACATCCTCAAACTTAAACTTCGAGTTAGCTGGAACCAAGTTGCTTACCGCCATTACCAGGCTATTCCAACTTTCAAATAAAGAGCACAGAATTAATAAAGCCCTAACTTCTTCATCAAATTTTATTCTAACCGAAGCTAGCATATTCGTAACCGTATTGAAATCATTTAAATGATCTTCTACTAAACTATTCTCAGACATCTTCATATTAAACAACTTTTTCATTAAAAATATCTTATTAGAGGCAGAGGGTTTTTCATACAACTTCCCTAATGCATCTATCAGTTCTTTTGTAGTCTTTTCCTTTGAAACATTAAATAATACTGAAGATGCAAGACATAGCTGGATCATTCCAAGTGCCTTCCGATCCAAAAAATCCCATTCCGCATCTATCATACTCAAGGGTTTGTTCACTTTCTCAGACAGCGGAGTATAAAGATCCTTCTGATAAAGGTAATCTTCCATTTGCATCTTCCAAAGACTGAAATTCTACCCGTTGGATTTATCAACCCTAGATTTTCCATCATCTGCCATAGCTCCCACTCAAGATAAAACTTTCCCTATGATTCAACACTTCAACAAACCAAACTAGGCTCTGATACCAATTGTTAGGAAATAAGAGATAAAATATGTGGAATTAATCCCTTACAGAATCACAACAGTAGAAACTAATATGCAGAAAATATTACAGATCTCAAATAAAAGTGTAGAATAAATAACACAACACAGAGAGACAAGATTTAACGTGGTTCACCCAATTTGGGCTACGTCCACCAAGAATCACTTACTCAGATTTTATTACAAGCCTCCACTCTCTCAATACAATACCTAGATTGTTTTGAGCTATGCTCAACAAACTCTACAGAATTCACACCCAAATTCAAAACACATCTGCAATACATTTGCTTGTCTATGTATCATATGCATAAGACCATATAAATAGACAATTGCTTAAGCAGTTTGATAAAAAACCGTGGGTATCAAAACCATGGGCAAAAAACTGTGGGTATCAAAACAATGGGTACCAAAAAAACCATGGGCCCAAAAAGAGCCCATAACGGTTACCCATTACCCATGGGTTAATAAACCACCCATGAAAATTTGCTTCAGGGGCTTCACCCCCGAACCCCCTGACCCGCTCACCGGTGAGTGGGACCGCCGTAAAAATACCCGAGTGTAACACATAAAAGGTGTACCACACTCTAACATGAAAATAGGCTCCACAAACATAACACTGTGGATGAAATAGAAACAACATTCTACTTCTTTCTTATCCACGAGATAAGTCTAGATCCAAGATGAAAAATATATCTTGTGATTGACTTCCTGTCATCAATAGATCTGGCGTGGTCTGAGTAGACGTATCCCTGTAAGAAGAATTGGTCATTCTTCTTATATTCTAGACCAAAATAAATTGTACCTCAGACATACCTCAAAACATGCTTTGCTACAGTCTAATGACATTTCTTCGTCTCCTACATCAACTTGGAAAGATAGCTGACAACATAACATAAATCTGGTCTGGTATAAGTCAAGTCGATGAGCCCTACAACAAATTTCCTATAGAAAGAGACATCTACTTGAGGTGAGTACTGAAATTGTGAAAGTTGATAAAAAATTTCCGTGGGAGTGGATATTGTTGTCACCCTAAAAATTCCCCTCATTTTTCAAGTCAAGTTTTGAAAAAATTTGAGTTGGTGCCTTTGAGATATGTTTGAGCAAATGTCTGGAGAGATAGAAAAAAATCATGCTTTGAAGAAGTTGGTGCCCATTTGCAATCTCACCTTGTTAACTTAAAATATTGCATTCTGCATGGTTTGATAAAAATTTTGTCTTCCCATCTAGATGCTTGAAAATTGTTTCCTCCATTCAAATGAGATTGTTAAATACTTTTTCTATGGTCCTGGATCACATCGAGCCTAGTATTGTTTACATTTCTTCTTTCCATGAGGAGTAATTTTTTTTTCAGGCGTGAAGGGTGGAGTTTTTTCCCCTCCTCTGTAATTTTTCTACAGTCATGAATGACGGGCATATCTTCCCTGTCAATTTCTTTTCTAACGTCCACAGATACGTGGAAATATCTAATTGGATGTGGTGTGGTGGGTTTATTTGGTGAACTTGTCACTTTTTTAATTTTTGCAAAAGTATGAAATTAGCCCCATGGCACAAAGGATCCTGATTGGTTGAATCGAGCAATGGCGAAAAGGCCGGCCCTTTTCATGTTTTGATGCATTATGGAAAAAATGACGTAAAAGTATAAAAGAATGACTAAGGCCCGTAAAAGGACACGTGGCCATTTTTAAGTTCAAAGTGGGAAGGTGGGTTGTCAGATCCTTTTGAGAATTTTGGATTTATTGCCAAAAGGAGTAAAGTTACAAAAATGAGCCGCAACTCTGCTAAAGCCATGTATTGAATAGCCATTGAAAATTCAATGAGGAGAGGGAGGTTGTCGGGACACTTTATTAATTTTGGCTTTGTTTCCATAAAAAAGTGATAAAGTGAAAGTAAAGAACCATGGCCCCGCTCATGCCAAGGGATAATGTCAAATGTTGAGTCCGCATCAAAAGTCAAAATAGAGAAAGGCAATGTTCAATCAAGGCCCGAATCGGCTAAGTATAGAAGAACCATGGAAGAAGCCACATGTCTCTTCGGTGCACTTTTGGGTATGGTGCACAAACGCAGAGACCCCAAACGTGCACAGGCCCTCCACATGGTCAGAGTCTGAAAAGACAAAGCCAACTGTTAAATTGATGAAGTATAAAGAGCCAGCGGAAGCCTCCACATGTCCCAACGACGTAGCTCTAAAGGCCAACTTCAAAGTAGGATCCTACGTGAGCGCACACTCTCCACGTGCCTCATCAACGTAACTTCAAAGGCGTGGCCCAAAGAGAGACCCTGATCTAGCACCAGCCCTCCATGTGTCCTAGGTCTGAAAAGGGGACACCGTCTGTTGAAAATTCCAAGCTCGGGATAAGCCGAAGGAAGCTTCCACACGTCAGCTCAATGCATCTTCAAGGTTAAAATCTGGAGGCAGTCCCCAAATGAGTGCTAACTCACCACGTGGTCAGAATCAAGAGCGGACAAAGCCAACCATTGAAAATTCTAGAGTCTACAAAAGCCTCCACGTGTCCAATCAGTGCTCTTTCAAAAGCAAAGTTTAGGGGGTAGTTCCAAACATGCCCCAGCCCTCCATGTGTCTTGGGTCAGGCAGAACATCTTCACCAATGGGAGGGACTTAGGCAGAATAAAAATGAAATAGAGTGGGCCCGTAGACAACGCCACGTGTCAAACCTATATCAAAAGTGAGTTGCGGACCTGCGGGGTTTGAGGGAGACTTTTTCACTTTACATCTTTTGCGCTAAAGGCACATTTTAATTTCAGGCCCACGGATCCATTTTGCAAAAATTGCATTTTCACCATTTTTGTACGGATTCGATTCAAATATTCAAATGAGCATAAGTTTTTCTCTAGTGCTTGAAATTTGACAAATTTTATACTGTTGGAAAGATCTTGATCTCATCTACACCATAGAAGTATAAAATATTATTTTTAGAAGGATTTTATGGTTGGAAATATTGAAAACAACTTTCACGCCATTAATACATGATCTGATTGCTTCAAACAGATCAGATTTGATCGATCTTCCATCCTTCTTCTCCAACATGCCAAACAGACATGGATAACTAACTAGATATCTTGATTTGGGTGAAAATGTGGGAAACATCTTTCATGCCATTAATATGTGACCGGACTGCTTCAACTACATCAAATTTGATCTGATCTTCCATCCTTCCTTCTTCAGTACGCCAAAGACATGTTGAACCAGACTTGACAGATTGTAAGCGGATTTGCAGGGGCATTGATGGTTGGTGGCTGAGCTTCCAAATCAGATTGCTTTCCTTCTCTTCTTCTCCTCTCTTCATTTTATCTATAAATATAATAGCTTGGATCATTGCAATTGTTGGACTCTGATACTTTTGAAGTGTAAATAGAATTGAAAGCAATCAATACATAAGAATTTCCCCTTTCTCTCTATCTTCATTTATTATCTCTTCTTTCTTGAATGAAATCTATGAATCATTTATCTTCTGTAATAAGAAACTTTGTGTTCTTATTGATATGATTTCTAGAACTTGGTGTCTATGGAATGATATCTTATGCTGTGAATGAGAATGATTCTATTCTGTATCACCTTTTCTCAGTACGTATAAGGTTATACTCTGCTATCTATATTTCCTGAAAGTACTGTTATATTCTTCTCTTTCCTTTCTTCAGTTCTTCCATTCGTTTGTATTGATAAGCTATTTTGGTAAAAAAACATATTAGGATGTCAGAAGTCTAGCCTTAAGATGAAATTTTTACATTTGTATATAATCTTTGCTTCTTGCTTTCAATAAGGGAACCTCTCCCATAAAGAGGAGGGACTTGCTATCCCTTGATTGTGGTTTTGTTAAAGTACCATTTTAAAACCCAACAGTTTTTGGTGAATTTGCTAGGGATTTCATTTCAAACGTATCCCTTTCTAAAATGGGATTGAGCATGAATATGCTTCTGTCAGTCTCTTTGTAGAAACATTACAGTATAATGCTGCTGATTGGTTCTATCATCTTCCTGCTGGGTCAATTACTGATTTGGAGCAACCTTGACAACTCATTTTGAGCAACGTTTCAAATTTGTCTAAATATGTGCATGCTCTCTTGGCTCAAATTTCTCATATAAAGAAGTAACCACATAAGCCCATGAGACAATGTGTGGCCAAATTCAACAAGCTCATTCATAAAATTTCACAGAACACTCGTCCTATAGATCAAATCCAAAAATGCTTCTTCCTCAATGCTTACTTACCTAAAGTAATCTATGCACTAAGGAGATCTAACCTTGGTAACTCCTGGATGTTGATCATTGTTTGGCTATCAGTGTTGAGGATGATTTAATCATGTTTGGTAAATTGAAAAGATAACCCTTCAATTCTAAAGCATCCTCCTCTTCCTCTCCTAGAGAAAAATCATATCAGTTAGTGCAGAAGTTGGAAAATGATCTCATTTTCATCAAAAATAAATTGGTTCAACATACGCATTATCAAGATATTCTAAGAAGGAATTTTCAGCCTAGGAACCTATTACCTCCTTCTCATAATAAATTGGTTATTAATTGCCCACATATCAAGGTTCCAGTCAATGCAACTTGTGAAGTTCAAGAACCTAACGATGAGGAGTTTAATGAACACTATGAAGAACCAGAAGAAGAGGTTGATGAAGAACTAGAAGAACTTGGTGGATCTCAAGTTCAATTCCTTACCACTGAAGGTATGGATGACGAAGATGAATATGATGAAATAGTGGTAGAAATTAATAGTGAGTGAAATCCAAGGAGTTTCCTATAACTATTCTAGTGGCTGCAAGAAGAGGATCTCCTATTCCCACTGCCTCCACGCAAAAGGTGAGCAATGTCAATCCTCCTCCTTCTACCTCTATGTTTCCAAAACTTCTTGTCCTCTCAATTCCTAAAATTGATAAAATCAAAAGTTTCTTCTTATTCCTAGTAGTGATGCCCCCATCCACCTCTAGGTGTCTTTTGTTATCATTGATCACCTAGAAAAGACCAAAATTCATATTTTGGAGGCATATTTTTACCAAACCCATCCAAAAGCCTTTGTTAAAATGGTAAACTTTGTCAATTCCAAATCCAAAGCCTCATTCAATACTTCTAAAGGTATTTTGCCCAATCCCTCTCTCCTCATCTCAACCAATCCTTGTGGCTATAGTCATCTTCCCCTAATAAGAAAATTGATACATTCTATGTGACTCTCCTCATGGCTGGCCATAAACTTAGTAAATGTTTTATAGACTTAGAAGCATTAGACAATGTAAAAGCCTGCAGAAGTAGATAATGATTTGGGCCTAACTTTAACATGTTCCTTTGGTTCCTAATATTCCGTGGAGAGTAGAGAAGTGCCTTTAGTTGAAAGGATTAAAGATTGCACAAGTAGCCTTCACTGCTTTTCCAGAGAAAAAGGGTTATAGCCACTATTTTGGTTACTAATATTCCTACCCACATATGGTATGTTGTTGAGTAGGAATTTCTGAAAAGAGGTAGGAGGTGAAATTAAGATGAGACTGGTCACATGCTTTGTTCCTAGATCAGTCGAAAGAATAAGAAAGTTGTTACTGAAAAAAGTAAACTAAGTATATTGTGCAAAAGACTAATGATCCAAAAGAACGAATACTTTATGAAGATATAGAGCATGGAAAACTAATATGATCATGTCAGAGGATGAGGAAAGTATTCCTAAGGGATTGATTCATAATCCCAATGACATTTGGACTTTGGAGTTTGATGGAAGCTGTTCTTCAGCTGGTTCTGGAGCTGGTGTGGTGATAATCTCTCTAGAAGGGAAGATTCATCCATTTTCTTTCAAGATTCATTTTGAAAATACAAATAATATAGATGATTATAAGGCTCTCATCCTTGGGTTAAGCATAGGAAAAATAAATACGAGTAAATAATATGTGTGCTCATGGTGATTTTGAGTTGATTGTGAAATAGGTAAGGGATCTTTATCAATTCAAGAATATGAGATTGAAAAATTATAGAAATATTGTTTGGGATTACATTGAATTAACTTGATGCTTTCTCAATTGAATTTGTTCCAAGAGAAAAGAATACTAGAGTTGATTCTCCAGCTATCTCAGGATCTTTGTTGATTCCTCATCCAGATTTCTCTTAAGATAAATTTACCATTGAAATGATTCATAGGCCTAGTGTGCCGGATAATGACAAGCAACTGGGAGGTTTTCAATGATGATCAATACTTTCTCTCTATCTTGGAGCTTAAATATAACTTTAATCAGTTAAATTTTGAAGGAAGTGAAACTCTTCCTAGAGAATATGTGCCCTTTAATGAGGAAGACATCAAGGAAGAGATGGATCAGGATGGTTGTATTAATTTGAAGGTTAACGAGATATTATGAAATGACTGGTGAGTCTAGAAGATATGTTTGAAAAACTTGATAGGTTCATCAAATATGAAGCTTCTCAAGGGACTCGAGAATCTGCTGAGTATAAGAAGATCGATATTGGAAGCAATGATGAAACCTAGGGTGGTGAATATTGGAAAATGATGCACTCAAGAAGAGAAAAAGAAAGCAGTAAAAATATTTAAAAAATTATGCCGATGTTCTTTCCTGTTCATTTGAAGATCTTAAGGCTTTTCAACTAAAAGGAGATAGCAAACACTATATCCCTTTAAAACCTGGGATCAAACCTTTCAAGCAAAAGAAAAAGCAATATAATCCTAAGGTTATTGATACTATTTTTTAAGAGATCCAAAAGTTACTAAAAGCCAAGATTATTTTCTCTATACATCATTCAACATGTATTTCTGACATTTTCCTTATCAGAAAGAATAATGGTGAAAGATTCACATCTGTGTAGATTTCAAGAATTTGAATCAGGCCTCTCTAAAAGATAACTATCCACTCCCTATGATGGATCAAGTTTTGCAACCTGTCTCAGGGTCTAAGATGTTGTCTATGCTAGATGGATTTCTTGATACAATCAAGTGGAATTCACTACCCAGATCAGCACAAGACTGCTTTTACTACCTCTTGGGGCACCTTTTCCTACAAGAGAATGACATTTGGTCTTATCAATGTTGGTGCCACTTTCCAAAGGGAAATGGATTTAGATTTTGGTAGTCTAAAAGGAAAGTGTATTGTTGTGTACCTTGATGATTTGACTATTTTTTTTCCAAACAAGGGGTAGATCATCTTCGGCATTTGGAAACAGTTCTTCAAAAATTACAGAGAACATGGAGTTTCCCTCAATCCTAAGAAGTTTATCTTTTGTGTTATTGAAGGAAAGTTGCTCGGTGCATATTGTTTCCAAAGAAGGGATCAAGATATATCTAGAAAGAGTTCAAACAATCTAACAGATTCCTCTTCCCACAAGCAAAAAAGGGTGTTCACTCTTTCTTTGGCAAGATAAATTTCTTGAGAAGATCCAGTCTAGATTTTTTAGAACTAATTATGAGTGATGCTCACATGACGAAAGGAAAGAAAAAACTTTGGTTAGAATTCTGAAGGTAAATAATAATTTGAAGGTATCAATAAATCTGTTGCTAGAACCCCCCATCTTAGCATGTTCTGATTTTAGTAAAAAATTTATTATCCATTGCTATGTTACAGAGAGTACCTTGGCTGTTGTGCTAACTCAAAAAAATTCTGAGGATCATGAACTTCCAATTACCTTCATGAGCTATGTTATGAAATCTCATGAATTGAAATATACTATGATGAATAAACACGCTCTTGCAATGGTCAAAGCTATCAAGCAGTTTCATTTTTATACTCTTAATTCTCACTCTATTGTGCCTTGTACCTGATACAAACCATCAAGTCTACTCTTACACAAAAGGAGTTTGGAACTAAGGGAGGAAATTAGGTAGAAAAAATTCCAAGAATATGACCTTGATATCCATCCAACTAAAATAGTCCCAAGGTAAAGGCTTATGTGAGCTTATTACTAAAGGAGCTGATAGAGAATTGTCCAAAGAAGTAGTTGATGTTCCTATTGTTCTCTTCCTCAGTTCAATAGATGAATGATATGTTGGTATTGCACATTTTTCCTACTTATGGAGAGTGTCCATCCCAATTGAGTGCCGATGAAAAGAGAGCTATTAAGATAAGGTTTGCACAGTATGTACTATGGGAAAATGCTTTATTCAAGAGAGGCATAGATGGAGAGATTTCTTAAATGTGTGGACAAAGAGAAATAAAAGAAGTTGTTTTTAGATTTTCATGATCAAGCTTATGGAGGATAATTTCTCTTCTGCTGTCACTACCCATAAGATCCTTCATGTACAGGGTACTATTGGCCTACATTGTTTGAGAGATGCATCAAAATGGGTAGGTAAGTGTGAATCATGTCATATTTTTGTTGGGAGACCTAAGTTGGCTACTTTACCACTCAAACCTGTTGGCGAGAAAATTCATTTCGGGGTGGAAAAAACTTGTGGATTTCTTACCAATGCTTTGGGAATCTAAGTCCCTCTACTTAACCGGTGCAGCTGCCGTATGTGCATGCGTATGAAAAGTGTGAATTTCTGTGGTGGCCTTTCAACCGGGGATCCAACAGGGGCACTCCATTGACCCTGCGGAAAATGCTTGCATATACTCTTGCAAGAGATGACTTTGTCTGGAGAGTGGGAAAGGGGAGTGAGAATGGAGGTAGGAGAACTAATGCTGCAGGTAGAAAATCAGATTCCTACACACACACTAGTTAGAAACTTCATCACATGCATTTATGGAAGAAGAATAGCAACAAGACCTAATAAATTCACCGATCAAGTATCAAGAAACCCCTTAGTCAAAGAAAGATAGAAAATCCTTCTTCTTGTATTGATTGCTAAAATCAAAAGTTGTACATAATGTGGGAATGGAAGAAAATATGAGAGGGGAAGAGAGTAGAAGAAAATGGCTATCTCCTTTGCTTTCTCTAGGTACAATGCACTCTTGAGTCTACAAGATCAATTGCCAACCCTTTGAAATGGGAATGGCTTTACAATTTATAGAATAGAATATGACTCTTCATCTTCCTCATGACCTTTCGAATACCTTAATATGACTTGGGATTGTTCATATTCCACTTCAAAATATTTAAGTCCCATTTGATAATAGTTGACTTAATTTACATTATGTTTCTAAAGTCTCTTAAGTCATATTAAAAGTGCAAACCCCAACGTGAAATTAGAATATTGGAAAGTGAGATAAAGTTGAGAGGGGAAGAGAGTAGAAGAAAATGGCTATGTCTCCTGAAGCCCATTGATCCTTTGATGGAAAGCTCCAAATGTAGTGAAACTTTTGAATCTTCACTCCTTGAGTCTATGAAGACTCCTCTAAATCATCTCAAACACTCTCGCTAAGTTGAATGAACTAAGGTGGGATCTAATGCCTTGTGGAAAAATGACTGCTCCTGAACAATGATGTTCTCGTGAATGATTATCCTTGTACATCTCATTTTGCCAAAACTTCTCTTTGAGTGTAACTTACTATTTTTAGTAAGTGTGAAAAAGGCAACTCTCTCGATCCTTTGCTAGAGTGTTGTGACCTTGATTCCCCTTTCTCCCTATGCATTCCTCACTCCTTTGGATCAAATTTATATTTTTAGTAGGTGCTCGAGGGCCCACTTACTATTTTTAGTAAGTGCCAAAAATGTCCATTCTGGTGGATTCTCAGCTGTAGTGCACCTTTGATATCTTCATCTCCTTTGTAGGTTCTTCTGTTAATGACTTTCCTGAAATAATAGTTCCTATGTCGTAGACCTACTATCTTTAGAAATTTGGCCTCTGGGAGTTGGATTGATGTGAAAAAAAGTTTTGTGATATGTTTTTTTTCCCAATATCATCCCTCTCGAAATTTCTGGCCCGCCCACTTAATAATCTAGGAGATTTTAAAGTTTTATTTTTTTGACTTGACAGTGCTTCTTGGTATGACAGCCATTAATGGACCTCAAAATTGCAGGTCTTGTTTTCTCCTCCATTTGTGAAAATAAAATTGTATTTTTTATGTGGGGTTTTTCTTCTGGTGTTTCACATGTGCAATCTTACTTCGATTCGACAACTGGTTTGACGGGAAATCCCACTTCTTTCTTCGTTGCGCTGAAAATGGGATTTCTTTGTTGTGGCTGCTCTGTCACACCAAGGGGGGAGTTTGAAGGTATATTTTTGATGGTATTGGATAGAGGAAGGAACAAAAGAAAATGGTTTGTTGTTTCATGCACCTGTTTTGCAACATTTCTTTAACTATCTTCATTTCATAGGCTATGGGGATTTTCACTATTCTCTCCTTCTATGCTCTTCATGCTTCTCCTTCTTGTTTTGATGAAAGATTCCTTCTAAGACCTGAAAATCACCATGGCAAGTTTGTTTTAGTGCTTGGGTCGAGCTGGTTTGAGTATTTTCAATGGCGGAGTGATGGTAGAATGTTGCAGAAGAAGAAATGGAGGAATGGAGTGCACAAATAACTGTTTAGAAGCTAGAAGCGGGAAAAAGCAAGCACTTGGAAATTTTTCAAAAAGATGTGCATAGGTAGGGCTTCGGAACATTTTTCCATGCTTGATTTCACTAAACTTGGGGATGTGAGGGACATCAACTTCCACAATGAGCAAGATGGCGACACATGGCACTAGATCCAACAACAGGGGATGAAGGAGAAAAAAATTGACTTTAAAGCACTGGGAGTTGAAATGAGGTCACATGGGTGTCCATCAGACTCCCCATACGGGCTAGGTGACATTTTCCAAGGCCCTGATGTTCCCCACCTTAGGTGCATAAGGTACATCAAATTCCACGGTGGTCCTAGAGCTGACACGTGGCGACTCAATCCGACGACAGGGAATGCATGCTCCAAATAAGCACTTGAGGGTTGAACTGCCAGGTCTGGAGTTCATATGAGAATCCCAAGGGTCACATGAGGGCTGGGTGCATTTTCTAAGGGATTATGTACCTGACCTCAGGGACGTGGGGGACATGAAATCCTGCCAGGCTCCTAGTGCTGACACGTGTCCTCTCAAAAAAATGACTAAGTCCTAAACTGCCTTTGAGAGGGTAACTTGGAATGCAGATAACCTGAGCTTCTGGTGGAATTTATTGGTGAAATTGTTATATGATCCTAACTAGAAATGGAATTTTTAATCTAATTATGTGGGTCTCATGTCTTTATTCAATCATATGATCCCTGAAAATTTAGATTTTTGATCTGGGACTCCACTTGTACCTGAGAAAAACTGTCTTCCAATCATATGCACCAATGTGTTGTGAAAAATATTATTTCACCATCATGTAGGTATTGGAATCATCTTTCCAAAGATGTTTTTTTTTACTACCAAATCCATTTGGAGCTCTCAGAAACTTCTTTTGAAGCCCAACAACCTGTTTTAGGCCTTTGTACTGTCTAGGCTTATGAACCCTGTTTTTCACTCAAACCACTCCAAGTCTTAAAAAAATTCTCTAAACATTAAAAAATCATTTCTTTGATGACATAAGGTATTCCATTCATCTCCATGCTGAATTTTTCCCTTTTGTTATGTTCCAAGGAGGTGATCCTGTCTCGGGAAGGCCAACGATAGCCCTTCCCATACTGCCCAACATTTGCATTTTTAATGAACTCCTAAAATCACCTAGGGGGAATGAGTGAAATTTTCCTAAATCACCTAGGATAATATTATGACATTGGTTGGGAAATAATTTTGACTGACTAGACAGAGCCAGGGTTTCTTAGGAATGATAAAATATGAAAATTTCGGCATAGGGGTATAGTTGTCGTGCTTGGAAACTTCCAATTTACTCGTTGCACATTTACACGGACAACAGATGGCTTTAGCATGGGGACATGACATGGATTGGTTGTAGCAAAGACATGACATGGGAATCCATAATCTCAATTTTAGACCATATAATTTTTTGACCAGTGCCTTATCCATTGGGCCCTGCAGAGTCATGTGCAACTTTCAGAAAGGAAGATTAGAAGAAGGAAACACACACACAAAAAATGATTGAAAGGAAACACATGACACATAACAGAAAGGGAGATTGTTATGTTTGTGGAGCTTGTTTCAATGTTAGAGTGTGGTACACCTTCTATGTGTTACACTCGGGTTTTACAGCGGTCCCGCTCACTAATGAGCAGGTCAAGGGGGTTCAGGGGGGTGAAGCCCCCTCGATCGATGGGGGGCTCGGGGGCAGATCCCCTAAAGAAAATTTTCATGGGTGGTTTATTAACCTATGGGTAATGGGTAACCATTATGGGGTGTTTTTGGGCACATGGTTTTTTGGTACCCATTGTTTTGATACCCACGGTTTTTTGACCCATTGTTTTGATACTCACAGTTTTTGCCCATGGTTTTGATACCCATGGTTTTGTATCAAACTACTGAAGTAATTTTCTATTTATATTGTCTTATGCATATGATAGATAGACAAGAAAATGTATTGCAGATGTGCTTTGAATTTGAGTGTGAATTCTATAGAGTTTGTTGAGCATAGCTCCAAATGGATCTGGGTATTGTATTGAGAGAGTGGAGGCTTGTAATAAAATATGAGCAATTGATTCTTGGTGGATGTAGCTTAAATTGGGTGAACCACATTAAATATTGTCTCTTTGTGTTATGTTATTTATTCTGCACTTTTATTTGAGATCTGTAATATTTTATGCATATTAGTTTCTACTGTTGCGATTCTATAAGGGATTATTCCTCATATTTTATCCCTTATTCCTAACAATTGGTATCAGAGCCTGGTTTGGTTTGCTGAAGTGTTGAATCGAAGGGAAATTTTTTTAGCTTGAGTGGGAGCTATGGCAGATGATGGAAGATCTAGGGTTGATAAATTCAACGGGTAGAATTTCAGTCTTTGGAAGATGCAGATGGAAGATTACCTTTATCAGAAGGATCTTTATACTCCACTGTCTGAGAAGGTGAACAAACCCTCGAGTATGACAGATGCAAAATGGGATTTGTTGGATCAAAAGGCACTTGGAATGATCCGGTTGTGTCTTGCATCTTTGGTATTATTTAATGTTTCAAAGGAAAAGACTACAGAAGAACTGATGGATGCATTAGGGAAGTTGTATGAAAAACCCTCTGCCTCCAATAAGATATTTTTAATGAAAAAGTTGTTTAATATGAAGATGTCTGAGAATGGTTCAGTAGCAGATCATTTAAATGATTTCAATATGGTTTTGAATATGCTAGTTTCGGTTACAATAGAATTTGATGAAGAAGTTATGGCTTTATTAATTTTGTGTTCTTTACCTGAAAGTTGGAATAGCCTGGTAATGGCGGTAAACAACTCGGTTCCAGCTAACTCAAAGTTGAAGTTTGAGGATGTTTTAGGGGTGATTATAAGTGAGGAAATGTGAAGAAAAAGCTGTGGTGAATCTTCTACTTCAGGGAATGCTTTGACAGTGGAAACTAGAGGGAGACAGAAGAATAGAGGAAACCATGGAAAATCAAAGGATCAGGCAAGATCAAAATCTAAAAGCAAGATAGTATGCTAGCACTGTGGAAAGTCTGTGCATGTAAAGAAGGACTGTTGGGAGCTTCAGGATAAGAAGAAACAACAGGAAGAAAACAAGGAGGTAAATGTGGCATTGAGTAATGTATGTCAGGATGCTTTGATTCTTTCTTTGCATAATATTAATGAATCTTGGGTTTTAGATTTAGGGGTTTCTTTTCATGCTACTCCACATAGGCATTATTTTGTTGATTATGTTCAAGGGGATTTTGGGCATGTTTTTCTTGGTGATGATGAGCCTTGTAGTATATTTGGAAAAGGTTTTGTTCAGGTTAAGATGCAGAATGGGAATACATGACTATTGAAGGATGTCAGACATGTGCCTACATTAAGGATGAAATTTGATATTGGTGGGGCAATTGGGAAGTGATGGTTGTACTGTGATATTTACAGCTAACTCTTGGAAGGTCACTAAGGGTGCTCTTGTGGTGGAAAGAGGTAAGAAGGTTGGAACCTTATATTTAACCACTGATAGTACTAATGATTGTAATCTTATGGCTTTAGATGTAGATACAACATTATGGCACTATAGGCTCAGTCATATGAGCCATAAGGGCATGGACATAATAAAGAAGAATTTTCCTAGATATACATAAACAAGTTAAGATTTCTGTGAGAACTACATATATGGGAAACAAAAGCGAGTAAGGTTTCTCAAGGTTGGACCTACAAAGAAAGAGAGTAAGTTAAAGCTGGTATATTTTGATGTGTGGGGGGCAGCTTAGGTATCATTTCTTGGGGGTTCAAGTTATTATGTTACTTTTATTGATGATGCAACAAGGAAAGTTTGGGTTTATTGTATTAGAAACAAATATGATGTATTTGATACTTTTGTTAAATGGAAAGCCTTGGTAGAGAATGAAACATGCCTTAAGTTAAAATGTCTTAGGTCAGATAATGGAGGGGAGTATTGCAACAATGAATTTGATGATTATTATTCTAAGAATGAAATCCACAGGAAAAATATGGAGTTCTAAGAACCCCGAAGCATAATGAGGTCAAGTCAGAAAGGATGAACAAAACAATAATGGAATAAACATGCTAGAGAGCATGAGGTGGTACATGTTGGAGTATTAAAGACTGCCTCTTTATTTTTGGGCAAAAAGCAGTGAGCACAGCTGTGTACTTGATAAACAGAGGACCCTCAAGTGCCTTAGATGGGTAGGCATACTTGTGAGCTTTGAGGCTTGGTACGGTAAGAAAGTCAATTAATCATTTCATTAGATTCTTTGGATGTGAGGTGTTTGTTCATATTGACACTTGGATGATAGGACCAAGCTAGAGGCTAAGATTAGAAAAATGCACTTTCTATTGGTTATGGTGGTGATGAATTTGGATTTAAATGTTGGAGTATTAAAGACAAGAAAATCATTCGGTCTAGGGATGTGGTCTTTAATGAGAAAATGTCATGTATAAGCAACAGTTGCAGGAAAACAGGGAAGGATCCAAGAAAGAATATGCAGTGGTAGAGAATCTTCTGGATGGGAAAGTGACCCATGAATGTGCAGTTCAGGAACCTACTCAACAGGAACCCCAAAATCCTATAGTGAGGAGGTCTTCTAGGGATAAGAAAAGAACCTGAACAGTTTTTCTCCTTCTCTTTATTATTTATTACTCACTGATAGTGGAGATGCTAAGTTTCGCAGAGCTTTATGAAGTAATGCAGGTAGATGCCAGTAAGAAGTTCGCGGAGTCCCAAGCCATGGAACCGGGTGAGCTCCTTTGTGTCATTCGTCCTGAACTGTCTCTCATTAGTCGAGAACTAGACTTGTCCCAGATGATTTGGTGAAACCGGGTGGTTCTACCCGGAAGGAAACTTAAGAGCATTGCAGAACAAGTTTCTCTTTCTTTCTTGGCCAGTTAGAAAAAATATAGCAGTTAAAGACTAAAGAATTTTATGCATGTTAGGAGGAAATTTTGGAAAAAGATATAAGGCCCAGTTGGTGGTCAAGGGGTTTGCACAGAAACAAGGTATAGATTTTAATGAGATTTTTTCTCCTGTAGTAAAAATGACTTCTATCAGAACTGTTCTTATAATAGTGGCAGCAGAAGACTTACACTTAGAACAGTTAGATGTAAAGACTGCATTTCTCCATGGTGATTTGGAGGAGGAGCTATATATGCAGTAGCTAGAAGGATATGAAGTCAAAGGTAAAGAGGAGATGGTGTGCAAACTGAAGAAGATCTTGTATGGCCTGAAACAAGCTCCACGTCAATGGTATAAGAAATTTGATAGCTTCATGATGGAGCAAGGTTATATTAGATGTCATTCTGACCATTGTGTGTATATAAAGAAATTTGAGGATGGAAGTTATATTATCCTATGTTTGTATGTTGATGACATGTTGGTTGCAGGTAAAAACATGCAAGGAAATAAAAGTACTCAAGAAACAACTAATGTGAATCCTTTGATATGAAGGATTTGGGGGCAGCTAGACAAATCCTTGGTATGAGGATAACTCGGGATAGGAAGGAACGGAAGCTGACTTTATCTCAGGAAGAGTACATTAAGAAGGTATTGGATAGGTTTAACATGCAGGATGCTAAACCAGTTGGGACTCCTTTGGTAGGCCATTTCAATTTATCAAAGGAGCAGTGTCCCAAGACAGAGCAGGAAAGAAACCAGATGTCCAAGGTACCTTACTCATCAGCAGTTGGTAGTTTGATGTATGTTATGGTGTGCACTAGGCCTGATATTGCCCATGCAGTGGGAGATGTGAGTAGATTTATGAGTGATCAAGGTAAAGAGCATTGGTAAGCAGTAAAGTGGATCCTTCGGTATTTGAGAGGGACCATGGGGACAATTTTGTGCTACAGTGGATCAGACACCACTTTACGTGGTTATGTAGATTCAGACATGGCTGGAGATGTAGACAGTAGGAGGAGCATGACAGGTTATATTTACACTGTAGGTGGGACAACAGTGAGCTGGATTTCATGACTACAGAAGCTGGTGGCTTTGTCAACCACGGAGGCTGAGTATGTTGCTGCCACAGAGGCAAGCAAAGAGATGATTTGGTTACAACAATTGCTTGAGGAGTTGGGGCATAATCAGGAGGAATGTAAGCTACATAGTGATAGTTAGAGTGTTATACACCTAGCTAAGAACTCTGCTTTCCACTCTAGGATGAAGCATATACAGTTAAGGTATCATTTCATCAGGACAATATTTGGAGGAAGAGAAGTTGAAGTTGGAGAAGATTCATACCAGTCAGAATCCTGCAGACATGATGACCAAGGTGGTCACAAGGGATAAACTAAAGCTATGTTTCAGCTTTGGTTGGCCTTCACGGATGACAGTGAAGGGTTGAGAAGCTTGCTCAGAGGAAAATCAGTCTCCAAGTGGGAGATTTTTATGTTGTGGAGCATGTTTTCATGTGTGAAAGTGTTGAATACTATACACTAAAAGTATTATACACTCTCCACAGTATTTATCACGGCGGTTGGGGGCTAGGGTGGACCCTGAGTCAAGGGGGTTCAGGGGGAGTGAAGCCCCCCCGCTAGCAATGGGGGTTCGGGGGCGACAGCCCCCGAAAGCAAAAAATTTCATGGTGTAAATTTATTGGCCTCATGAAAAATGGGTACTCGAAATATCTTGGGAAACATGTTTTTCTCATATGGGCGGTACCCATTTTTTGACCCATAGGTTTATGGGGCAGGTTTTGATACCCATGGTTTTGATACCCACGGTTTTGTAAAACTGCTTAAAGCAATTGTCTATTTATATGGTCTTATGCATATGATAGATAGACAAGCAAATGTATTGCAGATGTGTTTTGAATTCGGGTGTGAATTCTGTAGAGTTTGTTGAGCATAGCTCCAAACGGATTTGGGTATTGTATTGAGAGAGAGGTGGCTTGTAATAAAATCTGAGCAAGTGATTCTTGGTGGATGTAGCCCAAATTGGGTGAACCACGTTAAATACTTGTCTCTATGTGTGTTGTGTTATTTTGTTCTGCACTTTTATTTTAGATCTGTAATATATTTCTGCATATTAGTTTCTACTATTGCATATTCTGTGAGGGATTATTCCGCATATTTTATCCCTTATTTCCTAACATTTCAATCACCTCTGATTCAAACTTTCATTTCAATTACTTTTATATTTCAACAAAAGTTACCCCTGAAGAGGTAATACCAAATGATGATGTTCTGCGAAAGCCGTTGATGGGTTCTAGAAAGTATCCTCCCCTTCTCAAGCTGAAATTATGAAATCCAGGTACTTTCACAATTTTTTGTGTACTTGGTAGGAGTGAGTCCATGTGATCTTCTTGATTCTCATGTCCTTAGCTTGGAAATTCTATTGCCTTCATGCTCTTTGAAATTGGTACAACATCAGCACCAGTTTCCTTCCATTGTTTATCCATATAGTTGATTCTCCATCGAGCGCTCTCATCGCTACCCCAATGCTGATTTTTCATTCCAATTCTCTTGAACCTCTCTCGATTTCATTTCTTTCCATAGAGTCTATGTGTCATCCAAATTATTCTAGCCATGAGAAACATTTGACTTATCCTTTTCCTTCACTTCAATGTGAGGTACTTGAGTACTGACTGAAGATATTAGATGTGAGCCTCATACTTGTCTTCTATGGTCCCATGGCACTGAGTGAAGAGATTTAGAATCAGCTCACAGGATCTTCTGACGTTATACTTCTACTGCATCTAACATTTCTTACACTAGATATAATGAATTCATCATTTCCTGTAGTCCCTCTTTGTACGCCTTTGTAGAATCTTTATCTTGCAACTCAAAGAAACTATCTGGAGGGATTAACCTCATCATCTCGATAATCACTGCACTCTATTGATCCTTCATCAAAACGAGATTCATCTTTAGAGGACTTGAAACTCCTTATCTTCAATTTCTTCATCATGGAAAAATTCTTCATCTTCAAATGGGAAATCCTAAATATCTTCAATTTCATCATTGTATCCACCAACCATTAGCTCATAGAGTAGACATCAGATTTTTCATCTTGCCTTATCTCAATATGGTGTTACCCCTATCACATTAGATTAATTGCTTCTAAATCAGCTTCACACTTATCTTGCAAATTTCATGGTTTGCATTTATAAGCTCTAGGTTAATCTCAGGATCCTTGAATGTTTCTTTCGTGGCTCTTAGCATCTATCCTTTCGTATAGACCATTTCTTTCAAACCTTTCACGGGCTCATCACAAGCTGATTTGTTTGAATCTCTCCATAGATGGCTTGACATGCATGATCATCCTCATCCCTAAATGGGAATGATTCAATAACTCCTCATCTTGCAAAATTAATATATCATCTGATTTTTCTTCTTCAAAATCATCGAGAACCATCTCCTCTTCCTCAACCATGGTCTGCATCATTCGTGGTGATTCAGGGCTTATCCTCTTGTAACTCAAATCTCCTCAATGCTTCTTTAAAATCCAAATTTATCTCTAGTAAGGCATGTCTGGACCTATCAAGGTGGGAATATCCTTCTTGTTCCTTCGGTTGTCACCTAAGTGATTCATCCACCCGGTACCTTGGTACAACATATGTTAGCTTCTGGGCTTCCATAAAGTTTCTCACTAGTGTACCTCATCTTATTCTCAAGAAGTGAATTTCTCCATGTCTCCTCGTTCACTTGGTATGGTTAATCAAAAGACCAATTCATCCACTTATAATTTTTAATTGATCCTCCCAACTCTTGGCAAAAAATTTCTACTTTACAACATTCCGAATGAGGATGGGATTTCTACTACCAAAATCATCGTTGCAACTTTCTTGTCCTGGAAATCTGGTTGAGAGCCACCTCATGCATCTTTAACCTTCCCTACAAGTGAAATACCTTTTTTGATTCCAAAGAGTAACAAGAGTGACTATGTGGAGTCATTGTAAGTTTAAGATGTCTTGGTGACCTTCAAAGGCATCACGTTGTCTAAGGCTCCTTTAGAATCTATTATTTAATTACCTTTAGCAATACATATTCTCCAACAAGAAGGGAGACATATAAAGGGTTCAAATTTATCAGTCTTTGATGCACTCAGAGAAGGCCTGTTCTGTAACTTAGGTCTATCTAGATTTACAAAACTGGATTGTACTGCCTTTGGACACGTCGATGCATGAAATCATTGGGTGTAATACTGCCACTCCTGCATATCTTTGGATGCACATTTCATATGATTGTTCAGTGTTGAGTATGCATATAATCAAAATGATTCGGACAAAAGAGTACTTATGTCTTTGTTTGCATATTCATATGACTTCAAAGGGAGCAAACTACTGGACAAGGGGGGTGAACAGACTATCATTTAAAAAAAGGACATTGGTGTAGAAGAATTTCGTAGCTTTTAACCAAATTTATGATCCTCCATTTGAAAGGTAAAAAATTTCCATAATACGTCTACATCCACACATATTGTTAAAAAAACATCATGAAGACTTACATAGGACTTGTGAGTGCTTTCTTACTTGCTACGATGGTCAAGATCCTATAATACACTTGCCTCACACTTTATGCAACATGGAAGCTTTCGGATCCTCGATTAACCTTCATTCTCTTGTTGCATAGTCACAATCGGATGTTGATCAACTTTCTTCTATGCTTCCCTCCTCTAGTGTTTTGTGTGAGCATGCTCTTTTCTCAGACTGAGAACAATTGAATACCAAGCATGAGAAACTAGGTGCATCTTCTATATCTTCTTTCATTACCACTAGAATACTCACATAATCTTGATATGCCTATCTTTCTCAAGCTCATCACTTTGTTTTATATCGCCACATATCAATAATTTACTCAAAATATAGTCTTCTTTATGTTCCTTTACCATAGGGCCTCTAAGGTGGACCCTGTATGGGTTGCTATCTTTGACCAATAATACTCCATCTTCATCCATGGTTCTTTATTTATTTCACTGCATGTCCCTTTCATTCTCCCAATTTTGCATCACTGATGGACTCTTATATCTCTTCGGGATCACAAAGATTTTTAATCCATGGAATCCATCATTGTGTTGGCTTCTATAATATTGTCTCACCAGATCACCTCGTGCATTGTTTTTTTACCTGTAATATCATATAATTTGTACAACCACCTTTGTGCAAGGACAATGTTCTTATGACTTGAACTCTTCTTTTAGTCCAAGTTTACCATGCCTTCCTCTAAAGGTGATAATAAATTCCTCTTATTTCACCTTCAATCTTTTAGATACTTGATCTCTGAGAGGGATATTATCTTCTAGTATCCTATCACATATAAGGATTTGATGTTTTGATCCAAGAGGTATCTCATTGGAGCTCAAAATTTCTCCCTACCTCATCTGAGTCAACATGAGATACCTAGAGATTTTGAGGCAACATGGAACTGTCATCCAAGTGTGGGATCTTGCTACTCGAGACATAGCCTTGAAGAACGTCGGCTTCCTCTACCAGTGATGGATCGAGAATGTTAGAGGTAGAGCTACTTTGCTACTATTTCTTGGAGGGACTACACCTATCTAATCCTACATCTAAGCATCTTCACAGTTGGACACCAAGGAGATTCCAGATGATGTCATGAAAATGGAAATCATAAGTTCTAAAGGATGTTGTGTGATAACACCTTTGAACTTTGAAAAGTTCTTGTGAGAGAGACTCTCAATTACTGAAATCGTGGAGAGGAAATGATGATGAATAGAAAGTAGGCATGTAGTCCTCCCCCATAGATCAATGGGTTGAGGTAACACTTCTTCATCTGCCATTTTCATTTTTACTTCTACTCTTGCTTCTATAAATTATTATTCAAATTATTCTTCTTCTGGGATCTCAATTCTCAATGGTGGTTGAAAGATGGGAAAATTTGAAGGTGGAGTATCCACAGGAGTTTTGATAGGATTCCCTGGTGAACTTCATGAAGATTCAGATGGAGAGGAGGCTTGAGAGAAGAATTATGGGTTATCTCTAATTTGTTCTTGCTGATTTTGTGAAGCCTCGAAATTGAAATCATCAACACCTCTTGACCTGATCAACCTAGCGTGTCTTCCTTTAGCCAACTATTTAAAATCCTTGAAGTGGGAATATGAAAAGACACGTGTAGAAATCAGCAGTGTAGCCTTCAGCAATGGACTTTCATGAAATCCTTTTTTTTTAATATTTGATTTTTCTTTTTGAATTTTGGGACCTTGCGGTCATATTTTGGTGCAGATGCTGCTAAATTCGCCCCATGGTGGGCACCAAAAACTGTTGGCAAGAAAATTTTTCAGGTGGACAAACTTGTGGATTTCTTTCCAACGCTCTAGGAATCTAAGTCCCTCTACTTAATTGGTGCAGTTGTCATATGTGCATGCACGAGAAAGTGTGGATTTATTTGGTGGACTTTTGACCAGGGATCCAACATGGGAACTCCACTGACCCTATGGAAAAGCTATCAATCTCTTGCTAGGGAAGTCTTTGTCTACAGAGTAGGAAAGGGGAGTGAGAAAAGAGATAGGAGAACTAATGTTATAGGTAGAAAATTAGATTCCTGCATACACACTACTTAGAAACTTCAACACATGCATTTATCAGAAGAAACAACTCTACGAATAACAACAAGACCAAATAGAATTCATTGATCACCAAGTATCAAGAAACCCCTTAAGCAAAGAAAGTTACAAACTCCTTCTTCTTGTATTTATTGCTCAAATCAAATTTGTACATAATGTGGGAATGGAAGAAATTTGAGAGGGGAAGAGAGTAGAAGAAAATGGCTATCTCCTTTTCTTTCTCTAGGTATAATGCACTCTTGAGTCTACAAGATCAATTGCCAACCCTTTGAAATGGGAATGGCTTTACAATTTATAGAGTAGAATATGACTCTTCATCTTCCTCATGACCTTTCAAATACCTTAATATGACTCGAGACTGTTCATATTTCACTTCAAATATTTAAGTCCCTTTTATAATAGCAAGGTGACTTAATTTACATTATGTTTCTAAAGTCACTTAAGTCATATTAAAATTGCAAACCCCAACGTGAAATTAGAATACTAGAAAGTGAGAGAAATTTAGGGGGAAGAGGAGAGAGAAAGAGAGGGAGAAGAAGAAGAGGAGATGTCATTCCTGATGAAGTATGTTGATCCTCGTTGATGGAAAGCTCCAAATGCAGTGAAACTCTGAATCTTCAAACTCCTTGCACATTGTGAAACTCCTCCAAATTATCTCATGAACGCTCGCTAAGTTGAATGAACTAAGGTGGATCTTGAATACCCTGTGAAAAATAATTATGATGCTCCTGAACAATGATGTCCCCCCTAAATGATTATCCTTGTACATCCCATTGTGCAAAAACTTCTCTTTGAGTGTAACTTACTATTTTTAGTAAGTGTAAAAAAAGCAACTCTCTCGATCCTTTGCTGAGTGTTGTGACCTTGATTCCCCTTTCTCCCTGCGTTCCTCACTCCTTTGGATCAAATTTCTATTTTTAGCAGGTACTCGAGGGCAAACTTACTATTTTTAGTAAGTGCCAAAAATGTATGTTCTGGTGGATTCTTAGCTGTAGTGCACCTTTAATGTCTTTGTCTTCTTCGCAGGTTCTTCTATCGATGATTTTCCCAAAATAGTAGTTCCTATGTAGCAAACCTGCTATTTTTAGAAAGTTTTCCTCTAAGAGTCAGATTGATGAGGAAAAAAGTTTTTTGATTTTTTTTTTCCCAATATAATCCCTCTAAAATTTCGGGCCCGCCCGTTTAATAATCCAGGAGATTTTAAAGTTTTAATTTGTCAGACCTGGCAATGCTTCTGGTACGCCAACCATTAATGAACCTCAAAATTACAAGTCTGGTTTGCTCCTCCATTTGTGAAGAAAATTGTATTTTTTATGTGGGTTTTTTCTTCTGGTGCTTCACGTGCAATCTTACTTCGATCCAGCAACCGGTTTGATGGGAAATCCCACTTCTTTCTTCATTGAGCCGGAAAGGAGATTTCTTCATTGTGGATGCTTTTTCACACATGGGGGGAGTTTGAAGGTGTCTTATTGATGGCATTGGGTAGAGGAATGAGAAGAAAAATAAATATTTTGTTTTTTCATGTATCTATTTGGGAGATTTCTTTAACTTCTCATTTCATGGCTATGGAGTTTTCTCTGTTTTCTCCTTCTATGCTCTGTGCATCTCCTTCTGTGTATGATGAGGATTCCTTCTGAGACCTTAACATCAATATGGGGAATGTGTTTCAGTTCTTGGGTTGATCAAGTTTGAGTATTTGTAATGGCAGAGTGATGGAATAGATTGTTACAGAGGAAGTATGGAGGAATGAAGTGCACATATAACTATTAGAAGTTAGAAGCGGGAAAATGCAACACTTGGAAAAATTTCAAAAATATATGCATAGGTAGGGCTTGGGTGACATTTTTCAATGCTTGATGTCCCTAACCTCATAGGATGTGAGGGACATAAATTTTAAAAAATGAGCAAGATGGTGACACGTGGCACTAGATCCAACGACAGGGAATGAAGGAGGAAAAAGCTGATTTAAAGCACTGGGAGTTGAAACGGAGGTCACATGGGTGTCCAAATGACTTCCTATGGGGCCCGATGGTCACATTTTTCAAGGTCTGATGTTTCCCAAACCTCAGGTGCATAAGGGACATCAGTTTCCGCGGTGGTCCAGTAGCTGACACGTGGCGCTCGATCCAACGGCATGGGATGAATGCTCCAAGAATGCACCTGCGAGCTGAACTGTCAAGTCTAAAGGTCATATGAGGCCCCCATAGGTCACATGGGGGCTGGGTGAAATTTTCCAATGGCTGATGTACCGGACCTCAGGGACGTTGGGGACATGAAATCCCGCCAGGCTCCTGTTGCTGACACGTGTCCTCTCGAAAAAATGACTAAGTCTTGAACTACGTTTGACAGGGTAGCTTAGAACAAAGATCTAACTTGAGCTCCCGGTGGAATTTCTTGGTGAAATTTTCTATTATCCTAACTGAAAATGGAATTTTGAATCCAATTATTGGGGTTACATGTCTTGATTTCGGCGATATGATCCATGAAAAATCAGATGTTTGATTTAGTACTCCACTTGTGCCTAGAGAAAAACTTCCTGTCAATCATATGCGCCAAGGTGTTGTGAAAAATATTATTTTACCATCATGTAGGTATTAGAATCCGTATTTCCAATGATGATTTTTTTTACTTATAAATCCATGTGGAGCTCCTGAAATATTCTTCTGAAGCTCAGTAGTTGTTTTAGGTCTGTGTACCGCCTAGGCTTGTGAACCTTGTTTTTTACTAAGACTGCTCCAAGTCTTGAAGAACTTCCCCAGACCTTCGAAAATAGTTTCCATGATGTTCCAAGGTATCTCATTCACCTACATGTTAATTTTTCTCTTCTCTTCCATTCCAAGTGGTTGAATCCAGTCCTGGGAAGGACAACAATAGCCCTTCCCAATACTACTAGAAGATAGTACATCTTTTTAGAATTCCCTAAAATCACCTAGGTAGAATGAGTGCACTTTACTAAAACATCTAGGGGAAAAATTTGACATCAAATAGGGGGTGATCAGAATGTTGGATTTGACCTGGGGTGCCTGGGAATGAAATTTTTTCCATAGGGGTATAGTTGTCGTACTTAGAAACTTCCGATTTCCTTGTTGCACATTTTCACGACAACAAAACTGGTAGTGATTGATGAGCCTTTTCAACAGTTGGGATTGGATTTCATTGGAACTCTTAACCCACCTTCTAGTGTTGGACATACTCACATGCTAACTGCTATAGATTACTTCACAAAGTGGGTACAGGCTTGTTCCAGTCAAAAGCACTACTTCTGAGGTGGTGTGTAATTTCATCAAAGAGAACATCTTGATAAGGTTTAGGGTACCAAAACAATATTTTGAATGATAATGCTTCAATTTTTTATTCTTCTGAGATTATGGATTTATACTAAGGTTTTGGAATTTCCCTTTCTCATTATTTAGACTATTACCCCCAGCATGGAATGGACAACTAAGAATCAACAAATAAGAGTCTGGTAACCATCGTTCGGAAGCTTGTCAATGACTCTCAAAGGAATTGGCACAAGAAGCTCTATGATGCTCTCTGGGCAGATATAATTACACCCGAAAGAGCAATTAGGATGTCTCCATTTCAGGTGGTGTATGGTGTTGAAGTTCAGATTCTAATAATAGTGGAATTGCTATCCTTGCACTTAATGAAGGCTATCGAAGATAAAAGTTTCACCATTTCCTTGGACAAGAGGATTATGTATCTCTAGAAGCTGGATGAAGACAGGTTGCAAGTTTTTGATAAAATCTCATCTCATCAACTGAAGGTGAAAGCTTTGTTTAACAAGAAATCTAGACCCACATATTTTCAAGTGGAAGACATTGTTCTGCTATGGGACAAAAGAGATGAACCTCAAGGAAGCCATGGTAAGTTTGATTCTCTTTGGCTTGGTCCTTGCAAAATCAGGCACTTTGACTAGAGAAAACTCTTTCTATTTGGATTATATGGATGGATCTTCTCTCCCACTTCTTTATAGTGGGAAATATTTGAAGTTGTTCAAGTCCTAGGTGATTAGGCAGTCCTTTTGTATATACTGTGTGCAGTGTTTTGTTTTTATAATTGTTTTTTATTTTTTGGTTTGTTTCCCTTCCGTGTGTGTTGTCTTCTGTATTGCTTCGTTTTTAACTCTACTTTCCCCAATGGATAAGTCATTGGTATGCTTTCCTAGAGTTTTTCTATGGTTCTTGATCATTTTGTGTTCCTCTGTCCCAACCAAGTCATCCCTAGAAAGAGCCAACTATTGTCACCCTTAAAATTCCACTCATTTTTTAAGTCAAGTTTCGAAAATTTTGAGTTGGTGCCTTTGAGAGATGTTTGAGAAGAGTAAGAAGTCTGGAGAGATAGAAAAATTCATGTTTTGAAGAATTTAGTGCTCATTTGTAATCTTGCCATTGTTAATTTAAAATCTTACAGTCTGCATGGTTTGCTAAAATTTCTATTCTTCCTATCTGGATGCTTGACAATTGTTTCCTCCATTCGAATGAAATTGTCAAATCCTTTTTCTATTGTCCGTGGATCACATCAAGCCTGGTAATGTTTGCATTTCTTCTTTACATAAGGAGAAATTTGTTTTTCGAGCATGGAGGGTGGAGTTTTTCCCCGCTTCTATATTTTTTTCTACAGTCATGAATGACGGGTGCATCTTCCCTGTCAATTTATTTTCCAAAATCCCAGGATACGTGGACATCTCTAATTAGATGTAGCGTGGCGGGTTTTATTTCATGAAATTTTCACTTTTGTTATTTTTGAAAAAGTATCAAATTAGCCCTGTGGCCCAAAGGATCCTGATTGGTCAAATTGAGCTATAGCGGAAAGGTGGGGCCTTTTCATGTTTTGATGCATTATGGAGAAAATGGCATAAAAGTATAAAATAATGCCTAAGGCCCGAAAAAGGACAAGTGGTTGTTTTTAAGTTTGAAGCAGGAAGACAGGTCATCGAAGCCTTTTGGGAATTATTGGATTTATTTCCAAAAGGAGTAAAGTTACAAAATGAGCCGCAACCCTGTTGAAAGCCAGGGAATGAATATACATTTAAAAGTCAAAGCAGGGAAGGCGTATTGCTAGAGCACTTTGGAGTTTTTGGCTTTATTTCGTGAAAAGGAATAAAGTGTAAAAGTAAAGAACGACTTTGTCAGTGCCCAGGAGAAGCCAGGTGGACAGCCCATATCAAAAGTGGATGGGTAAGCTGAAATGTTCTGAAGTGCCATTTCATTAAAAGGCACAAAATATAAAATTTTTCCCAAGACCTGCTTCAACGAAATATCTCCCACATCGATGGCTCTATTTCAAAGTTTGTGAAAGCAAGATGAACGGCTTTAATATGATACATCTGGTTTTGCCACCATGCATGGAAACAGCCAAGGCATTAGAGAAGTGTTATCCCAATTTTTGCCCCAGGGAAAAATTAGTCGAACGCGATCTTGCACAGGAAGAACAGAAGGGTCAGCCCAGTTGCATGGACTCACATTCGACCCCAAAACCTCGATTCTGGAAGTGAGTAGAGCTCAGTAGGAGAAAAATGGAGAAAGGAAGTGTTTAATTAAGGCCTTAATCGGCTAAGTATAGGACCATGGAAGGTGCCACATGTCTCTTTGATGCACTTCTGGTATGGTACAAAAAAAGTGGAGACCCTAAACGTGTACATCCCCTCCACGTGGTCAGAGTCTGAAAAGAAAAATCCAGCCATTGAATCGGCTAAGTATAACGAGCTAGCGGAAAGCCTCCACGCATCCAAATGGTGCACCTCCAAAGACCAAGTTCAAAGTAGGATCCTAAGTGACCACAGAATCTCCACGTGCCTCATATGTGCAACTTCAAATGTGTGGCCCAAATAGAGAGCCTAAACTAGCGCCAACCCTCCACGTGTCCTAGGTCTGAAAAGGGGACACTGGCTAGTTGAAAATTCCAAGCTCGGGAGAACCGAAGGAAGATTCCACGCATCAGCTTAGTGCATCTTCAAGGTTAAAATCTGGAGGCGGTCCCCAAACAAGCACCGGCTCACCATGTGGTCAAAATCAAGATGGGATAGACCCATCCGTTGAAAAGTTCAAGAGTATGCGGAAGCTTCCACACATCCAATCGATGCTCTTTCAAAATAAAAGTTTGGGGGATAGTTCCAAACATGTGTCAACCCTCCACATGTCTCGGGTCACGAAGAACGTCTCTACTAACAGGAGGGAATTAGGAAGAATACAAAGGAAAAAGAGCACGCCCGCAGACAATGCCACGTCTTAGTTCGATGCAACTTTAAGAGTAAAAAGATGGGGGGGAAAATCTTAAGACACGTGAGGTCGCCACGTGGCCACTATATGGACAAACACTTCCACATATTGTGAGCCCACGTTAAACGCTTGACATCTACATAGCCATGTATTTTAACCAAGAGCTTGGAATTGAGTGGAAAAGGACTTTTTGGAGAGCTCCCGATGCCTGCTACTCACTCGTCACCATTAATGATCCCATCCACCATGTTTGAGGTTATCAAGTATCTCACCTACCGCCATGGAAACATAAAATATTATTTTCAGTAGGATTTGATGGCTGGGAATATGGAAAATGAATTTCATGCCATTAATATGTGATCTAATTGCTGAATAAATCAGATCAGATTTGATCCAATCTTCCCTCCTTCCTTCTTCGAACACACCAAAAAAACATGCAGAACTAGATTTGACAGATTGTAGGTGGATTTTTAGTGGTATTGATGGTTGGTGGTTGAGCTTCTAATTTATATTTCTTTCCTTCTTTTCTTCTCCTCTCTTCTCTTCATCTATAAATGTAAGAGCTTGGCTCATTACAGTTGTTGGACTCTGATACTTTTGAAATGTAAATAGAATAAGAAATAATCAATAAAAAAGAATTTCCCCTTTCTCTCTATCTTCATCTATTGTCTCTTCTTACTTGCCTGAAATCTGTGGATCATTTATCTTCTTTAATAAGAAAATTTGTGTTCTTATTGATATGATTTCTAGAACTTTGTGTCTATGGAATGATATCTTATGCTGTGAATGAGAATGATTTTGTTCTGTATCACCTTTGCTTAGTACATATAAGGTTATACTCTAGTATCTATATTTCCTTAAAGTAGTGTTATATTCTAGTCTTTCTTTTCTTTAGTTCTTCGATTCATTTGTATTAATAAACTCTTTTGGTATAAAAGCATTTCAATATGTCAAAGGTCCAGCCTTAAGATGAAAGTTTTACATTTGTAGATAAGCTTTGCTACTTGCTCTCAATAAGGGAACCTCTCCCATAAAGAGGAGGGACTTTTTGTCCCCTCACTATGGTTTTGTTAAAGTACCGTTTTAAAACCCAATAGGACTAGGGAGAGAAAGTGCACGAAAAAAAAAACATACACTAAAACGGTGATACACTAGAGAAGGAGGTTGTCTGCTCACAATCTTCAGTTTCTTAAAGTGGAGAGAGGTGAGCAAAGGATAGGGTGGAAAAGATGCACCATAGACAAGAGATAGAATTCACATGGAAAACCACTTCAACCCATTAAACACAGCTCCCGAAACATGTAATAGAAATCAGAGATATGCACAGTATAACCTGAAATGATGAGAGGCGAGATGAGACAAAAAAATAAGCAAGGATGAACAAAATGCATCATGAAACATATTTTATTGTTCTAAGAGTTCACACAGTACACCATCAGTGGGAAAGGGAGAAGAAAATGCCATTACAGAGCCAAGAGAGAAGGCTTAGAGTCTACATTCTACCCTAAGGAAGAAAAGAGAAGGGGACAAGAGAGAAAAGATGACCAACATTTTAAAATATGCCCCTCCTTTACGATATACAGAAGAATGAGAGAAGGATGGAGGGGAACAATTCAAACCCTGCTCTAACCACCCTTGGAAGAGCATTGAATCCACCTACACTAACCAATGTGGAAAGCATTAAAATCCACTTGTAACAATGATGGGATTCACTACAAAACCCATGCCCCCATGTGTTGCTCCTTACTAGGAAAGAAAGGAGTCCATTATTCATCATGGCGATAGGTGAGAGACTTCACAACCTCGAAAACATGCCAGACCAGATCATTAATGGTGGCAGGTGATTAGCAGGCACTAGTAACTTTCCAAAACATCCCCTCCCACTCAAATCTGAGCTCCTGGTCAAAATTTATGGCTGTCTGAAGGTGCTGGGGTCAAGTGTTTAACGTGGGCTCGCAATATACGAAAGGGTCTGTCCATACAGGATCCATGTGGCAGTCCCACGCATGTTGAATGATTCAACTTGATTCCTTTCATTCTTGTTGTTACACTCAAACTGACACATGGTGGCTTCCGCAGGCCTACTCTATTTCCTTTGTATTCTATGCCTAAGTCTCTTCCTGTTTTCTTAGACACTATGTCTGACCCTAGACATGTGGAGGCTCAGCACACATTTGGGGACCTGCCTCTGATATTTTTCCTTTGAAGTTACATGTAGACAAGGCTCGTGGAGGGCTCTACAAGATTTTTGACTTTTCAACGGCCGTCTCTACCCTCTTTTGATTCCGACCATGTGGTGAGCCCGTGCTCATTTTAGGATTGTCCCTTAGGTCTCACTTCTGAAGTTGTCCTTGAGGTGACATGGGGAACCCTCCGTGGGTCTATGACTTTTCAATGGTTGATGAGACCCCTTATAGACCCTAGAACACTTGGCATGATAGCGCACATGAGGAGACTGCCTCCGGATTTTTATTTTGAAGATGTGCACTTAAGAGACACATGGGTCCTTCCGCCGGTATGCCTTATGCTTAGCCAATTCAACAACTGGTTTCTAGAGGATTTTTTGACATCTGTGCCACATGGTGAGCCTAAAGCTTGTTTGGGGGACCTCCTCCACATATTAATCTTGAAGATGTGCTCGGAGCTGACGCATAGAGGCTTCCTTCAACCTGTCCTGAGCCTGGACTTTTCAACAGCCAGTGTCCCCTTTTTGAATCTTGAACACGTGGAGGGCTAGCGCTAGTTCAGAGTCTTTTTTGGGGCCGTGCCTTTGAATATGCACTGAAGAGACATGAGAAACCTTTCGTGACTTGCTTTATTTCCTTCACATTCTTCCTAAGTCCTTTCCATTTGGTGGAGACACTATGCCTGACCTAAGACACGTGGAGGGCTGGCACTTATTTGAAGACCCTGTTTGGACCTGACCTGTTAGAGATGCACCAATTGGACACATGGAGGCTTCCGCTGGCTCTTCTTTACTTAGCTGATTCAAAGGCCAGTCTCTGTCCCTTTTTTTTACTTCTGGCCACATGTGGCAAGCCTGCGCTAATTTGGAGTTCCCATTTTGGATTCCCCTCTTGAAGTTGTGTCATGTTGAGAAATGTGGGGGATTTTATCGATTCTCTTATACTTAGCCGATTCAGGGCCTCAAGTGAACACTGCCTTTCTCCATTTTTCTCCTATGCGAGCATATAACTGTGTCCCACTTTTTTTGTAGTTTTTTTACTTTCAGAAAACTATGTCTAACAACCAAAACATGACCAAACACATATAAAATGACCAAACATGCATTTTTAAGAGGCTATAAATACTAAGGTACAGGGCATCCAGAATTTACTTGATTTTTTAAATTTTTATAGTATTTTTTAATTATTTATTTACTAGTCAGATTTTAAAATATTTATGACCACAAAGTGGGACACACTTGTATGCGCTATGATCTCCTCTGACACCATTTTCCTCCTTCGTCGACCCTACCCCTTCATTGTTGGATTTGAAATGTGGGCTCACATGACTAGAACTGAGCCATTCCTATTTTCTTCTATGCAGGATCATTTTTGATCAATTTTTCTGAGGGGAAAATTTGGGATAACAATATGTAAATGTTTTCCTCCTAAGGCGCCTCAAGGTAAATCAGATAGAGAAGGTGATACATGAATTTCATGACGGAGAAACAGGTGGCAATTTTTTCACTTAAGGGTGACAAATCTTAGAATTATGAAAGTAGGTTATTATTGGCCTAAGATTTTTCATGATTGGTATGCATGGATTAGGAAATGTAAAAAGTGTCACCTTCTTCATAAGAAAAGAGAGGTTAGTGGCCCTTCCACTTCACCCCATTTCAGTAAATGAACCATTCATGCAATGGGGGCTACATTTCATTAGGCTGATTAATACAAATTCTAGCTTGGGCCACAAGTGGATCCTCACAACCACATATTATTTCACCAAGTGGATAGAGGTAGTTGCACTCAAAGAAGAAAATGAGGCCAACATATTATATTTTTACAAAGGGATAGTGATGAGGTTTGAAGTTCTGGCCACCATTATAACAAATAATGTTTTGGCACTCCTAGGTACTAAGATCCTTGAGTGGGCAGTCATAAATGGGATATACTTGAACACCTAATCAAATTACTACCCACAGGGTAATGTACAGGCCAAGTTCACAAACAAAAATCTTTTGAAGATTATAATAATAACTCTAAATGATAACTAGATAATTTGTCACGCCAAATTGAAATCAGCCTTGTGGGATGATAGGATTACTCCCAAGAGGTCAACAGGGAATTCTCCTTATAGGTTAGTCTATGGAAGGGAGGAAAGACTTCCTATATCCCTAAAATTACCCTGCATTAGAACTCATGAAGTACCTAGAGCTATCTGAGTTTGGACCCATGGACGCCAGTTATGCAGAGCTTATGAAGTTGGAGGAGATGAGGAACGAAGTCCATGCACATCATGGAGAAAGATCAAGCATTGATCAAGAGGTTCTTTGACAAGAAGGAAAAGGCTAGAAACTTCCAAGAGGGAGAATTGGTCCTTAAATGGGATGTAGATAGGGAAAAATTGGGAAGGTACTCTAGTTTAATGCAATATGAATTGGCCCTTATATGGTTTAAGGATGTAAAGTAAACAATTCTTTTAAGCTATCAAGGTTGGACGAAGAAGGACTGTAGATTTCAGTCAATGAAATCTATATCAAGCATTGTTATTGAGTGAAAGATACTTCTTGTACATATTAGTTTAAGAGTGGTAATTCCTCCAAGTGCTTATAGAACATTGCATTATTTTATTTTACGTTGCTTTCTGTAATAATTTTTTATGCACCCTCTACATATTCTACTTGGAATATGTATGGCATTTTCTATTTGTACGTAGTTGTGCCCTTAATACTCTTGCACTTTCCAGTTTGAGGAAAATTTTGGTGAAGAAACAATCAGTCCTCGACCGAGGGTTTCTTTTGAAATGAAAATATCCAATAGTGCTCCAAGAGGTTTGAAGATAAATTTTCAAGTGACGGGATAGTTCTAACAATCATATGACTCCATGCCCAATGGATCCCCTAAGGTCACTGGTCTACTACATCAAGCAGGAAGATCATCCTAGTAAGCCGCCAATTGTTATCCATTTTCCCCACCCCCTGACGAAATACACAACTTAGCAGATTAGAACATCAGTAGTTGATGGAAAAAGGGATAAATTCTTTTGCAGCATGTAAGGTAGCATGTGTGTTGGCTTGGACGAGTTGGTTATAACTCACGGTGAGCTAGCAAGCCATGTGATGAATATTGGAGTTGGAAATCGTGCTTATGCAAGGTTGGTCAGGTGACAGTTGGTCGACTAGGTTGGTCAGGTGATGGTTGGTCAGCAAAGTAGGTCAGGTAACGGTTGGTCGGCTAGGTTGGTTTGGTGATGGTTGGTCAGCTGAAGGTTGGTTGGCAAGGTTGGTCGAATGACGGTTCGTCAGCTAGGTTGGTTAGGTGATGGTTTGTCAGGTGATGGTTGATTGGCACAATTTATCGGGTGACGGGTTGGACAATGTCCAACCCTAGTATAGAAGCTCAATTGGATGGGTGAAGGGTTAGTCAGATGGGTGTGTCAGCTAACGCTTTGTGGTGGCTCAGGACGGCGAGGTTATGGTTGGTCAGATGGAAAACATATGGAGAGGTTAATCGGCATAAATAGATGATGTCCAACAAAGATGGTTAGCTTATAGTTGTACGACATGATTGGGCAAGTCACCAGGTTGTTCGGACTCGTCAATTCGTCAGCTATGCGGATGAACGGGTAGTGTGTCGAATGGGAAGAGGTAGATAGCTGTCGAACCTCCTAGGTTGGATGACCTGCAATGTGAAGATGGGTAACTCCCAAGTTGGTTGATGCAACTAAAAGTATGTACGGTCACGAAGATAGACATTATCAAACCCAACAAAGTTGGACGACCCAAAGGATGGATGAGTTAGAAGCCAGAATGAGGGTAGGTGAATGAATGAAATCCCAACAACCATAATTAATGAGGCATGGCATCCATAACTGTCCATGCAGGAAAAATACCTAAATGAATGGTTTGTTATACCTCTTTAATGTATCCTACCGGTTGGTGACCCAAATTGCCTATATATTGTAAAATTCACCTCATTCTAGGGGGCATTTTTTTTCCAAAAAGTAAAGGAACTCTGTCAATTTTTTATCCAGAGCTACTGTGAGCTAAAGGTCTCGAATTTTGGTTTATTTTAAAGGATTTTGTCTTGTGCTTATGATATGATGGATTGTGCAGGTTATTGAGTAATAAAATTCCTGTTTTGTGGACATTTTCATCTAAACTTGTATGAATTAAATTTTTGTGCTTCCATTCTATGTATAAGTATATTGTGCATGTATCTATCTCTTTGCAAGGTCTATAGTTTGTTCTTGCTTTACATAGATAGGGAATTGAATGTTGTTTTGGACTGTGCCATTTCTACCAACCCTCTCCTACTCAGTTTCCTTCACTCACTTGGATTGTCTCACCCCTTTCTTGGTGTATCACCTTCACTTAGAGTAGTTTTATTTCATACATTTTTCTATCCATGTCTCCTTGGAAAGCATTAGATTAGGATTAGTTTACCGTGACATTCTCTTCTTTTTGGAGAAGTTGGTACTACGTTAGAGGAAGAAGCCGGAGTTTCTCTGGAGAATTATCCTACTTGCAAGGTCCCACACTGCAGGATAATCCCATGTTATGCAGGTTGCACTGGTTGCCTCGTACACAAAATCACAAGCAATTAGGGGTGTTGTAATTTTGCACTAACAATAATGTAAGATTATTCATTTATTAAAAATAGGAATAGATTAGTTGTTTCTTTCCTATGGTGTTTTTAAATTTTCTCTTCAAGTGAATACTTTTTTCGTGACGTGCCTCGCTCTATCCCTATCATTTTTTTTTTATATTCGTGTACATAGTGGCCTATGTGAAGGAGTATCTTTTGCTATTTTGTTTGGCGTGTTAGATTTCCCTTGGACTAGTGACCTGTCCACCGTTCTTGTGTTTGGTGTGAAGGGAAAATTTCAATCTACTTGGCATCAAATCTGACCTATTTTTTGGCATTTTTTAAATAATTGCATCTTATGTTTTCTAACAGCAACCTAGGCAAATGAATATTGGATATCCGTTTACCCTTCTATGACCAACATTGGATATTGTCAAATCGGCCGACTAGAAAATGAACGACCTTTTCTAGAAATCAGAGCACTCCATCTACTAAGACATGCGCTGAGACTTGCGTGGCATTTTGGCAGCGAATCCTGATATTTGACTGTAGACCAAGTGACCTACCTATGACCTGTGTGGAGAAAGGAATAGACACATAAATTTTAGCCAACGGCCAACAAATTTGTGTGCAAGACCACAACTTCTGATAAAAGATAAAATTTATGCACAACCATTGCGGCATCAGACCTGCATGGAGCTGACTCTTCACTTTCCCTGGACGTGTTGCTTGGTGTGAGATAACAAATAGGTGGAAACATAACCTCCCAATAGCCAGTAACCAGTGTGGTAGCACCCAGTAATCAACAACGAGGAGACGCTCCAACATCAGAAGACTAACGTGGAAAACCCATGAAAACTAAAGAGGAGCATTATCAGTTAAAATAGGCTTCAATAGGAGCAAACAGAGGTTCAAAAACAACCCCAAGTTCATCAATTTTCTATAAAGCTATCAAATATGAGCACGAATAACCAACCTATGATCACATGCAACATTCTAAGAGCATAAAAATTGTGCCCAGAGATATTAGCAACATTGCAAGCAACCATAGAGACGAACACCTTTGGAGAGAGCCAAAGTGAAGCCCACAAGAGCATCAGATATCTACTCCTCGCTCAGTTTCCAAAACCTTACAATTCGAGGACATAATGGATTGATTCTTGTTTAACACTAAGATGGAGGATAGTTGTCAAGATTGTAGAAGGCTACGATGGCAAATGACAAACGCAAGATCAAATGCCCTGAGGCACATCCATGTCACGTCGCATGAGCATCCAAGCTCACTTCTTCATCCGTTTCTTTTTTTATAAACGAGAGGACATCTGTTACAGAGATTTGAAGAAATATAGACAAATTCCTTGACACGGGAATCAAATAGGGACACGTCATGACGTAACAAGATGATGAATCCAAAAAATATGATGATGATTATTTTAGAGTTACTTTTATAAAAACAATGAAATAAGGGAGGAATGATGGATTATTCCATTTGAAACCATGTCTATTCACCTTTCCACATGACCAGTGACCTTCCACGTCCCAATGGTCTGTTGGGATCCTTCTCTCATTCTTCTCAAGTGTGTATATATATATGAATGTAATATTTTTTTACTATCATCCTATGTAATATAAGATTCTTCATTTATGTTAATAAATAATGTAATAGTTATGTTCTCCTAAGAATATACTAAACTATTAACTATGCCTCTAGAATGGGAAATTAACCTGAATCACCTTTGTGAAATATAGTAATTGCTAGCACTAGTTATTATGATACTATTCTATTCAATTAGAAAAAATATATTCTTTGTGCCTATGATCTAGACGAATTTCCTCCTATATTCCCTCGTGTCCTATGTAATCGGTGTACATACACCACTAATGTTGTAGATGAAATAGTGTTAAAATCTAGATAATATGTAAAAAATCTATATCTCAAAAGCACCTCTTGTCCATTACGAATCTACAAATGCGTGTACTATTTTAGGGTCTATTTTCAATCCTTCTATCGATATCAAAACTCCTATATACAATAATTATTCTTTCATAAAATTTCACTTAATGAGATTGATCGATTATTTCTCTTCCATCAGTCTCTGTAATAATTTCTTAATATGTAATAAATACTCCTCATGCATATTACTGAAAATAATATTATCATTTAGATACATGATCACAAACTTCTATAAAAAACTTCAAGACCTGATTTTCCTACCTCTAGAAATTTCCTACTGTGTTTCTCAATCCGAAAGACATTACTAGCAACTCATACAATCATTTTCTATTCTTAAATTTTATTTTCAAGTCATCTCCTTCCCTTACGTGAATATGATGATATCTTATCTTTAAATAAATTTTGATGAGATAATTGGCCCCATTTGAACAATCTAACATGTCATCATGCATGGTAATGGAAACATATACTTAATGGTGGCTTTATTTATGGCCGATAAATTAGTACACATGTGTCACTTACCACCCTTTTTAGGTGTTATAACTATTACCACTAGATATGGGCTCAGATTCTCTCTTATGAGTCCTCTATCCATAAACTCTTACACCCTCTTCCGTATCTCCACATTTGCTTATAATTTCATCCTATATGCTTCCTTCTTTGGAAAACGTGACCCTGATATTAAATCCATGTGGTGAATAATGAATATCATAGGTAAGAAGCCATGAGGTAACTCATTAAAAATTAATTCCACAAACTCTTCCAACAATCTGTTCACTTTTGGTTTATTTTTTATTCTCCTTTTGACACATCTACTATAGTATCCTCTTACACAGTCCAAACTATTAGTAAACAACAAGCATTGTCCTACTTCCCTTCACTCATGAACTACATACTTAAAAGTAACTACACTTTTTTTGTTTCTTTACTGATTTCCTACAATGGGTTCAAAGTATACTTATTTCCATCCTTCTCAACTATGTATGTGTTTGTGTGGAAATCATGTTGAGATTTATAGTTTAATCACCAAGTCGTAATATATCGTACATGACATAAATCCATAGGAATAATGTCACACATTACTTCATCTTCATATATCCTAATTTGGAATTTGCTTATACATTATTACTATTAGTGTAGGTTTTTTATTCCACTCCATATTTTTTCCTACACATGTATTTAGCTTTCTTATTTTTCATTGGGATAGATAGAAGTTACACGTGTCCATCATTTTAGGTGGATATTACACCTCCCCGCTTCCTATATATACACCACTTGTAAAGTTATATTTTCATGCATTACATTTACAAGCTATCTTTTGGCTCATGTTTGATTTTTATCTCTGACAATATTATTCTCTATGTGTGTGCATGTTTTCTCAGTGCTCAATCCTGAACTATATAGTTATAGATAGGGGGTTAGGGTTCGGTCGAGTGGAATTTGCTACAAAATTCGCCCACAATTTGACATGGTATAAAATATGGTTCTAGTAATCAAATTCCATTATTTTGTTATGTTTATAATGGAATCTTGAGTTTTTTAACCTTATTATTGTACATCCTTTGATCTATGAATATGATCTTCTCCCGTGTCTCTAGATGATCTAGATAATTAGAATAGAGTGAACTAAATACGTGGTTTTTATGTCAATCTTGATTTTTTATATTCTCTAGAGAAACAGACTATGTTATTGAATCTAAGTCATGTCAAAGTCCTAAGATCGACAGTCAATTCAAATATGCTTTGATGTATGCCATATCAGTTTTTTGGTTTTTTTCATCCTAGGCTATATTATGACCATGTATTCCATATTACACCAAATTTTGAGTTTTTTGGGTTTTCTAAAACTCTTTGAGGGTGTTTTTAAACTTGAATGATTTGGTGGTCATTTTAATCATTGGTGTGAGTCATTGAATTTTCCCAAGTGCAGAAAAAAGATGGTGTACCTTTTGATCATTTTAACTATACATTGATGTATGGGTTTGGTTTCATTCGTTTATGGTTGCACATTTAATTTAGATGGCTAAATTTTTTCTAGATGGCCTTGTTGTTCAGTTATCCATTTGTGGTTGTTGGGAGGAGTTGATTTCTAAACTATTCTTTTTCTGGTTGGTAGTGGAACCTTGCACAGTTGTACTATACACCTATTTACTATTTATCTTAATTTACAATCTATACTTCTACATGCACAAAATTGAACTCACTCACATGGTGGTAGACATGTCTGTATGGAAATATTTTTTGGTCATTATTAGAATTATGTTATTTATAGATGCGGTCATAATAAATTATTATTTGTGTGAGATTGTAAGAGTACAAATGTAGTTGAAGAAAATGATAACACAAATTCGAAGGTCAAAACCCTAACCCTAGGTTCATTTATAAGCATTTGGGATAATTCATTCCCATGATACCTAGTTGGTACAATCCATTCTAAATATAATCATTCGGCATAAGCCATTCCACAACTTGATCAGGAAGTGGATACCTCGCCCCAAAATGTGACATTATATGTTGACAAGTTTAGAATTTAGTGAAGGTCCCTTTACAACTTTCCTAGTGTTAACCCCTAGTCACATGTACTTTTAGTCCCAGGCCATGCCCTATCCAAGTATTCTTAACTCATGTGAGGTAAACAGTTTATTCAAGAGCTCAAGAAAGTGTTAAAACTTATAAGAAGTGAAGGGTTGTCAATTATTTTCCAAGGCATGGAGGAAGTGCTGAAAGTTTCAAGAGTGACGAACTTATAAAGGGCATAACATTATACTAAAAACATTGGTTGAGTTTTCTCTAATTTTAAAGTGTTTATTTTTTCAATCTCTATGTAACGGTATTAATTTTTTCTACTTGTTCAACCTGTATGAGACACTTTGAATCATTTTAAAATTATATTCACGCCACATTGTAAAGTTTCATACCTTGTGGTAATTTAATAATGAACTAAGATAAAGTCCCATTTTGGGGGTTTTATCATTGGTTTTAGTATTAACTTCCATTTTTCTATTGTCTAACTAAATTCAGTGAGCTATTTTTCTTAGAAATAAGGGACACAAAATTAGTACTTATTCCATGATCTAATTCACTATCTTCTTGGATTGATTCTTGATTCTAATGACTATAATAAACAGATGAAGTAATTGGAAAAATATGACATGGTCTACATACTAATATGTCTCACTTTTCATGAGGATATTCAACATCATCTTGCATGCACTAGGTTCCCTTTAAACTCTTGCACATTCATATGAAATTTATATGGAGACCATGTTTCTCCTTCACAAAGTGATTCTTCATCAAAATACAATTCATGTGTGGATGATATTGAAACTTCTACTGACCCTACCTACTTCTAAAAATCCATATATAATTGAGGAAAATTATGTTTCTACTTTAGAGTATAGGGTCACTTCTTTGAAATACTTGAGTGATTATTTGTAGCATGATCATGACACTTCTTTTGCGCATGTTTCTACTTCAAAGTTTATATATTCTTCTTTGAGAGATTTCAACGATTCAAAGATTATTTACAGCAAGCTCATAAAATTTTCTCTACAGTTGTTGTTACTTAAGAGTAAAAATTTGATTCTTCAATATCTTCCATTGATTATTTGTAGTAGGATCATGTAATTCCCCTACACATATTTCTACTTCAAATTCAAGAGTCCCTTCTTCGAGATATTACAGTGATTCTTCACACAAAAATCATTTATGTCTTCTAGATTCCTCTCATTCGGACACATAACTATGATACATTGCTTCATTGTGTGTAGATTCCCAAATTTTAGATCTAGATCACACCATTAAGGACATTTCTCTCCTATTTTAGGAAATCCCCCAATCACATGTTGATTCATCTAAGTTCAGAGTTCTTTCCTTAAGGTCTTCTAATGACTTTCTACAACATAACATTCGTTCATCACATATTGTTTTATCATAGTTCAAAGTTACCTCATGGATGAGTTCTAGTAATTATCTATGATAGGAATATTTATTTCTATAGGATCCATTTCATTGGGACGTCTACTTATCAAAAATTTTGGTAAAACTTTTGGACTCTTTCCTTTCAGATCTTGATGATAGTGAAAACAACAAATTTCAAAGAATTTATCTATCCTCACATACCAAATATTCAAAATCTCAAATATTGGTTGCTGAATCTTAAATGTGGATTTTCTTCTTTAAATTTGGCATAAATTTCATATTGAGTTATTTCAAAATAATGCTTTGGATTTTCTTGATACTCATTATGAAAAATCCTGCTTTTTAAAACATATCTTGTATTTTGGGAAGAATGAGTCTTCACATTCCAATAATTAGCTAATTACCTTCATAATATTTTTCTCAATCTTATCAAAATGAGGATTTTTACTCATGAGTGACCAATTTCATTTTATACAAGTGTCATCAAAGGTCATTCTTTTGTTTTCATATCAGTTAATATTCTTTGTCAAAATATAGTACAATACATTAGCATTATTATTGCTATGTGGATTCTTTGTTGTTTTTTCACATATAATTGAATTTAATATCACTCTATGTGAAACACTCTTGTCAATTAACAAAAAATTTTATACCCTTAGAACTTAGTCTTTTGGAAACATCTCCAATTGATTCCCTTCCGAGTGTTTTTTTCTTGTTCTATTCAAAATACACATCTAATATCTGTAATTTGTCTCTCAAAACAACATGATTCAAAAAATAAACCAACAATGAACTCTAGCGGGTGTGTTCAAATAAAAAAATTCACTTTAAATTCTATTAATAACTTAACTTATTTTATTTCTTTAAATCATTTAATGTTGGACAAGTTTTTTTAATTAGTTGAAATCTATCTTCACAAATGTTGCACATTTTCTGAAGAAGTAGTTTTATAACTTCAATCACAAGAGCGTCATCTAGAAATGATTTAGGAGATAGTGGTCTTCCATATCTTCATAACATGTATGAATGCGACCCCAAAAACAATTTGTCACACAATTCAAATTTTATAATACAATGCATAAATAAAAACCCTAATTCAAGCATAATATATTATATATATATATATATATATATATATATATATATATATATATATATATATATGTAGAACTACGATACAAAATAATAAAAATTGGAAATTAAGAGTCTCAATATGGAAAATTTGGTCGAATTCATACCAATAGAACATAAGGGATCCATACATAGCTAAGGTTAAAGGTTAGGAGCACCCTAGGCAATAATTGAAGTGGACACCCTTCTTACAACTTTAGTTAATAATTTTTTTCTATCAAGTAAATAAATAAAATCTATGTATATTTTTGTATTTCAAAATTTGCATAAAGATCATAATAATTCACTAATTTAGAGAAATTGGTATACAAAAGGAATAAAATTATCAAATAAGGACAAGTAATAATCCGTGGATGGAGATAATTAGTCATAGGAGGTGCTCAGAATACAACAAATACATATTTTTATACAAGGTTGGTTACTCATCTTATTTACCAATATCAAATAGGTGATGATACTCATAACTGAACAAACCGCCACTTTTTGTAAAATAATAAAATGTCTTAAGTAGCTCCCATGGTTTTGCGAAGAGAGGTATCTAGGACTAACCCTACTAATTCCTTTTAAAAAAAGAGGCATTGCTCCCACTTACACATTCGGAATAGAGAATTAAATAGTTTTTTCCCTCAATTATACTTGCCTCTACTAGTTACACCAATGACATTATAAAAAATACATGACCCTTTTCTAAAAAAAATTATACACCTCAATTATCTAGAACTAAATTAGAGGAATGAGTAACAATACAAACAACAATTGTATGAGCTTAAAAATATACATATTTATTTTTTAATTGTTAAAAATATTATTATAATTGACATTTATATTACATTATAATAATATCAATAAAAACGTCAATTAATATTAACTCCAAAATAATACAGATATTTACATTTAAGTACCGACTCTTAGCAACTCCGTACATAGTTACCTTTCGCCTAGGAAGTAATCCCCACTTGGATCTCTAGGGCATGTGAGTCCATATATTCCTCAAATCAATAATTCTAGATGTCCCCGGACGCCGACAAACCACCGAAAAAGACTAAACTTTGAAAACGAGTTTGAAGTTTGTTGTTTGAAAGTTAAAACTTGAACAAAGACAAAACAGCATTTGTGAACGCAAATTAATGCCATGTGTGATTCAGAGTAGTCTCACATTCTGTCTGTTCACATAGAGGAATCTGTGTGTTACCCAAAGGATTGTTCAATGAAGACTGTAGAGCGACCCTTACTTAGCAATTTAGTCTCTGCTCGTAGTTATGTCTTCTGAAAGGGAAGAATGATAAAGTGAGTGAAAATGGTTTAAGACTTGTAATATTTGGGTGTCGACCGACTTCCTTTGGATGATCGACTGCATACAATGTACGAGCCATTCTAAATAAAAAAATTCAAAGCAAGGACTTAAATACAGGCATTAAATGGACCAGATTAAATATCCTCTTGTCTGTGGACCAGATTAAATAACCACTCGCCGTAACTTCCATGTGCAGGTGGGCCACCTTAATAATCCATGTGCGCCTTAACAAATTACTAGGAGCTACCAGAATAAGAGTTTCACCAATAAGGTCCATTAAGTCTTTGGAGTACAGAAATTTAGTTTACTTATATCCCCTATCTATCTCTCTTGTGATCCAGCCATAATAACTCTCTTAGAAGGTCAAGGGTTAATCTGTCAATAATGTCTCCACAATAGTTTTGCTTAACCCTTGTCTTTTCTTTAAATGCTAATATAATTAGTTATGTTTGATGTATAAGTATTATGATAAAATAGGGTATCATATATTTGTCTATCACATTATTTTTTTAGAACCTTGCATATTATCTTTGTCTAAATAGATAGTTTTTTAAATATTTTGACTACTTGAAGATTTTTATTTATATTGATTTCAAAATATGTCTTTTCATGCTACAATATGTCGGAGTTATATATATGTCTACCTTTGATTATGTATCTTTCATTTTGTTTATTTAAATTAGAAAAAATACAGAATAACAAATTAGGCCTATTTATGTTGAGAGGCATTCCTACAATGGCAGCCAAGGGTCTAATGGAGTAAGTGGTTAAATTTTATTTTTGACATATAATTTGACATCCATTTGACTGTCACGCAACAATTCACCTTAAGTTTTACATCCATTTAACCGACACATGGACATTAGAACTTTCAAATTCACATCCATTTGACCATTGTTTGGAATTCTTTTTTATTTTAATTAAATAAGTCAATCAAAATATTATAATTCTTTTCCGTATGATGGAGTTTGGAGCCTTTTTTTGGAGAAGTATTTTCTCAAGCCCAACGCAATCATCTAAGTAGAATGATATCAATCTTCATAAATCGACAATAATAGATAAAGTAATGGAATTACTAATCATTAGTATGTAATCATTCTAAAATAAGAACCTCAAGATTGATATATCTCGACAATTTTCATATAGATGTATTAATTAAGATATCTACACTAGTTCTATATGCATTCAAAAAATGAATTGGGTTATGTAGAGGAGTGATGGGGGATTGTTAGGGGCACAATGTTGGCTATTAATTATTTATGATTTTTACAAGGTTTGTTTACTTGTAAAATTATAAATAAGCAATGTTCATTAAAATTTGAAAAAATATAGAATACAAACTAAATAATCTAATCTAACTTTTCATCAAAGGGATTCAAAAAATATTAGACGACACTAAAAAACATATGGGGGTGTATAACCATCTACAATGTTTTTTCTTAAAAAAAGAAAAATGGTTCTTAAATAATCTCTTTGATCTACTTATACTTGACCATTAAAATTTTTTTAAAAAAAACTCATAAATTATATTGTAAATTCTACAATTCATATTCTAACAACATATTAAAATATTAATTTAAAAATTAAAACTAATCCATACTAATATAAATGTTACGTTTTTAAAAAGAATAACATTTTTTTAGTTAAAGATCCCCAATACTTCTCAATTCAATGCACTTAGGTCTAAGTTTACTCTACGGCTATAACTATTTTTCCCAAATCAGCATTGTTAGGGAATGAAAAAGGAAGGATCAAATATTTCAGTAAAAAGAATATAGCATGCAAGATAGAAATCAAACCCCTAAGATGGAACATTACAGGTTTGAAACTTCAAGAACGAAATTTATCCCAGAGACAAACACAATAAGCCAAATTTGGACGATCAGTTCTCCTGAGTTAATTTCCAATCAATGTATTTCCCGTGCAATTATTGATAATGTTCTACTAAGTTAATTTCCATTCTCTTTGTTTCCGGTGCAATCATTTATAATGTTCTCCTTAGTTGATTTATAGTCCGTGTGTTTTTTGTGCAGTCATTCTTTATGTAGGGTCACGTTTGGTCATTTCTTTACTCCTGAGATTTCTCACACTTCACTTTTTTTAAAAGTGACCTATTTTATTTTTAAATTTGAGGTTTTAATTTTTGTACTTGACTTAAACATTTCCATAATTCAAATTAGGAAAAGTTTTAATTTTTTCAAGGATATAAATATATAATACTAAAACAAAGTCGCATATAATATAATATTATAGTTATAAATTTTATTTAAAATTGGTGTATTTTAATATTTCTCTAAATTGTTTAGAGTTGTTATTAATAATGTTGATTTCTTGTATTATTTATAGTTTCCATTAAAAATATTCTAATTCTTTCATCTACTGAGATGATACTAATTATATGTTTCTTTATCACATTCCTTACCATTTTATTAGGCTTTCAATAGTTGGGGTTAAGAATAAGAAATTAATTGTGTAAATTGGAAGTCTATAGGATGTTGGAGATATAAGTAATCATCAACATATATCAAGATAAAATGTAGATTTGGTAGCAAGTTTTTCTTTGTAAAGACCATAGGAGTTCATGTGAGGAGAAGAAATAAATATTGATGTTCAATGCACTTTCATTTGTAAGAAGTGGACAACCATCAACCAGAAGTAAAAATTGTCCTAACTACAATTAGATTAACTAGGTTTCTTTAGTTTTCTTTAATTAATTTTTATTTTTTTAATTTATAATTTTAGAATTCACATGTTAATTCTATACTTGTTGATTATTTTATTGTCAGGCAATTTTTAGCTTTCTTATGATTATGAGGATAATAGGAATTCGGCACCAACACTTAAAAAACGTGAGTTTATCATAGAAACGAATTTTTATTTTTATCAAAAGAATGGTTTCATATATCAATTCATTGTCAATATATATGTGAAAATTAGATGTTCCATACATAAAATGATACAACTAATATCCAGAAGTTGATGGAAATGGCATTTTGTGTCATGCAAAATGTGACTCGTTGAGAGATAGAAGGGCTATGAATGCTCCCATCTTGTCAAATGATCTCGTATTAAGGATTGAAGATTTTCTCAGAATGTTTAGCCATATGGATTCCATATATGATTTCAACTCTTAAACTGATATTATTAACAACTTTCCAATTGAGAGTGATAACCCATTGAGAAAAGATGTTGATAACATTTAGAGCAAGTTGAGAAATATTTTTGATGAAAAATTAGACTTAATTAATTTTAACCATAAGTATGAAGAGAGGAAAGACAATTTTTTTTTTTACTAAACTTGACAAACACTAACAATCCTCGTTCATTTTAGGCACTTAAGTGGAAGGAATGTTAGATAACATTTGTGCAAAAATATATTTGTAGTAGACTCCACTTTCGATAGAATTACATATGGAATAAGTTTCAATTCATTTTGAATGATGCTTAATGTATTTTTACATATTGAATTCACTAAACTTTATTCATATAAAATATATTTATTTTATGTTGGTAAGAAAACCACTTCAATTATAAAATCATTTTATAAGTAAGAATTATAATACATTAGAGATTATATATTACCATGATCAACCACATTAATCAATGTAAGTTTTATTTATTAATTTAATTTTGATAACAATATTATTTTATTAATATTTAAAAAAGATAAGAATTTTAAATTGCGAGAAACAAATATATTTTTTAAAAAATAAATGAGATCTTACATTAAATTAACTAATAATAAAAGGATACAATATAATTTACCCAAAAAAAAATAGAGAAACGCATCCCAAAACCACGAAACAAATTAAGCTAAAAAGCGGAGAAACAATTTCAAAATGCATGGAGTGGAAAGCAATGAGATAAATTAATAAAAATTAGATTGTTAGATGTTGTTGTGGCTTCGCCACGTATATTAAGTTGGAGCCATGAACCCACAAATGAGACATGTTTTGCAAAAAGATATTCTGTGTTTGTTTGTAGTTGCGCTGTTCAACATTTATTTATTGCTTATTTAAATTTTAGGGAATCTGACAACTGAAAGTTCAATAGCTATACAGGAATAGAATAGAACAGTGGGTCGGAGTGTCGGCCGATTTCCTTTTGATGACCGACTCAGACTGCACACAATGTTCGAACCATTTGAAAAAGAAAACTCAAGCAAAGAATTAAATTCACGCATTAAATGGACACCATTAATTGTAGGTGTTATGAACAGAAATATTTTTGTTTAAACACATGCATCTCAACATCATATAGGTATCCAGGGAAAACACAGAAATCGAAAGGGCAGATATACTCTTGTCCGTGGACCATATTATATGAATATCCACCCATGTGCAGGTGGGCCTCTTTCCATGTGCAGGTGTGCATATACTTAATTTAACAAACCACCCTTTCTTTGTTAGGTAGATCAATTGAGGATTATACAGTCTATATATACCCCCAACTATGCATTACAAATCCAGCCAAACAAGCTTCTTTCTTGTCATTCAATTTCTTCTCTGTGATTGTAAGATTTAGAGTTCAATTCAGGTATACCCTTTAAGTTTTTTTAGTAACTAATCCTTGGGTAGAATCCTCCAGTTTTTAGCTGTAATTTTTTAGTTCGAAATTTTGCATACTTAGTTCATCGTTTTTATTTCCTGAAGCAGATAAACGTAATGGGTTTTCAGCACGGCATTACATTGGCTTCATTATTATCAATATCGTTGTTATTATTTCCTGCAAGTGTTTATGGACAGTATGGTGGGTGGCAATCAGCCCACGCTACCTTTTATGGTGGCAGTGATGCTTCTGGCACCATGGGTATGTTCTATCTTTCAACACCAATTTCACTTATTCTTCATTCATTTTATAGTTGTGTGCTGAATTTTGTTATGAGTGTATATTGTGTGCAGGTGGAGCGTGTGGTTATGGAAATCTGTACAGCCAAGGATATGGAACCAACACTGCTGCCCTCAGCACTGCCCTCTTTCAACAATGGCCTCACCTGTGGCGCCTGTTATGAGATGAAGTGCAATGACGACCCTCAATGGTGTATGCCCGGGACTGTGACTGTTACGGCCACTAACTTCTGCCCGCCAAACAATGCCCTGCCCAACGACAACGGAGGATGGTGCAACCCTCCTCTGCAGCACTTTGACATGGCTGAACCAGCGTATGAGCAGATTGCCAAGTACAGAAGCGGAATAGTCCCAATTCTGTTCAGGAGGGTGTCCTGCCTGCGGAAGGGAGGAATTCGGTTCACCATTAATGGACATTCCTACTTCAACCTGGTGCTGATATCGAATGTGGGAGGAGCAGGGGACGTTCATTCTGTGTCCATCAAGGGCTCCAACACTGGGTGGCAGCCAATGTCACGCAACAGGGGTCAAAACTGGCAGAGCAACTCTTATTTGAACGGGCAGGAGCTGTCATTTAAGGTGGACCACCAGCGACGGGAGGACAACAGTTTCATACAACGTGGCACCTGGGGGCTGGCAATTCGGCCAGACCTTCCAAGGTAGCCAGTTGTAAAAATATCCATGTGGATTTCGATTTGGCACTGTAAATTTCGCCCACGCAGCAGGATGATGCGGTGGCTACCTACGTGGCACCCTCTTCCAATTGTTAAAGCGTTTTTTCGTATATGCAGTTACCCTTTTACGAATTATCACCTGCATAGAAACTTTACAGTTTTACATTACAATCACAAAGCATGGTTTCAACTGTAATTTATTTTTAATATTTATGAAGTCATTTTACGCCGCACTTGTCGTCCTAAGAAGAGTTTTCAATTATTTATTTTGTTCTATATCCTGGACCGAAAGTTATATTTTGTTTTGATAGTTAACTTTAAAAGCCTCGGAGTTATCTTTCAAATTTGACGCGCACGTAACCCTCTCAAATAAATTTTAGGTTGCAGTGAATTTTCAATATTGTCCAGAAAACAGATAAAAACAATATAAACACAAAGTTTACCTTGGATTATAAAAAACGATATAAACACACAGTTTTCCTTAGAACTATAAAAGCTCAAAGGGCCTTTCAGAAATAGAAATGAAAGTTATCCCTCATCAAAAATATAACTTTTCATCAAAAGAGTTGTACTTTACTTGTGACGATGATGGTTTGTTAAGTCATCACCTAGAATATAAATTCTTCTGAATATTTGACACGAAGAGTCAAATGGATTGGGCCAAGATCATTCTCTTGGCGATCTTGAGAAATTAGATATCCCCCCCCCGACACACACACACGCGCACGCGCGCTCGCGCGCACAAGTATATTGGATGCCTGTAGACATCGATACACTTGCTCGACTAATGTAATCACTGACATATTATCTCCATTTGTCATGGAGTAGAGATCATTCCCTAGATGATTTTGATGGATTGCATGCTCCTAAATGTCACTAAATAACCAAAGGAAAACTTTGGGATTGATATACACTTACTCAACAAGTGTATTGGATGCCCCCTATATGTCGCTACTTAACTAGAGGAATATTTTGGTATAGATATATGCTTATTCAACAACTTTAATCATCAACATATTATCTCCATACATCATGGAGTAGAGATTGTTTCCTTGGTCATTATGACAGATTGGATGCCTCCTAGACGTCATTACTTAAAAAGGAAGGCGTTGGTATAGATATGTATTTACTTAGCAAGTGTATCGGATGCCCCCTAGACATTGTTACTTAATCAGAGAAAGGCTTTAGCGTGTGTGTGTGTGTGTGTGTGTGTGTGTGTGTGTGTGTGTAGTTACCACTACTACGACATTGGTTGTTTAGAGACGTATATTAGAGACAAAATTACAATTTTGTCTCTAACTTACCTTTTATTTTTTTTTAATATATTAATTTGATATTGTGACCTTTTTTATTTTTCTTCCCTTTGACTATGAGCTTTCACTAAAAGGGAATCGAGGAGCAGATGAAATGAATTCGAGGGTTTATAAAAAAATTAGCAACAATTTCTGGAAGGGAAGAGGGAGGTAAAGGATTCACAGCATCACCGGATCTACCATTCGTTGTCTTGCCAACAAGGTAGGCATCATCGAACTTTTCATTCATTGTCTCGCCAACATGATAGCCATCACCGAACCTGCCATTCATTGTCTCGCCAGCAGGCTAGGCATCAAGTGTATCAATGGCTTTATTTATGAATAAAGCAGGGGCATTTTCTTGTTTGATAATTTCATCAAGGATGTCATCAAGTAAACTGAGCATGTGTGGTTGAAGATATTGTTTATGCCCTCAATAGCAAGGAAAGACATTGTATGGCTTCGACAGCTAGGGTTTTGTGGTCTTTTCTTTACATCGATGTTTTGAAATATCCCTTTTGTTTGACATATATATTTGTTTAATCTCTATGGAATTTTCAAATTAAAGAAGAGAGAATGGGCTCAAGTATACAGAGGCAATGGTCTTTATCAGGTTGAAACAAAGTGTAGAGGAATGGTATATAGGAAAAATATTATAACCGTGAAAGATCTATGACGATTATAGCATGTATGAATATGATAAAGAAGAAATATGGAAGCATCAATGGATCACGCCGCCCAATATTTAAGGTAACTTAGGAAATTTATTATTTATTTGGGTATTGATAACCTTTAACACTACACACATGAAATTGGATTTCATCACTAGCGTGTTATTCTACAGAATTCTAATGTTCCATTTCACATGTGTCGTTTGTGGGTAGATGTGGGAGGCCATGTTGTAATGTACATGGGTGTTTCTACTAGAAGCTGCTTTAGCTATGTTCATGAGAAATCCAACATGACATCCGGGGTTTGGAGAGGTTCGAGTCATAGGGCTTCAATTTTCTTATTTAGTTATTTTTCTTTCTTTTTTATTTATTATATATAAAACCATAGATTTTACAAAAGGTACCAAACCTCACTACATGTAATTTGACATGTCTCTCTTCCTTTCCTTTCTATCTACATGTGTCACACTAATCAAATTTTTATAGTAATGTGAAAGGTCATCTGTTGCATTATTGTCAGTTAAATTTATTACTCTTCATGAAATCCATTCTCCTAATTTTTTTGAAACAAATGACAAGAAATATACTTTAGCAATGCTACTATGAAGAATTTACTAACATATGAGAGTTATGTAGTGATATTACTTTCCAGAGAAAAAACATGTCGCTCCTCTAAAAACCATGCCTCTACTATGAAAAACAAATAATGAAAATGATATGAATTTAGGGTTTTTTCATCTACCCCACGATTAATCCTCCTTCATGCTCCCTACTAATCTACATAACTAGTCCTAAATATATTTGGTGGAAACCTATACAGCCAATGGTATGGTATCAATATTACTAGCCTCAACACTATGGTTTTCAACAGTAGTCTCACTTGCAACGTTTGTTATGAAATAAATTACAATGATTATCCTCAATGGTGTCTATTTGGGACTGTGATGATGACTTCCACAAAATTTTACTCACCTTATAATGCTCTTGCCAACAACAATGGAGGATGGTGCAATCCACCTCTATAACACTTCAACATGGTTGAGCCTTTATACAAACAAATTTCCAAGTATAGAAGTGGAATAGTCTAAATTATTTTCAGGATAGAGTCCTACATGAGGAAGGAAGGAATTTGGTTCACTTAGATGTTTCACACTAATCAAACTTTATTTTCTTTTTATTAATTTTTTTATCTAGATGTGTCACACTAATCTAACTTTTTATAGTAATGTGAAGGACCATGTGTGGTTGCATTATTTTCAATTAAATTTATTAATGTTCATGACATCCATTCTCCTAAAAAAATTGCATCAAATGAAAAAAATATACCTTAACAATGGTACTATGAAGGATGTTCAAACATATGAGTCATGTAGTGATATTACTTTCATGACACATATGTTGCTTTTCCAAAATCCATGCCTATAATGTAAAAAATATGGTTTCTTCATCGATCCCATGCCTAATCCTCCTTCATCCTCTCTATTAATCCACATAACCTACCCCTAATATGTTTGGTGGCAACCTATACCACCAAGGATATGGTACCAACATTGCTGCCCTCAGCACTATGTGTTTAAAAAATGTTCTTAACTGCAACACCTCTTATGAAATGAAGTACAATGATGATTCTCACTAGTGCCTTCCCATACGATGTTGCAATAGAACTTCAACATGGTCGAGTCTGCCTACAAGTAGATTGACAAGTATAGAATTGGAATAGTCTTAAATTTTTTAGAATGGTTCCCTACATGGGGTAGGAAGGAATTTTGTTCACCATTAATGGGAATTCCTACTACTTAATGTGTGATGTGGTAGTATAACTTATGGAGACCATAACTTTTGATTTGACCGTTGGATCATCTTGAAATTTTATAGGGTGGCAGATATACATAGGTACAATGCTGGAGCCTATTTTCTTGAAAGAGTTTGTGGCCATTTGGGCACATTTTCGGGGCCGTATTCCTTCATCTAGTGGCCTAAAATTTGCTCCGGAAGTTTTTTTCATTTTTGACTAGGTCTTAGAAGTTTAATAACTATTTTTGTGCTTGTTAGAATAAGTAAATTTTTTGTGTGTCCCTTAATTTATGAAGGCATATTTAGCATGCTAATTTTGGGGCCCATCTGAGTTGTTTTTCTAGTAGGTAATTTTTTGGCATTTTAGGGCTCTTAGAGTAGACGTGAAATAAAAGGAGGATTGTAATGATGTAATTGTTTAGTGTGGATTCCAGAATGAAAAGATAACTATTTTAAACTTCTAGGTTTTATTTGCAAAGTTGTTTATGTGTGTTTAGGAAGTATTTCAACCTCTTAAGGTTAGATACACCTCAATGTGGTGACGAGCTCAAATGTGGGAGGTGTAGAAATTAGGAAAATAAAATATCGAACAAAAACAAAATAAATAATATTACAAATTAAAAATATATTCCAAACTCAAATCAATACTTTTGTGCATGTATATTTTCTTCCATGTCAAATCTTCATATCAATCCAACTTGTGTGTGTAAAACCACTTACAATTGCCTATTATCCAATTTTGCCCCTAAGGAAAAATTGGTCGAACGCGACCTTGCACAAGAGAAATGGAGGGGTCGGCCCAGTCGTACGGATTCACATTTAACCCCAAAATCAAGCCCAAAATGATCCAACTTGAAGCAGAGAAAAAGAACCATGGAAGGCGTCACGTGCCTTGTTGGTGTAACTCTAAGGGTGAAATCCAAAATAGGGTCCCCAAACGAGCGTGAGCCCTTCATGTAGCCAAAGTCTGAAAAGTTACACCAGCTATTAAAATTCTTAGCAATGGATGAGCTGGCTGAAGCCTCCACGTGCCTCAAAGGCACACCTCCAAAGGTTAGAACCAAATAGGGTCTCCAAATGTGTGCAGACTCTTCACGTGTCTAGGGTCCAACAAGTTGCTCCTAAATGGTGGGAAAGACAGAGTCGGTTCTTGAAAGGTCTAAGGCCAACAAAAGGAGCCATGTGTCAGCTCAGCACAACTTCAATGGTAAGACCCAAAAGGTAGGTCCCAAACGTGCACCAGCCCGTCACGTGTCTAAGGTTAGACATAGTGTCTCTGCCAAACTAGAGGGGATTAACCAAAATGCAAAGGAAATAGAGTAAGACCATGGACGACGCCACATGTCTCTTCAGCGCAACTTCAAAAGTGAAGGGAGGGAGTGATGCCTTAAGGTGCGTGGGGCTTCCATGTGGATCTCACACAAATAGAATCTTTTAAATATTGTGAGCCCATGTTAAACGCCAATCCCTTGATCTTCAAAGCCATAACCTTCGACTAGAAGCTCGGATCTGGGCAAGAGGAGACTTATTGGAAAGCTCTTGATGTCTACTACTGAACTACCACTAGATATCCTTAAATGTTATCTGTCATTCTTGAATGTGTCAGGATTCTCACCTACCCCCTATAATGGATTATGGGCTTCCTTTCTTTCCCAACAAGGAATAGAGATGGAGGCATGGGTTTTGTAGTGAAACCCATCATTGTTGCAGGAGAATTCATTACTCTTTTGGGGTAGTTGAACAAGAATTTCAGTTTCTTATATCTCCTTCTTTAATTATTCCTATATATTAACTAGGAGGGGCAATTTCTAAGGAAGGACAGTTTTGCTTTATGCCCTCCCTTCTTCTCTGTTCCGCAGGTAAATTTGTTGAGCTTCGAATCTTCCATTAAAATTTAATGCAATTTCTACCTCCTAGCTACTGTAATGCTTTGTATCAATTTTGGAGAAATGAGATAAGTCTGTGGATGATTTCAACCCCCTCTTGTGTTTATTGCATCCGCTTGGTCTCTCGTCGCATTTTGGTCATTTGTGTGGTGGTTTTATTGTGTTTTTATGGTTTGTGTTTATAGCAAAGCAGATGTTCATCATTCCTTTGGTGCATCACCCTTGTTATTCTAGGTTTTATTTCTTACATATATCCTTAACCCTGTCTCCTTGGCAAGTTAGAGTAGGTTTTAGAGTAGATCCTATGTAATAACAAACGTGTGCACTTGAAAAGAGGAATAGGAACTAGACTTCATCCAGAGAGCTCTCTCAATTTGTAAATTCCCGCACTTTCAGACATGCTCCATGTTATGCAATGACACTGTGAGTCTCAACCCATCGAGTTGCAGAATTCAGGGGTGCTGTGATTTTGCACTAACAATTTTGGCATGCCCGGTGGGATGCTGGAGTTAGATTTCTCTCATCTTTCTGAGGTGTCTCATTATCAAACAAAAAATCTTAAGCCATCATGTGACCACACTAAAAGTTTTGGCACACCTGGTGGGACAAAGAAGTCTTCATTTTACTGCGACAAGATTGATGGGCACTTGTTGTAAGTTTCCAGCTTGAAAGAAGCTTTGAAATTGCACATTTGGTGAATCCTAAGAGGAAAAATCCATTGGTTTTAGCATTCTAATATTGGCGGATTCATGAGAAGAATCCAAATGCGATCAAGAACTAGAGAAGAGGGAATTTTCGTCTATCTGTAGTTATCCCCAGAAAGAACAAGGAGAGGAAGAAGAGCCCAAAGGTTTCCATCTCCATCAAATAGGACATTGTCAACACCTCCAACTGGTAGGCCTTTTGTTCAATCGACTAGAGTCCTCAAACCAATCAGGATGCCATAGCCCAACCCCTATGTCAACTTAACTAGCAACAGCCCGCTGGTTCTCAATGCACAAAATCCAGTTCCAACTGCAGTATTGAAGAGCATTCCATATTTTACTAGAGAGAACTAGACAACTCTGATTGACCACATCCAAGACATTGCGAATTTCTATGCAATCCATGAAATAACTGAAATGGACATTGTTGTTAAGTTATTGGCATCCTACTTTAAAGGTAAAGCTTTGCAATGGTTTAGAAGCCTAATAATAGGATCTATCCATAATTGGGACCATTTGTGCACAGCTGTCCGTAATCGATTTGGAGAAAAGGCTAATAACCTATCTTTATTGGAGCAGTTAACAAAAATCAATAGGGCTCCTAATTAGTAGTTGACCGACTTCAACTTTAGATTCCAGTAGATGTGGGATAGGATTCCGGTGGTCATGAGACCAACAGACGAAGGTGCTTTTCTATACTTCCGTAAAGCTTTAAATTCTGATATTGCCATGATAATTCAATCAATGATAGATATAACTTTACCTACATCCTATAACATTGCTATTAGAGCTGAATTTTTTTTTAATTCAGGCTAGTAAACTTGCACCTAGTCCACCTATGCCTCTATATCAAGAACTAGGAGCTCTAAGCACTAGTCAAGCACCCACATTAGCTCCCATTCATGCTACAAGGAGTCAGAGTTCAACTGAATCTTCAACCTCATCTTCTAGCTCCTCAAATGAGCTCCAAGAATTTGTGAAGCAACTGTAAAACTTGGGTAATGAGTTGGTGACACTTAAGAGGCAACAAACTCAAAATTTCAGATCATATCAGCCTCAAACTCAACCCAATAGACGTCCATATTATCTGTTGACCAATTTTTTCCCTTACGCAAAATTAATCAAAAACGCTTATGCACAGGAGAGAATTGAAGGGTTGGTTCATTCTTGCGAGCTTATATTCGATCCCAAATCAAAGGGGTAGGTGGAATCAACAATGGAGGAGAAAGGTCAGATAATGTGGCCAAACAATGTTAAAGGGGAGCAGAAGCTCATCCGAAAAAAATGGAGAAATATAGCATTCACTCAAATCCTGAATCGGCTAAGTATAAAGGAGTGAGCGGAATCCATGTGCCTCATCGACGCAACTTCAAAGGTGCAACCCAAAGAGGAGACTCAAACAAGCACTTGCCCTCCACACAGTTAGAGCTCAAAAAGTTGGAATCAATCATTGAAAAGTCAAGGCAAAGCAATGGACATGCGAAAGGCACTACATGTCAGCTCGTCACAATTCCAAGAGTGAGAGGGAACACTGAAATTCAAAACCACCGTGGGACTTCCATGTGGAGTCAAAAATGAGGCACCCATCAAGGAAGTGCATATAATTTTTTCACTCGAAGCCTAAATTGGCTAAGTATAAAAACAACCAGCAGAAGCCTCCATGTGTCTTAACGGTGCAACATGAAACATGCAACAGTGGAGGAGTCCCCAAATGAGTGCTAGCCTGTCACATAGTCAGGGATCGAGAAAGGTAGTAGGCCAAAATCTGGCTAAGTCCAAAAGGTTTAGTGGAAGCCTCCACATGCCTTATCAGTGAAAATTCAAAGGTACGGCCCAAAGAGAGACCCTTAACTAACACCAGCCCTCCACGTGTCCTAGGTCTGAAAAGGGGACAAACCGTTAAGAAGTCCAAAAGCCTGCGGAGGTCTCCACATGCCTTGTCCATGGTGCAACATTCAAAGGTAGAATCAAAAGGGTAGGTCCCCAAATAAGCGTGAAGCCTCCACATGGTCTGAGCCCCAAAAGTTGAACCGACTGTTGAAAAGGTCTAACAGTCAGTGAAAGACTTCACACGTAAGCTCAATGTAACTTCAAAGATCAAATCTAGAGGTAGGTTTTAAAAATGTGCAAGCCCTCCACGTGTCTAGGGTCAGACATAGTTTCTTCTTCAGTCAATGGGGGGGGGGGGGGGGGACTTAGCCAAAACACAAAGAAATAGAGTAGGATCATGGGTGAGACCAAGTGTCCAAGTGTCGCAACTTTAGGAGTGAAAAAGGGGTAGCAAAATCTTAAGAATGCACGAGGCTCCACGAAGATCTCACATGGGTAATACTCCAATCCCAAAGAAATTTGGAAAATATTTGGTGAATCATGTAGCCTACCAAGATTTTTAAATGCTTGGATCTTGAAAATATTGTGAGATTTCGTGTTGAGTTCACCAACCCTGACGTTAAGATGACCTCAACTACGACTAGAGTAAATACAAGCTGCCATTCTTGAGGTTGTCATGCTTCTCATTCACTATCGTAATGAGGTAATTCTTTCCCAACAAAAACAACAATGGAGGTGTGGGTTGTATCATGACACCCATTAATTTCATAGGTGGATTCAATGCATCTCCTAAGGTTGTTGAACAAGAGTACAGATTTATTCTACCTCCTTATCTCATTCTTCCTATATATTGTAAGGAGGTGCATTTTTCAAAAAGGTTGGACATTTCTACTTTGTACCCTCCCTTCTTCTCTTGCCTGTAAGTGGATTTGTGGAGTCCAAGCCTCCCATTAAAATATTAATGTAAGTTCCTGCCTCTTGGCCATTGTAATGCACTGTATCAATTTTTGGAGTGATAATGCATGTCTGTGGATGATTTTCAACCCTCATCTTGCATTCATTGTCTCCTTTCTGATCTCTCATTGTAGTCCTAGTTATTTGTGCATGGTGATCGTATTGCATTTTTATGGTTTTTGTTTATTGTAAAGCATGTGTTTCAACATTCCTTTGGTGCATCACCCTTGTTAGTTTAGGTTTTATTTTCTTAGAACTTTTATACCATGTCTCCTTGGCAAGTTATAGTAGGTTTTAGAGTAGATCCTCTACAATATTAATGTGTGCACCTAAACAGTGGAATAGGAGCCGACCTTCATCCAAAGAGCTCTCTCGATTCACAAAGTCTCACACTTTGAGATATGCTCCATGTTATGCAATCACATTGTGATTCCCAACCCTTGAGTTGCAAACTCCAGGGATGTTGTGATTACGCATCAACAATTTTGGCACGCCCAGTGGGACCAAAATAAAGAGCTTTACATCTTCATCTCAGTAGGTTCGATGTGTTATTGCTGAGATCTAGCCTCTAGAGGCATGTTTCAACACATCTGGTGACTCCATCTGGTCAAACAACCCATCCTTTGAGTTGCAGACCTTCTCCCCATCCATTTTCATCCATTCTTCATCCAAGTCTCTCATCTTCTTCCATTATATGAAGTTGTAAATCATGGCTTCATTCCCATGGTGGAACTCACATTTGTAGTAACTACCATATAATCCATACTCTCCTCCCAACATAAAAAATTCATTCTCAGGTTATTATCATCCTCCTCCAGACCCATGTTATAAAGAAAATCAACAATGGGCATACTCACAAGAGCAATATGCAGATCAGTGTGGACATGAGCCAGACTATGCAGTTATGGAAGAACAAGAGTATATCAACTATGGGGGATATCTTATGCCTAAGAATGTGGAGCTGCAACTGAAGATAGAAAAATTGGAGGCAAGTATGATGTAGGCCTAGGCTACGAATCAAGAGAAAGGATTCAAGATTGGATTTAGGGTCCCTTGTCCATGGGAAGGCCCTACTCCAAGGTATTTTAGCTCCACAAGAGAAACTTAGTTACATCATTGAGATGCTGACCCAACTTGAAGAATGGGTTAAGGATGTTGAATATTTTGTCAGGTAAATGGGAAAATTCAGCATTTCCACCCCACAATCCTCTTCCCATTCCCCAAGCTAGTACCATCTTGTTCTGAGTTTCAATTTTCAAGTCTCTCACCTACTACCCCCATTGTGGATTTCACTCCTCCAAGTTCTAGTCTTCCATCTCATCTCAGTTCTTTTATACTTTTCCCTTCCAAATGGTCATTCCCTCCAAAGAAACATGAAGTTTCATCTCTCCCACCACCACAAATAATTACAAAACTGGTTTTTCCACCAACCCAACCCTCCTCTTACCTTCTTTCCAAGTTCGACTTGGGAAGAAAACAATCAAAAAACTAGACAAGGAGGACAAAAACAAGAGCTCAATCAACAAAAAATAAATAGAGGACTTGAAGAGATGGTCTCTTAAGTTCGATGTTGAAAAAATTCCCTTGATGGTGAAGCCAAGAGAGGAGGTGAAAGTTGAAGAGAAACTTGTGGTCGGGGCTGATTTTGGAGCCAATGTTGCAGTAACGGAGCAAAAGGAAGAGAAAGAACAACTAACTCCAAGTCCAGTTGAGAAGGAGCACATGGAGGTGAACAAGATGAATTCAGAGGCACCGAATCATGAGAGGGTTGTACAAGAAGTTAAAGATTTCTCTCCCACTCAATCTCTCCAAAAATATGATTTTTTTGAAGAATTTGAACTCACTAGCTTAATGTTTGAAGATGGAGCTACACATGGTGAAAAGAATGTAGATTCGAAGGGCACCATGCAAGAGGGAGAAATCTTGCTACAATAGGATAACAAAGACTTTGATTTCCTGTCAGAGTTGTAGGAATTTTTTGATGAGGAGGAGCCCGTAGAAATTACAACTTTCACTACCCCATCATTCATTCTTCAAACACAAAAACCTGATGCCATGGAGGAGGACATGCAAGCACAACCTGTAGTCTATAACATGCCTCTTGAATAAAAGTTGGAAGATTTTGATCTTCCAAGTGCCATACCAGAAGTAGAGGAAGGAAAAGAATAAGATGGTTCCATCCCTTTCATACCACCTCACCAAGGTGACACATCAGTTGTCTGTAGATGTGAAAGAGGAAGAAAATCTAATTTCATATAGTCACCTCTTCCAGGAAGGCTTGTAAGAAGACTTCCTTTTTGAAGTTGGAATTCAGAGTATTGGGCACATTTAAAGAACCAGACCATGCCCTATAAGGTACTTGGCTTCACTAGAGCCAAGAGAGGAGCCAACACCAGTCATGCTTTCTCCTAAGCATGGGGATGAGTTCCAGAGAACCAAGGATCAGCTGTAATGCCTCTTTAATCCAAATGTAGAGCAACTAAAAGAGGTATTTGTTTTTGTTTCTAGTTGATACCTTGATGATTTGGGTGGAGGATTGGCCTATTGCCAGTTTTTCACTCATACCAACAGCCAGATTCAGTGCCAAATCATCTTCATGGCTGCAAATTGTAAGAAAGGGTAGACTACTTTGACATTGCCTAGTATCAAGTTTTGTTTGAAATTGGTTGTCTCTTTCATTAGTGTAGGGTAGAATGGTAGGTTATAATTCCTCTAAGTGCATATGCACATTGTCTTGTTGTAGTTTAGGTTTCAATTTCCCTAAGTTCCTTTGGCACAATTCTGTTTGCTCCCATGTTGTATCATTGTGTAGTTCAGTGTGCCTCCAGTCCATTTCTAGAGTAGGTGAAAGCCCCAGGTCAATACAATTTTCTACTCTCAGAACCTCATTTTCAAGATTTTCTTATGAAAATTGAGAGTGCAGACAGTTGGGGCAAGCTTCAGGGTCACAGGTCGCAAGCAAGCCAGGCTCACAGGTTTCAGGAACAAGAGAAGTACCAGGCTATCAATTCATGACTCCATGCCCAATGGATACTTCAAGAGTTGAGTTTCTAAGTTGACTAATTGGTCTCTTTCATCTAGTAGGTAGATGTCCCGTGAGTCGCCAAATTGTTGACCAATTTTTCCCCTTAGGAAAAATTAATCAAACACGCCCCTGCACAGAGAAAATTGAAGGGTCGGTTCAGTCCTGCGAGCTCATATTTGATCCAAAATCAAAGGGGCAGGTGGAATCAAAAATGGAGGAGAAAGGTCTAGAAAATGAGGCCAAACAATGTTAAAGGGGATTAGAAGCTCATTGAGGAAAAAATGGAGAAAGACAATGTTCACACTCGAAGCCCGAATCGGCTAAGTATAAAGGAGTGAGTAGAAGCCTCCACATGCCTCATTGGCACAACTTCAAAGGCATGACCAAAGGGGAGACCTCAAACAAGTGCTAGTCCCTCCACGTGGTTAGAGCCCAAAAAGGTGGAATCAACCATTGAAAAGTTGAGGCAAAGCAAAAGACTCACGGAAGTCACTACATGTTAGCTCGGTGCAATTCCAAGAGTGAGAGGGAATAATGAAAGTCAAAACCCTGTGAGACTTCCACGTGGAGTCAAAAATGAGGGACCCTCCAAGGAAGCGCATATAATTTGTTCACTTGAGGCCTGAATCAGCCAAGTATAGAAAGGGCCAGCAGAAGCCTCCATGTGTCTCAACAACGCAACATGAAAGGTGCATAGAGGAGGAGTCCCCAAATGAGCGCAAGCATTAGCCATAGTCTGCCATGTAGTCAGGGACCTAAAAAGGAATCATGCCCAAATCATAGTTAAGTACAAAAGGGTCAGCGGAAGCCTCAACATGTCTCATTGATGTAACTTCAAAGGCATAGCCCAAAGAGAGACCTTGAACTAGCACCAACCCTCCATGTATCCCAGGTCCAAAAAGGGGACACCAGCCGTTGAGAAGTCCAAAATCTTGTGGCCATCCACTATGTGCCTCATCTACGGCATAATTTCAAAGGTAGAATCAAAAGGGCAGGTCCCAAATGAGCTCAAAGCCTCCACATAGTCTAAGCCCCAAAATGTGAACCAACTATTGAAAAGGTTCTAAGAGTCAGCGAAATCCTCCATGCGTCATCTCAGCACAACTTCAAAGATCAACTCCACATGTAGGTCCCAAAAAAGTGCAAGCCCTCCACATGTCTAGGGTCAGACATAGTTTACTCCACTAGTCAAGGGGGGGTGGGGGAGCTTAGCCAAAACAAAATAAATAGAGTAGGCCCACGGGACGAGACCAAGTGTCCAACCATTCGCAACTTCAGGAGTGAAAACGGGGCAGTGAAATCTTAAGAATACGTGGGGCTCCATGAACATCTTCACATGGGGTAAAATCCAAACCCAAAGCAGTTTGGAAAATATTTGGTGAATCATGTAGCCCGCCAAGATTTTTAAATTCTTGGATCTTGAAAATATTATGAGAGCCCGCGTTGAGCACCCAATCCTGACCTTCAGATGACCTCGACTATGACTAGAGTAAATACATGCTCATCAATTCTTGAGGCTATCATGCTTCTCACCCACTTCATCGTAATGAGGTATTTCTTTTCCAACAAGAAATGAATAATGGAGGCATGGGTTGTGTCATGAGACCCATTAATTTCACTGGTGGATTCAATGCATCTCTTGGGTGGTTGAACAAGAGACCAGATTTCTTGTACCTCCTTCTCTCATTCTTCCTATATATTGTAAGGAGGTGCATTTTTCAAAAGGTTGGACATTTCTTGTCTGCAACCTCCCTTCTTCTCTTTCCTGTAAGTGGATTTTTGGAGTTTCAAGCCTCCCATTCAAATTGTAATGCAAGTTCATGCCTCTTGGCCATTGTAATGCACTGTATCAACTTTTAGAGTGATAATGCATGTTTGTGGATGATTTTCAACCCTCTCTTGCGTTCATTGTGTTGGTATCCAAATTTGTTCTCCTTTTCAAACTAAGTAACATCACAAATTTGACATGGAGCTTAGAGACAAATAGATCACAATGTGTGTCATTTTGTAGCCAGGGATGAGATCTAATTGGCCCTTTATCACTCAGATTTATGGAGAGATAGATATCACCTTCAAGAGGATTTGACCTATCCTCACTACTTTAGGTCGTGCCTTTCAACCAGGGTGAGAGGACCCATTTTTTAACCTCTGTTTGATGAAGGAGATGGAGATATCCTTCTTTTGCAAAAATTTTATGAAGAAAACATTTGGAAAGTATGATCAATACTCCATTATTTAACTCTCAAAAGTTGTCACTTCTAAAAGATGGAGACACTTTCAAAAAAAGGCTAAGGTTACTGGAGACATTATGAAAGCCTGTTTTTTCTGCATATTTAAGTAAATAGATTTTATTCCTTTATGGATATACAGGTCAAAACAGGGGTAGTTCAGGACGAATTCATGGTTTTTAAATGATTTTTGTGGGAGATTAAGAAGGATAAAGTTGATTATACCATATCTTTGAGAGACTTCACAACAACTGGAAAGCTAAATGATAGAAAGCTTCAGAATAGTTAAGACATTCCTTTAACAAGAAGGTGTGCTTCAATGGAGGCCTAGATCAGCACAGTTTCACACAATCTTTGAGAATCTAACACGAAGGCTCGAGTTAAAAGACTTTATTAAACACCAAAATCTCTGATCAATCATTCCTAAGGTACACCCAAATACTTACAAACAATATTTATCAATAAATGACAGTGAAGTTATTTTAAATTTGTTTATCTCATCACATGATGAAGGCTCTTCTTGAAATGAAATTGAAAATGCCACTAAACTATCACAGGGACTAGATCTTGTGTGATTTCACAAATATTTCAATGTAAGATTGCAATATGAATGAGAAAAACTACTTGTAGACATTCTGAAACAAAGCAGACACTAATTGCTCTAAGATTGACACAAATTAACTTGAATTTGATTAGATTCATCAGTAGGGGAAAGCTTCTAGAGAAATATCAGTGCTTGTTAATGGCTATACATCTGCAACCAACTTGACATGATAGAAAATCTAACACAAAGATAAATTAACCAGGTTATCTCAGATTTGATCTCTCAGGAAGATGGGCTCTCTCAAATTTTCTCTTAAGAATTCAACCCCTGGCCCTTTACAAGAATATTCTCATTTCATTTATACATTTCACTCACTCATTCATCCCAAATTTCCTGCCCTAAAAAGAGAATAATATTCAGGGGACCTTTGCTTGTTACCAATTTGCCTCAGAAAGTGACGTTTAACAAATTCACATCCAAAAGCTACCAGGTGGACCAATTATGAACTGATTGTGTTTCTCATGGGCCCTCGACTAATGACTAGGATGCCATGCCACAACCTTTTGACAATCCTTTTAATCATTCTGATTTTGTCATGCGAGAAATCCCCATTTTAATCATTTTCTGGAGGCTCTGCATGGCTGGATCTCACAGGTAATCCTTTTCTCTCTTGAGGAAACACCTTTTTCAATCTTTGTGCACCTGTAACCTTCATCATTTCACTCCTTTTCCCTCTTTTTCCTCTGCAATTCTGCCATGCATCCATCTTCTCTAATAATTCTCATTTTTACAAGTGCCCGAGCAATTCTAATTTCAAAATATCAACCTTAACAATCCTTGGACTCACAAATTAAGTTCTGAATCCATTCAATGGAACTTTATAGACAAAAACAACCAGGAATTTCATTAAAATTTGATGAAAAATAGTGCATATTTGTATCTCTAGGAGTCTTGCAGTAAAAATGGCAAAAAAACAGGTGAAATGCACAACCGTTGATTCTGCCCCCTCACTACTTTATTTTATAGCTATCCATGTGTTTCCTTGATGCAACTGCAAAGGAGAAGTACAAGGGAAAGTTTCCAAACAAGCGCAGGCCTTCCACGTGCCATGGGCCTAAGAAAAATGATTTTTGGCCTTTGAAAAAGTCTCAATAAAAAGGAGCCAATGGAAGCCTCAACGTGTCTCAATGGCTCACTTAGAGATGGTCCCCAAAAGTAGAGATGCCAAATAAATGTGGGCTCACCACGTGTCTCAGTCCAGCATAATTGATAAAAAAATTGAAGGATCAGCGAAAGGCCCTATATGTCTAGGGTTTGAGATAGTTCTCCTTGGTCGTTGAAAAGTCCAAGAAAAGGCAGAGTGAGTGGAAGCCCCCTAGTGTCCTCTTGTCGCTTTACCAAAATAAAACTTAGGGTGGTCCCTCCATGTGTCCTAGGCCTTAGAAAATTACATTGAAAAGTTTAAGTATAGAGTGGAGCCAACGGATGCCTCCACATGTCTCCCTGTCGCAATTGTTAAGGTGAGACCCTAAGGTGGACCCTCAAATGATTTCCAACCCTCCACGTGTCCATGGTCCACCAAAGCTGTACCGGCTACATGAAATATTTGTCTAAGTCTAGGCAAGGTAGCAGAAACCTCCATGTGTCTCCTCAGTAAACTCTAAGGCCAAACCAAAAGGTGAATTTTCAGACGAGCACCAACCCTCCATGTTTTGAGTTGAAGTGAGCCTTAGAGTTTTCAAAGTGCCCCAACAAGCCGCATCTGACTAGAAAGGGCCACATTTCCATAGATGCTGAGATGTAAATTTGACGGGAAAAACACACCCATCAAACTGTAAAATGTAGGAAAATCACCATTTGAGCCCAGAAATGAATCCTTCTTGAGGGAAAAAGAATTTGGAAATGATATAAGGCCCAAATATGATATTCCGAGCCACATCCAATCACCTTTCCAAATATATTTAGGAAAAAAATGACAGGTAAAATAGAATGTGACTGTGGAAAATGGAAGGAAGGGAAAAAAAATGATTTTTCACCCAAGTTACAGACTCTTTCACACGGACAGAAGAACAAAAAACAAATTCTAGAAATTTAAGTGATCCTCAACCAAGGAAGGGACTAATCATGGCAACCCAGTAGAGGAAAGATTTTTCATGCATCAATACGGGGATATAGAAAACACAACAAAGCCCACAAATTGAAGAATTTCAAGGAAAAATGGGGTGAGATCAAATTGAGCACCAACATCAGATCCGACTCAGGGATGGGCACTCCCCGTGAGTGTCACAAGAATAAATAGAAGACTAAGTTACAAAAACATACCATTGAGCAATGGAGTCAAATAATAAGCTTGCAGAGTATAACAATAATAACCAACTCCCCCAAGGACGAACTGAGAAACCAACAAAATAGCCACCAAGGACCAGGAAAAACAAAAATAGAAAAACACGAAGGAAGAAAGTAACCAAAAGACTATACACTGTACAATGGAGTATACCTTGATTATGAGAAATCAATCAAGGAAATGTTTCAAATGCTTGCCATTAACAAGAAATTCAAGCAGGCCCCCATCTAAGTCTTTCAAGAAGAAGGTATTTTCACCAATTCAAATATCAATTAAATAAGGGCCCATCCATAATGCATCAAATTTACCATACTTTCCCTTATCTTCATGCATGCTATCCCATTATAGCACAAGATCCCCAATGTTGAAAGCTCTTGGAGTCACCTTCTTGTCAAATAAATTCTTCAACTTTTCTTTGAACTTCACATGCCGTTGATGGGATGCCCTTCTTTCTTCATCTAACTCAATAATCTGACTGATTCGAGCATCATATGGCCTAACTTCTTGATCTTCAATTTGTTGAACAAACTGAAATGAAGACAATTGCAAATGAAGGGGCAAAAAAGATTGAGTTTCATATACCGACTCAAATGGCCTCTTACCAGTAGCTCTTTTGACAGTGATTCTGTCATCCCAAAAAACAAACTTCAGTTTCTCACCCCACTTCTTTTTTTTCAGTTCCAAGGTTATTCTAATGATCTTCAACAAGCTTTTATTTTTGGACTCATCTTGTCCATTTCCTTTCTGATTGTATTTAGATGCATATGTCAAATTGATTCCATACTTCTTACACATTGCCACCAAACTTTTATCTCTGAAACTCATGGCATTATCGACAACAATTTTAGCCAGTACTCCAAATCTACATATGATTTGATTTAGCATTAATTCCATGATAACTTGGTGTGTTGCTTTCTTGGTGGGGATTGCTTCCACCCACTTAGTGAAATAATCAGTGGCTACAAGAATCCATTTATGACTAGCTCTGGAAGGATCAAAATTTTTGCCAATGAAATCCATCCCCCATTTCTTAAATGGGGCTTCAACTGACATAGGGTGCAAAGGAAGGGATCCTGAAGCTTTCATTCTTCCAAAAAAACATCATCAAATTTCACATTTCCTAACCAATGGAGTTGTATATTTGAAGAGATTTGGCTACCAATAACCAGCCCTCAAGATTTTATGTGCTGTAACAATTCCAACAAAATGTCTCCCAAAAAATCCTCCACGGAGATCAGCAATTACCTTTGGGGCTTCATCCTCAACAATGCATCTTAAGAGCACTCCCTCCGGGTTCTTCCAAACTAACCCAAAATCAGTAATGACATATTTTTGAGAGGCTATCTTAAGAGCTCTTTTATGAATTTTAATAAAATTTTCAGGGCAGCATATATGTCTCACATAAAAGATTATATCTTTGCACTGTTAAGAGCTTACCAACTTTTCAAGGACATCCACCCTTTCTCCTTCTACTTCATTCACCTCAATAGTTTGCAAGTTGATCTTAGCCATAAGCTTAGCTAGTCCTAAACCTCTTATCAATTTCGTGGTTTGGATATCCATGTCATATTCCTGCAACTTGTTTACCCATCTACATCTTTTTCTTGAGACCCTCCATCTATGATAAGATATATTTCACCATGGTGTCAGGAACATAAGAAACAACTTTAGAGCTCAAGATGTAAGGTCTGAAAACATTTGTTGCTTTCACCAAGGAAAACACTTTCTTCTCCATGATGGTGTACTTTAACTCAGCTCCTTGCAATTCCTTACTGAAAAATTCAATTGGTCTCTTAGCCCCTTCATCATCCTTCTGTATTAAGATAGATGCAATGGTGTTTTTTAAAGAAAAAGAAAACATTTGAAAAGGCTTCTTGTAATTTGGAGCTGCCAAAAGGGGCATGCTTTAGTGCTTCTTTGATCCCATTGAAATCTTGCATGGAAGCTTCTCCCCATTTGATAACTTGGTCCTTCTTCAGTATGCTAGTAATGGGGATGGTCAGCTCAGCAAAGTTAGACACAAATCTTCTAATAAATTTTATTTTTCCAAAGAATGATTGAACTCCCTTCTTAGTTCTTGGAATTGGAGCATTGTTGATGGCTTCCACTCTCTTGGGATCAATCATGACCCCTTCCTTTGATACAATGTGACCAAGAAGCCTTAAGCCTTTTGCACTCCAAAATGGAACTTCTTGGGATTCAATGATATGCCATAATATCTACACCTTAACAACATTCTCTCCAAGTTTTGCAAGTGATCATTTACTTTTGTGGAAAACACAGCTACATTATCTTGATAAACAACAATGAAGTCATTAATATAACCAAAAAATGCTACATCCATTACTCTTTGGAAAGTTTCTCCAACATTCATTAAGAGAAAAGGCATCCTGACATAGACATAAGCTCCCCAAGGAGTGGCAAAGGATGTCTTTATTCTGTCTGACTCCTTCACAACAAATTGATTATAGCTAGTGAAACCATCCAAAGTGGATAAAAATTCAAAACCAGTTACCAATTGTAGCATATTCTCCATGTTTAGAAGAGGGTGATTATCTTTCAATGATGCTTTATTCAAGTTTCTAAAATCTAAGCCAACCTTATAACACCATTATTTTTTCTGACAGGCACTAAATTTGCAGCCCAAGATGAGTACCTTGTGGGCTAAATGATCCCTCCATCCCTCAACTTCTTCAATTCTTCTTGCATCTTCAAAGAAAGGAGCGGGTTGATAGGCCTCTATTTTTTCCTGAAAGGCTTGGCATTAGATTCAAGAGGAATCTCATGTTGGAACAAATATTCCATGTATGCCTTCAACTTAGAGTAAGACCAAGATAGGCAGTCTTTATATTTCTTTAACAATTGAACATAGGACCGCTTCTCTTCCTTTCTCAGATTGCTTCCTAACCAGATTTTACGTATTTTTTTCCTTTATGCCCAGGTCGTTCTCTTCCACATCTCTTGAAACTGACATACTTCTTTTAATAATGCAATCAATATTATCAAAGTTGGATTCAAGTGCCACTGAACCTCTGGGAATCGTGTTTGTCTTCAGCTGGATGATGTCTTTGCCAAATAAAGTTTCCTTTCCTTCAGCAACACACATCATTAGTTTCCAATCTATATTTTGGTCAACACACTCACATTGGTTCTGCAGAAACCGTTTCCCCTGGGCATCATCATCAAACATTTTCCAAATTTTTACGTTATAAGGGATAGATGACCTTGTTAGTATTTCAACATCATACTCACAAAATGGAGATACTATACAAATTCCAAATTTGAATCCTAGTACTGCTAACATGTCTACAACAACATTAAACTTTCTATCATGGTGCAAAATATTAAATGAGTCAAACATTTAAATCAAATCCTAGACTGCATGCTTTTATTGTTTCATTCTCTGATTTTTAGTAGCATATAGTTTTCTAATTTGCTTGACAATCATTTCTGAATCTCCTTTGACAATGATTTCCTTTACACCATATTTCCATGCAATTCTCAAACCCAATAATAATGCTTCATATTCAGCAATGGTTTTAGTGCATTCAAAATTGAGTTTGAAATAAAAAACAAATGCTTCATGGCCTGGAGAAATCAGAACAATACTAGCACCATTTCCAAACTTGGAACAAGATCCATCGAATAACAAGGTCCAAGGAAAACCTACTTGTTCAAGACATTTACATTGATCAATCTTGTGTTCTTTGGCATTGGCAAACCCACAAAATTTATCAACATCTACATCATCATACAACACTTCATAAGAAGCATTATTGGGATCTTTAATGAGGTGCAACATCTTTTTCTCTCCATATAGCTTTACAAGGTTGCCTTTAATTGGAATGGTGGCAAAATAAATATCCATCTGAACACTTGCACAAACACTTGCATCCCACTTTCTTGATAACAACATGCCCCATTTGGCATGCCAATCAATAATAACAACATGAAGTTTCAAGTTCTTACCTAGACAAGTTGCAAGTTGTACCACCATACCTTTTACACACCCTACAATTGGCACCTCTCTAGAATCCATTGCACTACACTTACCATAAGTTGTTATCACTTTAATGTTCAATTCATTCATGACTTCTAGAGGCATAACATTTCATGATACTCTGGAATAAAACATAAAATTATGCAACAGTCTATCCTTCATAATCAACGTTGTAAAAAATGGATCAACATTTAATTGAGACTCAACAAAATATGTTCCCAAGTAAACTTCAGGTGATTCACCTATCTCCTCCAATGTTGGTGGTTTTTTTAGGTTTGCAATGGTTAGAGGAGGAGTGTTTACATTATTTATATTTCTTCCTTGGGTACTCCTATCTTCCTCCAATCCTAAATAATCAAAAGCCCCCTTCTTGTGCTCATGAATCCTAAGAAATTCAAAAATTTGGACAAAAATATTGATCTGACTCAAGACTTGGGAAATGTCATAAGGAATGTATTTGGGCTAAGCAGTATTTGGAGAAATATTGACAAACTCATTGGATGGCACAAGATTTTTCACATTTTGGGCATGGGTGGGAACACCAATTCTACTTGAGACAACAAGGTCTTTTCCAGATGCATATTTCTTTGGAGTTTCTTTTGGGACACTGGTGTGAACTGGGTTTTTTGTTTTAGATTGAGGCCCTACCCCCTTGACAACTTTACTTCTTGTCTTAATACTCTTTTTCTTAGGCAACAACAACATTCATTAACAACTATCTATCCTCTTCTGATGGGATTCCTCCAACATACTTCTTAATCATTAGAGCTCTTAGGTACTCAAAATAAGTATTAGAAAATTCAAAAGCTTATACCATATCTATTTCTAAAGTATGAGAGGGAGGAACAAGAGGTACCCAGTGAATGCAATACCAAAAAATTGCAGCAGTTCTTGCACTTATTACTTCAGTTGAAGTTGCTCCTTGATGTGAGCTTGTAGAGTAGTCCACCATGCATGCATCATCATCAGTGTTATCATCATCATTATCTTCTTCAAATTTTTGATCTACTTCACATGGCGGGTGGGGTAAGAAACATTTTTCACACGAATCAATTTATTTGTCTCTTTAACAACATCAACTTTGGCATTTAGAGGATCAGGCACTACTCTATTTTCCCCAGCTTGGGGTTGTCTCACTCCCATGGGTCCTTTACCTCTGTCATCAGATCTCTGATCATTTCTAGGATTATTTGAAAATATATCTTTTCCTTGTTACCTATGCTGACCTTGAGAACCTTGTCCAATTCCTTTCTCTACCCTGGCTAGCTTGTAAGAGATTTCTTTGACAACTCCGACCAAAGTCTTTACAACTTCATCAAGATCCATAGCCTTACTTGATTGAGGTTTCTCAGGGTTGATCAGTTTAACACCCTCCCTCTTAGGAGGTTTTCCAACTACTTTAATGTTGTTCTCAATTTGTAGAGCCATGGTAAAGGCCTACATCAAAATTTTAAGGTTCTTATCCCTTTAATAATAAGGAACTTTCTTATCAAATGCATCTAAATAATTTATCAGACATGATTCATCACATGGCCTCAAATTAATATGTATTCTTCTCAATGTTTTGTTAAATATTGTATTGAAATCATGCACTGGTTCATTAGGATTCTTTTTTATATTTTCAAATTCTAATAAAAGAAACCTAGGGTCTGTTTTATCACCATACTACATTCTAAAAGCATTCTTCATCTCTTTCTAGGAGTTAATGGAATTATCTGGAAAATATTTATACCAGGCCCTTACATATTCTTCTAGAGTATGGATAAACAATTTAATGTATACATCGTCAAATTCTATTTCAAATTCCTCCATCATATTGACAAAGAGATTCAAGTGCTGATCACCAGTAATTGAATTATTTCATTAAATCTTAGGCAATCTATTTCTTACATCTTGTGGAAAAACATTTGGATGGCAAACCATACTTCTAAAATTGATGGGACCAAAAGTATTAACAAAAAATGGAGGTATAGGTGGAGGTTAAGACATATTATTTTGAGGAGGTGAGATTACAGGAGAAATAAAATGATGAGGAGTGCGGGGTTTGTGTGGTACATGGATGTAATTTTCAGAATGACTTCCCTCCAAAGGCTCTATTTCTTGGAAAAATCTATCAGATTTGGGAAATACCAGGGCAGATTGAGAAGAAAATTTCTCAAATACAAAATAAGGACCCTCTCCAGATGGAGAATTCAATTCAACAAAGAGACTACCTGATTCAGAAGCACTTGAGGAAGTATTGCAATCTTCAATCACAGGCTGATCAATTTCACCAATGGAGATCTCTTTTCTTGATGCTTGATCTTCAAAAAATTTCTAAATTCTTCTTCCTTCTAAATTATACTTTCCCAACTCTTGAAACAACCTTCTACGAGGGTCCCTGGCGAAGACAGATCTTCTTCCTTCTAGCTTGTTGGTATCCAGATTTAATCTCATTCACAACTTGAATAGCATCATGCATTTGCACAAGACACTCAAGGGTAGATAGATGATTTGTATGTCATTTGTAGCTGGGGAGCACATCTATTTGGCTTGTTTGTACTCAAGATTTGAGGGATTGGATAGCACCTTCAAAAGGATCTTGATCCTCACTGTTTTAGGTTGTGCCTTTCAACCAAGGCAAGAGAACCTATACTGCAGCCCTTGTATGGTAAAGGAGATGGAGATATCCTTATATTTTGCACATTATATGAAGATGGCCTTGTGAAAACATGATCAATTATCCATTATTCAAACTCAAAGGTGTTGTCACTACTAAATGATGGAGATGCTTTCAAGACAAGGCTAAGGTTGCTAGAGACAAAATAAAATCCTGATATGTTTTGTGCATTTTGTGAGTGGGTTATATTCTTTTGTTGACACACAATGCAATGCAGGGGTAGTATTAGTAGGATGAATTAGTTTGAATGAAATTTTGTGGGGAGATGTTTAGAAAAGACTAGCTGGGAATTACCAACTTCTTTGAGAACCTTTACAAGAAATTTGTAACACCTACACAACAAGAATACTTCAAAAGGTTTTAAATGCTCCTTCATCCAGGATATGTGCACAAATGGAGGCCCATATTTACACTCTTCCACACAACCTTTGATAACCTGCCACAAAAGCTTGAAGCAAAATACTAAGAAAGTATCTAGGAATCCCTGTTTAATCATGACCTAAGGTGCACCCAAAGGTTTAAGAACAGTCTCATTATTCAGGGATAGTAAAATGATTTTAAATCTGTTTGTCTTTTATCATATGAAATCTCTTCTGAATATAAGATTGCAAATTCCATTAAACCATCAACAAGATATGAGACCCTATATGATCAAAGATATCCTAAACACAAGATTGCAACATGAGCAAGAAACATAAATTGAAAACATTTTGAAACATAAGTATATGCAAACTTTGCCAAGAGAATAAACTAGATAATCCAGAAAATGATCAGATACATCAGCAGGGGAAAGTCATGAGAAAAATCTCAGAGCTGTTGATGGATTTACAACTAAAACCAACTCAACATGATGAAACCTGATATAAAAATGAAATTTAAAATGGCTCTCAGGTGGTTTTCTCCAGAGAAATGGATTTCTTTCAGCCCTTTTGCTTGAAAATTCTAAGTCTTTTTTCTCTCTTCTATCTCCTACTTATAAATGCTTCAAAAATCCAATTTATACCTCATGCCAGCTTAGATCCTTGCTTTTAAAGCAAAGAATATACTTAGGGATCAAATTTGTTACAAAAAACCCTATCCTTTCATGAAAATGACATCAAACTGTAAAACAACTCGCATAATGCCAGGGATGCACAAATAGTTTAAAATATTATATGAATTCAGATCCTTATCCATTCTAGGGTCACATTTTTGACATTTAGACATGCCAATCATGCATTTGTAATCATTTTTCACCTCTGCAACTTTAATTTTTTACTTTTTACGTTCTTTGTCGGGGATGAGTAGAAATTTCATCAAAAACACAATAGGCCATCGAATTAGCTCATAAAAATGGTTCCATTGCACTCAAAAGGCCGAGGGGATGTGAAATCACACAAAATTTCATGCCATTTGATGAATAAGAGATGAATCCAAACTTCTTGGAGCTCCCATGGCGGTAAAATTGAAAAATGCATAGTAACCATCGATCAAAAATCAACTTTAAATTTCCATGCTCCACGTGGCCGATTAGATCCTTAGATATTCCGTTTTTTCCCATTGGATGAGGTGGGACACATGTCCAACTATGATTGGAGTAGGCCCCCATCTTAAAATTCTATTTATAACCCCTTTTAAACTTTTGAAAACTTTCCCCACCTGCCCCCTGGACCTGCCACATGTCCCTAGGTGGGCGCCACAAAAATCGTGGGCCAATTTGATAGATTTTGCCACTTTTTTTAGAAAAGGAAAATTTTCTCAAAATGCTCCACGGGCATGAACACCCGCTCACTTCCTTGCCATGTAACACTCTCCCATTCAATGCAGAGCTACGCCTCCAATGTTGCCTTCAAACCTCTGTAAGCACCAAAACAACTTGCAGGCCTGCCTTTCCATTATTGCCTTTTGAAATATTCCACGTGTCTCCCCCTGATTGGATGCGGGGCCATACCTCCAATTTTTCCTGCCGGGCCTATGGATCAATTTTTGACTTTGCAATCCTTTGCCAAAATTTGTAAATTTTTCAATATTTCCTCCATGCTCCAAACTTCCTCCTCTTTTTGGACACGTGTCTTCCTCCAATTGGTCATGGGTTCTCAGGCAAAATTTTAACCTTAACATTTTGAAGTTAAAAACTTCAAAATCTTCAAATCCCCCACCCTCCCATGTTGACTCATCTGGACACATGTCCACCTACTATTGGATTCTGGCCTTCAGGTCAAAATTTTCCCTTTTAAGCTGAAAAAAAACAAAATTTTCCCAAGTCCCCACCATCCGCTTGACCTTCATGCCATGTGTCAGCCTCCAATTCGTTGTGGGCCTTTGGGAAACAATTAATTTTGAGAATTTTTCCAAAATGAAATAAAAATTCCTAAGTGCAACCCACCACCTGTCGATCCTCCAGCCAATCAAATTGTGCCACGTAGGCACTTCACTGTAGCAATGCGGGGCCGTGGAATTTTTTTTCCTTTGTCAAAATTTCACAAAGTAACAAGTTAGAACATTCTCCCACACATCCTTAGCCAATAGGAGCTTGCCACATTAAGAACATGTTGCAAAGATAAATTTGACGGGCAGATGACACCCGTATACCTGTCAAAATGTAAAAAATGCAGAGGATGCCCTAGAAATCAAATTTTTTCACAAGGAAGGCAAATTTCTTGGTTTTAAATCAATTGAATCATGATTTAACATTGTTTTAGACTTGCGGAGCAAGATTTCAATTGCACAAATTTGGGATTCAATCAAACACGAGTTCTTTCACGATTTGGCCAAGGTAAAATGACACAGCCCAAAAAAATGAAGAAATTAGGGCACAAAATGATGGAAAATTGCAATATTGTTTCAAAATAGGGAAAAACAACAACATCAAGGGCATTTCAAAGGCATTCCACTAGAAATATTTTTTTTACATATCATCATCTTGACAAATAAAACATTTTCTGAGCAAAATGGGCATGAAAAATTAGGGCAAAGTATGCAAACCCAGAATTTACACCAACATTGGCTCCTGCTTGGGGATGGGCACTCCCAGTGAGTGCCACAAGATCACAACGTAGACCAAGTGCCAGAAATCCATTGGGCAAGGAGTCAAAAATGTAGAGCAGCCCCAAAAAACCAGTATTTTCACCAAAAATAGACCAAGAAAACCAGAGCAAAAATGGTTGCCAAGGAAAAAAGGGCAAACCACAAGCCAACAACAACAAAAAACAAAGCGAGAAAAAGGACTATACAAAATGTAAAACTTGTGCATACCTCACTTGGGGATTCAATCCAAGAAATGTTTTAAATGTCTACCATTAATAGGCAGCTCCAGCAAATCCCCATCTAGATCCTTGAGAAAAAATATATGCTCTCCAATCCTAATGTCAATGGCATAAGGGCCCATCCATAGATCATCAAAATTACCATGCTTGCCCTTTTCTTCATGCCTACTATCCCATAGTAAAACCAAATCTCCAACATTGAAGGCTCTAGGAGTGACCTTCTTATCAAACAACTTCTTCAATTTCTCTCTAAATCTGACATGCCTTTGATGAGAGGCTCTCCTTTCTTCATCCAACTCAATGATTTGATTGATCCTTGACTCATATGGTCCATGTTCTTGATCTTCTAACTATTGGGCAAACTGAAATGAGGAAAATTGTAAATGTAAGGGCAACAATACTTGAGTTCCATACACCAACTCAAATGGACTCTTACCAGTTACTCTTTTTGGAGTTATTCTATCAGCACAAACTGTAAATTTCAATTTCTCTCCCCACTTCTTCTTGTTGATTTCTAAGGTCCTTCTAATGATCTTGAGAAAGTTCTTGTTACTGGACTCAGCTTGTCCATTGCCTTGTGGATTGTAGTTTGAAGAATAATTCAGATTTATCCCATATTCATTACACATTGCCATCAAAGGTTTGGCTCTAAAACACATGAAATTATCTGATACAATCTTAACTGGAACTCCAAATATGCATATGATATGATTCAATAAGAAATCCATTACCACTTGCTGTGTTGCCTTTCTAGATGGAATTGCCTCAACCCATTTTGTAAAATAATTAGTTGTTACAAGGATCCATTTATGACCGGCACTGGAAGGATCTGAAATATCAACAATGAAATCCATTCCCCATTGTTTGAAAGGAGCTTCAATTGATACATGTTGTAAAGGAATGGAGCCTAAAGCTTTCAATCTTCCAGAGAAACGTTGGCAACTATCACACTTTCTAACCAGCTGGGTTACATCTTTAAAAAGAGTAGGCCACCAATAACTAGCTCTTAAAATCTTATGTGTTGTCACTCTCCAGCAAAATGTCCTCCACAAACTCCCCCATGCAAATCAATAATCAAGTTGGGAGCTTCATCTTCAGTTATGCATTTCAAGAGGACACCTTCAGGGTTCTTCCAAGCCAACCCAAGGTCTGTTATGATATATTTTTGAGAAGCTAGCTTGAGGGCTCTTTTCTGATTTTTATTCAAGTGACTAGGACAACATAGGTGTCTAAGGTAGAAAATCACATCTTTGTACCACTCAGATTTCACCAATTTTTCAAGAAGATCTACCCTTTCTTCCTCTAGCTGATTCACTTCTACATTTTTCAAATTGCTCTCAGCCATGAGCTTGGCAAGACCCAAACCTCTTACTAGCTTTGTTGTTTGGATATCCATATCATATTCTTGTAATTTTTTGACCCATCTACATCTCTTTCTTGATATCTCCATGTCTGATAAGATGTCTTTAACCATGGTGTGGGGGACATAAGAAACAACTTTTGAACTCAATATATAGGGCCTGAAAAATATTTGTTTCTTTTACCAATGCAAACGCTTGTTTTTCCATGATTGTATACTTCAACTTAGCTTCTTGTAAAGCCTTGATAAAGAAGGAAATAGGCCTCTCAGCTCCATTCTCATCCTTTTGTAACAAAACTGAAGCAATAGTGAATTCAGAGGAAAAAGAAAATATTTGGAAAGGCCTCTTATAGTTTGGAGCTGCCAAAATAGGTGCATGCTTAAGTGCATCCTTTATTCCTTCAAAAGCTTGAATGGCAGCCTCCTCCCACCTGATAACTTGATCCTTTTTTAACATGCTTGTGATTGGAAGAGTTAGCTCAGCAAAATTGGAAACAAACCTTCTAATAAAATTGATTTGGCCAAAGAAAGATTGGATACCTTTCTTGGTTCTTGGGATAGGTACTTTGCTGATTTCCTCCACTCTTTTAGGGTCAATCATAACACCATCTTTAAACACAATATGTCCTAGCAACTTGGCATTTTTCACAAAAAAGTGACACTTCTTTGGGTTAAGATGAATTCCATACTCCCTACATCTGATCAACATCTTCTCTAGGTGTTACAAATGGTCTCCACACTATCTTGAAAAAATAGTCACATCATCTTGGTAAACTACAATAAACTCATTGATATAACCAGCAAAGGCAACATCCATTTCCCTTTGAAAAGTGGCACCAAAATTCATCAATCCAAAGGGCATCCTTACAAAAACATAAGTTCCCCAAGGAGTAATGAAGGTTGTCTTAAGTCTTTCTGATTCTTTGACAACTACTTGATTGTATCCGGAGAAACCATCCAAAGTAGAAAGCATCTCTGACCCTGTTACAAGTTGTAACATATTATCCATGTTTGTTAAAGGATATTTTTCCTTCATATATGCTTTGTTTAGATTCCTAAAATCCACACAAAGTCCTAATATCACCATTCTTCTTTCTAACGGGCACAAGGTTTGCCACCCAAGATGAGTATCTAGTAGGCTGAATGATACCGCCATCTCTCAATTTCTTCAACTCTTCTTGCATTTTATAGAAAGAAGTGGATTGATAGGCCTTTGTTCCTTGTTTTAATGGCTTAGTCTCTGGACTCAAGTGGGATATCATGTTGAAACAATTCTTCCCTATATGCCTTCTAGCTCTGAATAAGACCAAGCAAGGCAATCTTGATATTTCTTTAAAATTTGGGCATAGGATTGTTTTTCCTCTTTTCTTAAATTTCTACCCAACCAAATCTTCCTTGGTTTATCCCTAGTTCCAAATTTTTTCTCTTCCACATCCCTTGAAGTAAACATATTTCTATTTATGATGCAATCAATATTGTTAAAATTTTCCTCAAGTGCAATAAGACCTTTAGGAATGGTATTTGTTTTCAATTGGATAATATCCTTGTCAAATAAACTTTCTCTCCCTTCATTCATACATACCATTGGCTCCAAATCAATGTTCTATAGCCAGAAAAATCACCTTGGAATTGTAAGAATCTCAATATTTGGGCATCATTATAAAAAATATGCCAATGTTTCACATTATCCGGGACAACTGGCCTTGTTAGCATTTCAATGTTATATTCACAAAAGGGTGAAATGGTGCAATTGTAAAATCTAGAGCCAAGTACAACCAAACTTATCAACAGAAGCATTAATACTTCTATCATGGTAAACAATGTTAGAGGAATCAAACATTTTCAATCAAGTCCCATACATCATGCTTATATTGTTTCATACACTGATTTTTTGTAGCATACAATTTTATTATTTGTTTGACAACTAGCTCTAAGTCTCCTTTGGCAACAATATCCTTCACTCCATACTTCCATGAAATTCTTAACCCCAACAAAAATGCTTCATACTTAGCATTATTGTTGGTGCATTCAAAATTAAGTTTGAAGTAAAAAAGGAAACTCTTCCAAAATAGGAGAAAGCAAAAATACACTAGCACCATTTCTAACTTTGGAGCAAGCTCCATCAAATAACAAGGTCTAAGGAGAACCTATCATATCAAGGCATTCTGATTTATCCATCTTGTTCTCTTTTCCATCAGCAAAACCAATGAATTTGTCAACATCCACATCAACAAACAACACTTCATAAGAAGCATTGCTTGGGATCTTCAATCAAGTGCAACATGTTATTTTCACCATAGAGTTTGACAAGGTTGCCCTCAATGGGAACGGTGGAAAAATACATGTCCATTTGAACACTACCAACAACACTTTCAGCCCACTTTCTTGACAAAAAGCATACCCCATTTGGCAGGGCAATCAAAAATTACAACATCAAGTTTTAAATTCTTACCCGTACATGCTGTAAGTCGCACTACTAAACCCTTCACACAACCAACAACCGGACACTTCCCTTGAATCCATGGCTGTACATTTCCCATATGTTGTTGCCACTTTGATATCCAACTCATTCATGACTTCTAGAGGCATGACATTACATGGTGCACCGAAATCAAACATGCAATTGTGAAGTAACCTATATTTTATGAGAAAAGTTGTGAAAAATGGATCAACATTCAATTGGGAATCAACCAAGGATGTCCCCAAATATACCTCAGGTGTTTCTCCAAGATCTTCCATTGGTGGTGGTGTTTCAAGGCCAGCAATGTTTTGAAGATGAGTCTCAACAACATTTACATTTCTGCTTGGGGTAATCTTTTCTTCTTTCAATCCCAAGTACTTGAATGCTCTCTTCTTATGCTAAGGTATTCTAAGAAACTCAATGATGGGAACACTCACTTTAATTTGGCTCAATACTTGGGCAATATCATATGGAACACTCTTTGGTAAAACAACATTTGAAGGGAAACAAGAAGGTTCATCAGATAGAGAAGTATTCTTGGCAGCCTAGGAATGAAGAGGACTGATATTTTTACATGGGACAACAGGGTTCTTGGCAATTGTTTCTTTTCTAGGATTGTCTTTAGGAATTCTTGTGAGAAAGGGTGTCTTTGGCTTGACTTGATTACCAGCTCCTCTAACAAACTTTAATTCTAGTATTGTACTCTTTCTCTTGACCAACCACAACATTCATTAACAATTGTCTATCTTCCTCCGAAGGAATACCAACATCATACTTCTTGATCATTAAAGCCCTTAGATATTCAAAGTAATTATTAGGAATTTCAAAGGCCTAAACTACATCTACATCATGAGCTTGAGGAAAAGAAAGAAAGGGTACCCTCTTTATGCAATCCCAAAAGGTTTCAGAAGTCCTTGCACTTATCACATCTGTTGATGTTATTGCTTGTTGTGAGCCTAAAGAGCTACCCATCATACAAATTTCATCATCCATTTCATCTTCAGTATCATCTTCAATAACTTTCTGGTCCATTTCACATGGAGGATGAGGAAGAAAACATCTATCACACCAATCCCTATCAGTGATTTCTTGAACAACAACAACCCTTGCAGTTAGAGGGTCAGGAACCACTCTATTTTCATGAGCTTGAGGTTGTTTATTTTCAGATCCAACAGGCCCTTTACCTCTATCATCTTGTATTTGGTCACCCTTAGAATGATTACCGAATCTATCATGGTTTTGAGTTCTTCTCTGTCCTTGTGAACTTTTCCCAATTCCTTTCTCAACCCGAGCTAATTTGTAAGAAATTTCTTTGACAGCCCCTGCCAAAGTCTTGACACCACCTTCTAAATCAGCACCCTTGCTATCTTGAGGCTTCTTAGAGTTTATCAGCTTCACACCATCCCTCTTAAGTGGTTTACCAATATCTTTAATATTATTTTCAATTTGAAGTGCCATGGTGAAAGCTTGCCTCAAGTTTGTAGGATTTTTGTCTCTCAAGTAATAGGCTACATTTTTAACAAATGCATTTGCATTTTGATCAAGCAATATTCATCACAAGGCCTCAAAATGATAGGCAGCCTTCTCAATGTTTTATTAAATCTTGTATTGAAGTCATGGACTGTCTCATTCGGGTTCTTCTTGATATTTTCAAATTCAGACAAAAGAAATCTAGGATTAGTCCTGTCACCATATTGCAACCTAAATGCATTTTTCATCTCAGTCAATGAATCAATAAAGTTATCAGGTAGAGCCTTGTACAAATCCCTAGCATATTCTTCAAGTGTATGGATAAAAAAATTGATATACACATCCTCAAATTCTATCTCAAAATCTTCCATCATATTATCAAATAGTTTGAGATGCTGATCACCGGTATTGACATTGTTACATTGGAATTTTGGTAACCTATTTCTCACATCTTGTGGGACAAGCATTTGGATAACCATCCATTCCTCCAAAATTTATAGGACCAAAGGTGTTAACAAAAAATGAAGGTCTAGGCTAAGCCATATTGTTTGGTGGGGGTGATCTTGGAGTTGAAACAAGCTGGTGAGGAGTAGTAATGGGTTTGATTGGAATAGATGAGTGATCTTTAAAATGAAATCCCCCTAAAGGATCTCTCTCTCTTGATAAACTTTAGAAAACTTAGAAACCACGTGAGGGGATTTAGGAGCAATTTTTTCAAATGCACAAGAAGGTACCTCATCTGATGGATAATACAAATTAGTAAAAAGATTGTCTGAATCAAATCTACTTGAAAAAGAATTATAATCTTCAACAACAGGCTGCTCTCCTTCAAATTCAACTATGTGGATTTATTTTCTTGCAACCAAATCACCAACCACTTTCCACACTCTTCTTCCTTCTAGTTCTAAGCTTCTTGATTCGGTGAGCAACTTCTTAGAAGAGTCCTTGATGAAGAGGGATCTCCTTCCCTCTATCTTGATAGATTTAAACAACAAGTTACAAATGACAGAGATGTATAAGACAACTGGTATTTCAAGATCTTTAGCAACATGGAGTCACCACTAAGGATTTCCACCTTAGTTGTGTAAGAAAGCACTAAAATATTCTATCAAAATGTATGCTACTACTGAAAAAACTTGCAAGGTTTTACAAATCAGATCTTCTTCTTCTTATATCCACCAAACACAATGCATCCAAAGTATATGAACTACTTGTAAATGAGAAGAGTAGGTTGAGCTTGAAATATTTTCTACCCAAAACACGTAGATCTGAAGTATGAAATGATATCTCAAGAATGTAATAGCTCAAATACTTGATCATACAAATGCTCAAACCTGTCAAACATTTCAAAACCACTAAGAAATCAAAGAATTCCCTGGCAACAGTGCCACTTGGGTTGTTGGTATCCAGATTTAATCTCCTTCACAACTTGAACAACATCATGCATTTGCACAAGACTCTCAAGGGTAGAAAGATGATTTGTATGTCATTTATAGCTGGGGAGCACATCTATCTGGCTTGTTGGTACTCAAGATTTGAGGGAGTGGATAACACTTTCAAAAGGATCTTGATCTGATCCTCACTATTTTAGGTTGTGCCAATCAACTAAGGAAAGAGAACATATACTGTAGCCCTTGTATGGTAAAGGAGATGAAGATATCCTTATATTTTACACATTATATGAAGATGGCCTTGTGAAAACATGATCAATTATCCATTATTCCAAATCAAAGGCTTTGTAACTACTAAATGATGTAGATGCTTTAAAAACAAGGCTAAGGCGGTTAAAGACATGATGAAACCCTAATATGCTTTGTGCATTTTTGTGGAAGGATTGTATTCTTTTTTTGACACATAATGTAATGTAGGGTTAGTATGGGTAGGATGAGTTAGTTTGAATGAAATTTTATGGGATATGCTTAGACAAGACTAGCAAGGAATTACCAACTTCTTTGAGAACCTTGCAAGATATTTGTAACACCAAAACAACATAGATGTTTCATTGAGTTTGAAATACTCCTTTAACTAGGATGTGTGCACTAAATGGAAGCCCAAATCTGCACTATTCCACACAATATTTGATAACCTGCCACAAAATATTGAAGCAAAATACCAACAAAATATCTATAAATCCTTATTTGATCATGATCTAAGGTACACCCAAAGGTTTACAAACACCCTCAATATTTAAGGAAAGTGAAATGAATTTAAATCTGTTTATCTTCAATCAAATGAATGCTCTTTTCAATGAAATATTGCAGATGCCATTAAACCCTATACAAGATATGAGACCATGTATGATCAAGAAAGATCCCACACACAAGATTGCAACATGAGAAATAAACACAACCTGAAATCATTCTGAAATGTAAGCATGTACAATTTTTTCCAAGAGATGAAACAAGACAATCCAAAAATTAATCAAATGCACCAGCATGGGAATGTTATTAAGAAAATCTCAGAGCTTGTTGATGGATTTACAACTGAAAACAACTGAACATGATGACATCTGATGCAATGTGGAATTGAAAATGGCTCTCGGGTGGTTTTCTCCAAAGAAATGGACTATTTCTCGTTTTCCTCGTGAAAATTCTAAGTCTTTTTTCTCTCTGTCTCCCTTTTCTTTACAAATTATTAAAAAATACAATTTATACCTCATGCCAGCTTGGATCCTTGCTTCCCAAGAAAAGAATATACTTAGGGATCAAATTTGTTACAAAAAACCCTATCCTTTCATGCAAATGACATCAAACTATAAAATAGTTCGCATAATGCCAGGGATGCACAAATAGTTTAAATTATTGCATGAATTCAGATCCTTATCCATCCCAGGGTCACTTTTTTGGCATTCAGATATGCCAACATGCATTTGTAATCATTTTTCACCTTTTACCTTCATCATTTTTCACCTCTGTAACTTTAATTTTTTACTTTTTATGTTCTTTGTTGGGCCTAAGTAGAAATTTCATCAGAAACACCATAGGATGCCAAATTAGCTAATAAAAATGGTTCCATTACACTTGGAAGGATGATGAAATGCAAAATCATATAAAATTTCATGCATTTTGATGAAGAAACATCAAATCCAAACTTCCTGGAGCTCCCATGGCGGAAAAATTGAAAAATGCACAAAAACCGTCGATCAAATATCAAATTTAAATCTCCGCCCTCCACGTGGCCGATTAGATCCTTAGATATTCCTTTTTCCCATTGGATGAGGTGGGACACATTTCCAACTATGATTAGAGCGGGCCCCCATCTTAAAATTGCATTTATAACCCCTTTTAAACTTTTGGAAACTTTTGAAAATTTTCCCTACCTACACCCTGGACCCGCCACGTGTCCCTAGGTGGGCTCCACAAAAACCACTGGCCAATTTGATAGATTTTGTAACATTTTTGAGAAAAGGAAAATTTTCTCACAATGCTCTGTGGGCCTGAACACTCACTCATTTCCTTGCCACATGGCATTTTCCAATTCACTATGGAGCTACGCCTCCAATGTTGCCTTCAAACCTTTGCAAGAACCAAAACACCTTGAGGATCTACCTTTCCCTTTTTTCCTTTTGAAATATGCCATGTGTCACCCCCTAATTTGATGTGGGGGCATACCTCCAATTTTTCCTGCCAGGGCTACGGATCAATTTTTGACTTTGCAATCCTACACCAAAATTTGTAAATTTTTCAATGTTTCCTCTGCACTCCAAACTTCTGCCTTATCCTGGACACGTGTCTTCCTCCAATTGGTTGCAGGATTTTGGTGCAAATAATTATTTTTGAGAATTTTTTTGAGAATTTTTCCAAAATGAAAGAAAAATTCCTAAGTGCAACCCACCACTCACCGATCATCCAGCCAATCAAATTGTGCCATGTAGGCACTTCACTGTAGCAATGCGGGCTGCAGACAAAATTTTTCCTTTGTCAAAATTTCAAAAAGTAACAAGTTAGAACATTCTCCTGCACATCCTCAACCAATAAGAGCCTGGCACATTAGCAATATGTTACAAAGATAAATTTGATGGGCAGATGACACCCGTATACTTGTCAGAATGTAAAAATGCAGAGGATGCCCTAGAAATAAAATTTTTTCACAAGGAAGGTAGACTTCTTGGTTTTAAATCAATTGAATCATTATTTAACATTGTTTTAGACTTGGGGAGTAAGATTTCTAGTACAAAAATTTGGGATTTGATCAAACATGAATTTTTTCACAATTTGGCCAAGGTAAAATGACACAACTCGAAAAAAAGAAGAAATTAGGGCACAAAACGAGGGCAACTTGCAATATTGTTTCAAAATAGGGAAAAAGAACAACATCAAGGGAATTTCAAAGGCATTCCTCTGGAAAAATAAAATTACAGATCATCAGCTTGACAAATAAAACATTTTCTGAGCAAAATGGGCATGAAAAATTAGGGCAAAGTATGTAAACCCAAAATTTACACCAACACAGCTTTGCAATATTAATGACAAATCTTACTTGATATATGTTAAGACACTGGTATTTATAAAGAATTTAAACAGAATGGAGTCACCACTAAGGATTTTCACCTTAGTTTGTACAAATGCACTATGAAAGACCTATCAAATCTATGTCAATACCAGATTCATGCAAATCTTACAAGATCTGCTCTTGTTTTACCCAAATTTATCAATGATGATACAAATTTTAGTGCAATAACTATATAAGCTGAAAATATTGCACTCATAACTTACAAATTTGAATAATTCTTACAGATCTGAATAGAGAATGATGTTTCAACAATTTATTTACACTTAGATCATGTAAGAAACATTACCAGGGTCAGTATGTGTACACCATTTGTAAAATAATTCAAAGAGTCCTCGACAACGGTGCCATGAGTGTTAGTATCCAAATTTGTTCTCCTTTTCAAGCTGAGCAACATCACAGATTCAACATGGAGCTTAGAGATAGATAGATCATAATATGTGTCATTTTGTAGTGAGGGATGAGATCTAACTGGCCCTTTGTCACTCAAATTTGTGGAGAGATGGATAACACCTTCAAGAGGATTTGACCTATCCTCATTACTTTAGGCCGTGCCTTTTGACGAGGGTGAGAGGACTCATTTTGTAACCTCTGTTTGATGAAGGAGATGCATATATCCTTCTTTTGCACAAATTTTATGAAGAAAACCTTGGGAAAGTATGATCACTACTCCATAATTTAACTCTCAAGAGTTGTCACTTCTAAAAGATGGAGACACTTTCAAAACAAGGATAAGGTTACTAAAGACATTATGAAATCCTGATTGTTCTGCATATTTTAGTAAATAGATTTTGTTCCTTTGTGGATATACAGGGAAAAACAGGGGTAGTTCAGGATGGATTAATGGTTTTCAAATGATTTTGGTGGGAGATTAAGAAGGATAAAGTTGATTATACCAGATCTTTGACAGACTTCACAATAATTGGAAAGTTAAATGACATAAAATCATCAATGGCTATACATCTGCAACCAACTTGACATGATAGAAAATCTAACACAGAAGAAATTAACCAGGTATCTCAGATTGATCTCTCAGGAAGATAGGCTCTCTCAAATTTTCTCTTAAGAATTCAACCCCTGAACCTTTACAAGAGTATTCTGCTTGCATTTATACATTTCACTCACTCTCTCATCCCAAATTTTCCCCCCAAACAAGAAGAATATTCGAGGGACCTTTGCTTGTTACCAATTTGCCTTAGAAAGAACACATTTAACAAATTCACATCCGAAAGCTGCCAGGTGGACCAATTATGAACTGATCACGTTTCTTAGACCCTTGAATAATGACTAGGATGACATGCCATAAACTTTTTGACAGTCCTTTTAATCATTCTAATTTTTTCATATGAGAAATCCCCATTTTAATCATTTTCTAAAGGCTCTACATACTTGGATCTCATAGGTAATCCTTTTCACCCTTGAGGCAACACCTTTTTCAACCTTTGTGCCTGTAACCTCCATCACTTCATTCTTTTCCATCTCTTTCCTCTGTAATTTTGCCCCGCATCCATCTTCTCTGTAATTCCTATTTTTGCAAGTGCCTGAGCAATTCCAACTTCAAAATATCAACCTTAAACATCGTTGGACTCACAAATTAAGTTTTGAATCCGTTCAATGACACTTTATAGACAAAAACGACAAGGAATTTCATCAAAAAATGATGAAAAATAGTGCGTATTCACATTTCCAGGAGTCTTGCAGCAAAAATGGCAAAAAAACAGGTGAAATGCATAGCAACCATTGATTCTTCCCCATCTCTACTTATTTTATAGCCGTCCATGTGTTCCCTTGGTGCAAATACCAAGGAGAAGTATAACAGAAAGTTTCCAAACAAGCGCGGGCCTTCCATGAGCCCTAGTCCCAAGAATACGTCTTTTGGCCTTTGATAAAGTCTCATTAAAAAAGGAGCCAGTGGAAGCCTCCATGTGTCTCAATGGCACACATTGAGATGGTCCCAAAAAGTAGAGACCCCAAATAAGTGCAGGCTCACCACATGTCTCAATCCGAAAGAGTTGATAAAAAAGTTGAAGGGTGAATAGAAGGCACCATGTGTCTAGGGTCTGAGATAGTTTTTCTTGGCCATTCAAAAGTCCAAGTAAAGGCAGAGTGAGCGGAAGCCTCCGAGTGTCATCCTGGCGCTTCTCTAAAATAAAACATAAGGGTCGGTCCCTAAATAGGCACGGTCCCTCCACATGTCCCAGGCCTTAGAAAATTACTTTGAAAAGTTTAAGTATAGAGTGGAGCTAGCAGAAGCCTCCACATGTCTCCCTGTCACAATTGTTAAGGTGGGACCCTGAGGCAAATCCTTAGATGAACACTGATCCTCCACATGTCCATGGTCTACCAAAGCTATATTGGCCACATGAAAAAAAATTCTAAGTCTAGGCAAGGCAGGGGAAAGCTCCACGTTTCTCCCCAGCGCAACTCCAAGGCTAAACCAAAAGGCACATTTTCAGATGAGCGTCGGCCCTCCACGTGGACACATTTTGAGTTGAAGTGATCCTTAAAGTTTTCAAAGTGCCCCATCGTGCTGCATCTAACTAGAAAGGGCCATGTTTCCATAGATGATGAGATGTAAATTTGACGGGGAATAACACACCTGTCAATCCGTAAAATGCAGGAAAATCACCATTTGAGCCCAGAAATGAACCCTTCTTCAAGGACAAAGAATTTGGAGATGATATAAGGCCCAAATATGATATTCCTAGCCACATCCAATAATGTTTCCATATATATTTGTGACAAAAATGATAGGTAAAATAAAATGTGACTGTGAAAAATGGAAGGAAGGGAGAAAACTTGAGTTTTCACCCAAGTTATAGAATCTTTCATACGGATAGAGGAACGAAATTTTTTTTATGGAATTTTTAGTGATCCTCGACCAAGGAAGTGACTAATCATGGAAACCAAATGGAGGACATATTTTTCATGCATCAATACAAGGAGATAGAAAACATGACAGAGCCCACAAATTGAAGAATTTCAAGGACAAACGGGGCGAGTTCAAATTGAGCACCAACACATTGTCTCCTTTCCAATCTCTCATTGCAGTCCTGGTTATTTGTGCGTGGTGAGCGTATTACATTTTTATGGTTTGTGTTTATTGAAAATCAGGTGTTTCGACATTCCTTTGGTGCATCACCCTTGTTAGTTTAGGTTTTATTTTCTTGCATCTTTCTTACCTTGTCTCCTTGGCAAGTTAGAGTAGGTTTTAGAGTAGATTCTCTACAATATGAACATGTGCATCTAAACAAAGTAATAGGAGCATGCCTTCATTCGGAGATATCTCTCAATTCACAAAGTCTCACACTTTGAGAGGTGATCCATGTTATGCAATCACACTATGAGTCTCAACCCATCAAGTTACAGACTCCAGGGGTACTTTGATTACACATCAACATTAGCCTAATAGGCCACCCATCCAAAATACAAATAAGAATCAAGCCAAACCTCCTACTAATAGACCATTCTATCCTTACAATCCTAATGTAGCATCCACATCTAGAGCTTTAGTACCAGTGTAAAATAATATGGCTCAAGAATATGATTGGTGTTTCCCATGCAATCAACCTCATAACCAATCAATGTGTTTAAATGGTGCTTTCAATCAATCCCTTATGGTTACAACAACGGGTGTAGAACAAGAGACAAGCCAAGAAGGAAATCAACAGTAGGAAACAACTCAACAAGGAACATCTCTGAATGAGACCAAACTTGTCAATTGGTAGGCTAAAGATTTCTACGGTATGAATCAAGCACCTTCTCAAACTATAGTAACCAATACACGGTCCAAGAAAAGTAATATTGGAGAAGGACAGTCATCAAATTCAAATGATCCACAACCCTCTATCACTCAATATGGTGTTAGCAATCAAAGTGCAACTCTTAATGTGTAAGGATAGACTAAACCACCTTCTAGACCATCCTAAGTGCCGTTTGCAACAACCCATGTACAAGAGAAGAATGTGTAAGGAAAGGAGAATCAGAGAGATAATTCATCTCTATTCAAAATCATTGAACAAATGAAGAATTTTTTTTTAAACATCTCGATGCAGGAGTCATTAGCTATCACAGGACATAGATACCTATTGCAAGCTGCTATGGCAAATTATTTAGCATCAAATCCACCCAATTAAAAAGAAAAATTTATCACCAAATCATCTCATCAAGAAGGAGTTCAAGGAGGCTACCAAGGTAAGAGTTTGAAGCCACCACCATTCTATTTCTCATTGATCATAGGAGACAAGTTAGTGCATAATTACATGATTGATTCGGGAGTGAGTAGCTTAGTCATACTAAAACAAATAGTTGATCAGGTGGATCTTCAATATGAATTCATCTCCAAAGGTGTAGTGCAATTGGAAGGGACAACAGTAACAATAGTTGGATTAATCAAATATTTGAGCCTCACATTGCATGCATGTCCCAATGTGACCATCTTGCAAGATGTATCAGTCATAGATTTTCCACCTCTCTTTGCATTGTCCTTGTCAAGAGACTTCACCACTAAAATTAGAGGTTATTTGTCTGCTAATTGATCACATATGTTATTCAAAACAAGGTATGGAACTAAGGCTACAATCAGATCTGAGCCTATTTCAAACTTTCACATAGAGCCTCATACACCAAATCCAATCAATTCAAATTGTTCATCATTTGATCAAGAATATTATCCAAGCACTCATGAAGTAGATACCAAAGTTAGATGCATTCTAGACTTGACTCTTGATGAATGGGAAACCAAGAGACATGAATATAACCCTTACAAAGAAATGGAAGAGTCTAAATTAGGAGTCTTTTGTTTGCATGAAGAAAGTCAAACCCCTCCCTAACATCATCAAGTTAGATCAGAAGGATGATAATGAGGTATGGCGGTTATTCTATGATGGCTCAAGGAGTAGATAAGGTGTAGGAGAAAGAGCTATGATCATCTCACCAAAAGGTACAAAATATTACTCACCTTTCCATTTCTAATTTGCTTTCTCAAATAAACACAACTGAGTATGAATAATTGATTCATGGATTGCATTGGGAAAGAAAGAGAGGCATTAAAAACTTACAAATGTTTGGTGATAGTGAGCTAGTTGGGAATCAAGTTAGAAGACGAAATGCTGCCAAAAATGATCTATTGAATAACTATAAGAATCAGGTATGGGATTTCATTGAATATTTTGAATATTTTAACATTAATTCCATCTTAAGGAAGAAGAATGAAGTAGCAGATAGATTGGCAGCAATCGGGGCAGCATTTGATGTTGTAGAAAGTATCAAGAGTGAGAAATATCAACCCCATATTAAAGTGGTTATAAGACCAACTATTCCAGAAAACAACACAAGTTGGCAAGTCTTTGAGAATGATCAACAAATTTTCAATTTTCTACAAGAAGAAGATGAGTTCTCTGCCAAAAACCAAGACAAGTTGAAATAGCAGTATGGTAACCAAGTGGTGCAGTTGAGAACTAACAAATTACCAAAACGTCTTGTAACTTTGGAGTCAATATTCAACCCAAATGATCAATTCTGGAAGGATAAGGAAAAAATTCAAGTAAAGGGTGAAGATTCATAGCCCATTTCAATAGATGAAGGCATGACATTGCAAATGGGAAAAGTAATTACCCCATAAGAAAAATCTGAATTCGCTCAACTTTGTCAAGAATTCCTAGATGTCTTTGCTTGGACTTACAAGGATTTAAGAGGTTTCAACCCAAAGTTGGTGTAGCACACTATCGAGCTAGATCCGGGATCTAAAACTACCAAAAAAAAGAAAAGGGAAGTAAATCCTCACATTGAACCTCTCATGAGGAAAGAGTTGAACAACTTGATTAAAGCTAGCATCATCTTCACTATCAAACATTCAAGTTGGGTTACAAACTTGGTGCCAGTGAGGAAAAGAAATGGAGAAATCAGATCTATGTGTAGAATTCCTTGATCTGAATAGAGCACCACTCAAGGATCATTATCCACTTCCATCAATGGAACAAATCTTGCAGGTTGTAACTACCTCCGAAAGGTTTTCATTGCTAGATGGATAATCAGGTTATAATCAGATAATGGTGAAAGGAGAAGATCAGTACAAGACAACCTTCACCATGAAACGGGGCACATATGCTTACGAGAAGATGCCATTTGGACTATCCAATGCTAGAGCAACATTTTAGTGAGATATGGATATGGCATTCAAAGGCCTAATCAACAAGATGGCATTCAAAGGACACGTGCATTGTTCTACAGCTGGGCTCAAGACCAAGCCCCTTTTCACATCACCAAATTTGTTGTGCTGTAGAGTTAGTAGTCAAGATCACCTGATATTTACCAATTATGGCTCACCTTTTCTTTTCAACTGTGAAATGATTTCATGTATGCCTCAACTCGGCCATACCAATATCGAGTTGAGTCTCCAAGCTTGAGTCTCCTCACACAAACTGTTCAGTCTCGTCTAAGAATATCGATCCCGAGATCTTCCTTAACTCCACTATAGTGAGCTATGTTCCATGATCCACCAAGCTATCTCTTAATTCAAACCTCTAAGATGAGTTGTCCATCGAACTCCTTTTTATTTTAGGCTCATTATTTTACATTGATCCCTTATTGACTTACCTAAGCTCATTTATGGTTACTTCACTGACATGCCTAAGACTCTCCGATCTCTCTCTTATCTCGAATGAGCTAGTCCTGGAAGAGACTTATCATGAGGTCCCGAGCTAGCCAAGGTGCTCAATACGAGCTTAGGAACCTATAATAATTTTATCTAATGCACACACAAGCCCAATAAAATGATTTTTAATCGGCACCAATGCACTTATATGTTGATTTGGGCCCAACTGAACTATGGTGGAAGATCGTTCTAAGACATCATGAAACTATAGAAGAACTCTAGAAAAGTTTATTCCCAACTTTGACAATTTTAGCCTGTAGACCTTCATTGTTCATTTTTTACCCAGGGGGGAAAAATGGAAAACATTTTTGACGACCTCTCAGGGATGCTTGCTTGCTAAGCATTATCCCAGTAGCCTTAATTCGTCCATTAGGAATGGAGTCTATATTTGTAAATCTTTAAAACCAGTTCGATCCTCTATGATACCTTTTTGAAATCCCTTTGAACAGTCTGATGTTGAATCTCCCTAGAATGCTAAGCATGAAGTATACTGAATCTATTTAAGACTTGGTATCTATGGAACATTACAGAATTTTGATTGAATTAGATCATGAAACTCTTACGAAAACTTTGAACCTTCCTTTTCCTTGACACCTCTAGTGATGCACAATATGTAGAAAAGCACAAGAGTGACAACGGAAAACAAAACACACTAAAACAACTAAAAATAATACATGTCCCAAGTTGAACATGTAGGGTGTGCATTGCACTTATTCTGCTGAAAGAAAACCTATACTACCCTACACTAACCAGAAGCACATGTGAGCTAAAAAAAAACTTGCAAATGGTTGTGCAAAATAGCTTCCTATCCTTACGATGGATTTCCATGCAAATTATGTGATAATGAACATGAATGAGAATGAGAGTGCCAAACTGAAACAGGCCCAACTCTCCACTTGGTCTACTGAGACATCAACTGGAAAGAGAAAGAATTTCTCTTTTAATTGCTCTACATTTTTCCTGTACAAGCATTACAACTGATCCTCATAATTTTGAAACTCATCATCACATTCTGAAGTGAATGTGACTGGTTTTGGCTTCTCTTTAGCTTTAATGAAGCCAAGTACCTGATAGGACATGGTCTAAACTGTTGAATATTCCTATTTGTCTGAACTTACATTTTAATAAGGAAGTCTTACTGAAGACGTCTTTGACTATTTATTACCTTATTTCCCTCTTGTTGCCCATGTATAAACAACTAATATTCCACTAGGATGAATGGTATTGCAGTGAAATCTCCCTCATTTTACATAGAATTCCAAAGGAAAATCACTCCCATTTGTAGCTTTAGATGATTATTAAGGGAAAAAAAAATTCAAGAATATTTTCAATATTCATTTAGTGCTTCTATATCAGTCCTAGATTCTTCTGTGTGTTCCTCCTTTATGTGTGATGAAGGATACAGAAGGTTCAATTCCTCCAATTCTAATTCTAAAGGACAATTATGAGAAATGATCTATTCTTGAGCATGTACCTCCGTAACACCTGAAAATTTTTGGGGGAAAAGAAATGATGGAATAACAAGATTGTCAAGTTCCATAGGCTCCTTTCCATCAAAACCTTCTTCCAGATCTGATAGATAATCTGATTCTTCATTCTTTGACTATATAAATGGATCCTTTTCAATATGGGTATCCTCCGAACTAGAACCTCCTTCATCTTGATATTCTTCATTCTCAAACATGAAATCAGAAAGATCAAATTCCTCTAAAAAATTATGTTTTTGAGAAGATATAGAGGGAAAAGAGGGTAAAAATCCTCTGCATGGTCTCATCAACATTATCGATCTATGAATCCTTATTCGTCTCATAAAATTTGTTATGGCTGATTGTAACATCTAATTATGACTTTGGAAAGATGTTACCACCTTCCAAAAGTTATAAAAGTTCTTGACATGCATGGAAATTAGGGTCATTGCATTCATGAATAAACTTGTACACTTGAAATTATTTCTTCTATTACTGAATAAACTCCTATGATGGAATTGATCCAATATGAATACTGCATTCTGAATAAGTTGACTGCTGGTCCTCCTCATTCAGCTATGGATTTGTTTCTAGTACAAAACTAGTTTTTTCCAACTATTCTTGAATTTCAACTTCTACAGAATTTTTAGTCAGGAATGAAGCTTTCTTGATGTTGAATTTTGCAGCCCATTTCTTCATATCATCCGCATGATCTCCTTCTCTATTCTCTTCAACTACATACTCCTTTATTTTTCTCATTTCTTGAAAGTGCTCCTCCCAAAATGGATTTGGGACTACAAGAGGAGGGATGGGTTGGGATATGACTGATTCCCTTACTATTTGAGAAAGAGATTCATTCCCTTGTCTTTACAGCGCTTGTAGAAAAGAGGGAACTTTAGAAGAATGGGGCATGGAAGATTCATTATGGAATGGAGAAATAGATGACAAAGTAGTGAATTTCACTTCAAGGGAAGAAACTGGAAAGTTAGGATCATGGGGCTCAAATTGGAACTGCATGGATGGAAACACGGGAAGAGGGTTGTAAGTTGGTAATATAGGGACCTCCCATTGACAGGATTGACTAACAATACATTCATGAACGTCTATTTTCTTGATCCATTCTCCAACCCGAGTCATCGTCGTGATTATGAATTGAAGCTTTTGTTAAGGGATAAGGTCACATGGTATATGACCAGTCCATGGGTATGGAATTTTGAATCCAATCCAAGATGCCTTTGTCATTTCATTTATTCTTATTTGCATCATGTTATACTCCAAATCACGAACCTTCTTCTACAAGTGTATAATATATCCCAAAATCTGCATGCCATTGTTCTTTAGTAGCCCTCCCGTCTGGTGGATAACCGAATTGATCTGCATCTTGCTCCTGTCGACATGCATGCTCAAACAAATACTCATCATGAAATTGGTTTGGAGGTGGATTGTAATATCCCCAAAATGGAAAGAATTGCCTCTGCTGTAAGTGGGAATCCTATAGTGGAAATGAAACCATGATTGCACAACTTCATGTACAGAAAAAAATGGAAAGATACAGAAGAAAACTAGATGGAAAATGGATAAAATGAAGGTTTACAACACAAAGAGTAGGGTACTTAGAAAAATGAAGTCATCAGTTGTTCTCGGGTATACCTCCCAAGGATGAAATTTCAGTAAGAGCACAACAAATTAATGAAATGAAGTGAACAAAAACTACACACTCCTATGAAAGATGTGCCTCTTGTCCCACTGGGTGTGCCAAAAAATGTTGTCACCAAATCACCGCACCCCCCAAATGGTCTGAAAATGGATCAAGAAATTCAGTTTCATTGGGACACATGGGATCACCTCTCAACCTATGGGACTTGGGCTCGAGGTGAACCTCCAGAGAAGGCCGGGATTCCTCTTCCTAAACTAAACACAATACTACTTCTAATGCAAAAAATGGCTAACTAGTCCTATGCTAACATTTCATGGTATTAGTGAAAGAGATCTAAAAGGAAATGAAACCTATATTAGAAGTGGTGATGCACCAAGGAAAATGGATGTTTAACCTCTAGACTAGTGTGGGTAGGATGCTTGCATCACTGGCCACCTTCACCTATTACAACTTGGAAAGGGTATGAAATACCACAGCTTGGAAGCATGTGTTCCTTTTGTTAAACTCGATCAGACAATAAGCTACCAATCCTCCAGTGAAAGAAGGATGAACTTGAGAAGGGTGAACAAGCACCACAACTCAATTACATGCAATATTCCACCACTTGATAAGCACAAAACTCCACAAGCCTACAATAGAAACCTGAACTTGCACTATGCACCTAAAAACACGAGAGAGGCAAATAGAATAAAAAAAATCATAAAAGGACATATATCCAATCACAAAACATGACTCTCATTACTTCAAGCACTTGTATAGTGCATCATTACATGGGTGGGAAAGGGCATAATCTGCCATTACAATTCAAAGAGAAAGGCTTGAGAGTCTGCAAATTCACATATTGTGAAGAGAAAGGGAAGATTAGAAGTGTATAACATTTTCCAACTTGTATAACATGTTGGAACCTACTTGTTCTATTGGACCCCTTGGAATGAGCTTCTGATTTACATATATAGAAGAAATTGAAAGAGAGGAGAGGATTCATAAAGTCACTTCCTAAGTGGAAGGCACATGATGTTTCATTTATTACATTCGGTTGAACCACTGAAAAGGTTCCATCATACATCCTTGATTACTTGTTGACATAGTCTTCTTAATTAATTAAAATAATATTTAATTAAAACATTTAAATAATAATAATAAATATTATTATTTAAAATATTTATATAAAAATATTAAATTAATAAAAATAATAGTGGCCCCCTATAGACAGGTTTGTGATGATGAGAAAAAACCAAAAAATGTCCCAACTCGGTGTTTGGCTCACCAAGCCAACTCACCGAGTTGGTCAAGTACTCCGTTGTCCTTACTCTCCACTACCGCATCGATCTAAGAACCAATTTCCATCCACCGAGCTCCCAACATTCATTGCTTCCACCGAGTTCTTTTGAAATGAGCTCCTTCCAATGCTTTTATAAAAAATGAGCTCCCATTCACTGCCACCTCTTGACCAGCTCATTTTTGAAATGAGTCTCCTTCATCAACCAGCACAACTGAGCTCCCATTATTCCTGGACCACCAAGAGCTCATTGCGCTCCTTCCTTGACGAGCTTCATCTCCAAAACTAGTGCCATCACTGTGACCCAACCTGACCTCTTGTGACAGAGCCACTCACCATGACTTATCCCTGACTCGAGCATCTCACATTCTCTTCCTGGTCCACCTCACTTTCCATGTGAGTGATGTCTCTCAAACAAATAGACCTAACTAATGCTCCTAGGACACAACTCCCCACCTAACTCTAAACTGAGCTTTTGTCTTCTGAGATGTTCCCATTGTGATGTCAAGCCAAGCTCCCAAAACAAGCCCTAAACTAAGCTCCACTAATTCAACCTCTTACTCCTATGTGAGTCAATTTGAACATTTAAGACTCACGCATAATTTGGGCCTAAAGTCATTTCCTCACCAACTCTTTCTAACATCCATTGCCCCCATGCCACTCAACAATTGACTTGACCTTCCTCACATCTCGGCGTGTGACTTGCCGTCATGATCTGTCACCTCTCTCACAACTTGACACATGACTAAGACCTAATTGACTGACTCAACCATAACTCGACGTGGAGCTCTAAACACCCAAAATCTCCGAACCCCAAAATTTTGAGACTCTAAATTTCAGAGTTTTGGAGTTTTGGGATTCAGAGATTTCTAACCTTCTTAACGTCTTTGAGCCCAAAATTCCTTCAAAATTATTCTGAAACAGAATTATCGAAAACAAAACTCTGAAATCCAAAGTGAACTGACTCTGAACTCCAAAACTTTGGAGTTAGGACTTTCAGACTCTGATGCATGTTTTTTACAATCAGCTCATGGTGAAAGTTCTGAACTACAAATCTTTGAAAGCTTGATAATGGTCATCTTCAAAACAAACTATTTTCTCCACCGAGCTCGGTTACCTTCTGTAAAGAATTGACCATTTTGCATCTTCCATGCAATCCTCTCACTGATGAGTTCTGAGCCTACATCGAGCCACCAATCACTCAAACCTGCAAAACACCAAGCTCCCTATCTTAATGATCTTCCAAGATTAGAGCTTGATCTTATTGACTAGCAAATTGGCTCTCTGTCTCCTTATAATGAATCTCTTCATAGAAGATTCTAGCAAGCTCGGTTCATTCCTAGCTCAATTCTTTTGATCATCATGGGTATTACCTACCCCGTATTCACTTTTACTTTGAATGGCTCACCAAGCCCTTCTCCTATTTTCTACAAATCTTTCCAACATGCCTTGGCTCATGACTCTATGTGTGAGCTTCACATTCTTGTAAACATTCACTCAGTTTGCAAACACCTCACTGTGAGAGGTAATCACTTAACCTATCCCACCTAAACAACTGAGTTCATGTTAAACCCTATGGGTCCCCAAGTTAATCCTCTTATAGGCCTTTCAACAACCATTAACACACTACAAAAGCCAAGATATTCACCTCTCGAGATAAAAATCTCTACGGACTAAAAATTTATTGAGATCCATCAACTTTCTACGAGCCCCTCACTTGTGTATCGATCTAATAATCCACTGAAATCCTTTTGCTAATGCATGTCGATGCTGTAAATTTCATTTCATTTTCTAATCAAACTCGACCATGCTTGTAGAAAGAATTATCTCGAAGCTCTTCAAATATCCACACACTTTCAAATGAGCTTGCCATTTATTCTTCTCACTATTTTATTAGGTTCAATCCTGCCGAGTCACTTTCTTCTTAAACTAATACACCGAGCCACCCCGTGAATCGGCCCCCTTCAAACAAGAGCTTTGTATGAATCGGCCTTTGTTGATTTTCTCCCAGCTGAGCCATTCCAATGGTTCACCTGACATGGCATGCTCAGAATGCAAGTTTGTGGCACCATTTCTATTCCCCAGTCTCAATGTCTGAGCTCTCTGTGCCACCGAGATCTTAATGCACAAACATGGAATCCATGCCTTCGACCTACTATATCAATCTCATACTCAGGCATATTTAAAAAGTGTATGGCCATTTCTAAGGACATGTGCATTGTTCTACAACTGGCTCAAGACCGAGCCCCTTTTCACATCACCGAGTTTGTTGTGCCGTAGTGTTAGTATTCAAGCTCACCTCATATTTACCAATTGTGGCTCACCTTTTCTTTTCAACCGTGAACTGCTTTCATGTATGCCTTAACTCAGCCATACCAATATTGAGTTGAGTCTCTAAGCTCAAGTATCCTCACAAAAACTATTCAATCTCATCTTAGAATATCAATCTCGAGCTCTTCCTTAACTCTACTATAGTGAGCTATGTTCCATGATCTAATGAGCTCTCTCTTAACTTGAACCTCTAAGTTGAGTTGTCCATCGAAATCCTTTTGCATTCGGGCTAGTTCTTTTACATTGGTCCCTTATCAACTTAATTGAGCTCATTTATGGTTACTTCACCAACATGCCTAAGACTCATTGAGCTCTCTCTTATCTTGACTGAGATAGTCCTGAAGAGACTTATCATGAAGGCCCAAGCTAGCAAAGGTGCTCAATATGAGCTCAAGAACCTGTAATAATTTTATCTAATGCAAACACAAGCCCAATAAAATGATTTTAATTGGCATCAATGCACTTATATGTTGATTTGGGCGCAACTGAACTATGTTGGAAGATCCTTCTAAGGCATCATGAAGGTATAGAATAACTCTGGAAAAATTTATTCCCAACTTTGACAATTTTAGCCTATAGACCCTCGTTGTTCATTTTTTACCCAGGGGGAAAAATTGACAACACACCTCTTTCGCCTCAAGGAAGTATTTCAAAGCTGTAGAAGGTTTGGAGTGTCATTGAATCTAAAGAAATGCACATTTTTGGAACACGAGGGAAATTTTTTGGGCCACATTGTCTCAAGAGAAGGGCTAAAAATTGACCCTGAAAGACTTGAATCCATTAGAACACTTCCACTGCCACATCACAAGAAATCTCTCCAAATATTCTTGGGAAGGATAAAATTTGTTTGTAGATTTGTGCCTAATTTTTCCACTCTTGTGAAACCTTAGAAAATAATGTGAAGAAGATTCCTGCATTCAAATGCACAGCAGAAGGAAAATAGAGTTTCGAGGCTATCAAGCATGCAATATCACAAGCCCCAACTCTTATTAACCCATACTTTTCAAAGGATTTCATGTTGTATGCTGTTAGAGGGTTAGAAACAAACTCAACTATCTTGGTATAGTTGAATAAAGAAGGTTCAAAAAAACCCATAGTGTTCTTCAGCCAAAGTCTAGAAGATTATGAAATAAGGTACTCTTTTATTAAAAAACATATTTTTACTATCATTAGCAGTTTGAAGAAGTTTAGAAACTTGGTCTTAAACAATAAAATTCAGCTACTAGTGCCTCATTTTGGTGTCAACAAATTCCTTCTAAAAAATAATTTGAACGAGAAGAGAGTAGGTTAGATTACTCAGGTAATGGAATATGATGTTGAAATCAAAGTGACTAAGCTAGTTCGTGGAAAAGGCCTATGTGAGCAGCTCTCTTTCAAGCAACAAAATAATTCAAAAAATTTAGAAGAAGTTGTCTTGCTACTACAAAATAATCAAGAACAACCAGCTAACATTTCCCCCACTCAATGTTGGACTCAAGACATGGTGCACTATCTCTAAACAGGTTTGTGCCCTCCAGAAATGAGAAAAGAAAAGAGAAGGTACTTCAAACTACAAACTATTCCATATGTGCTCGTTGACGGTGTTTTGTTCAAAAGGGACATCAATGGTGTCCTATTGAGGTGCATTGGGATAGTCCAAGTTGAGAAGATATTACATGCGTTCCATTATGGAGAAACAAGATGCCACTTTGCTCCACAGGTAACAACTCTCAAAATTATGAAGGCTGGTTACTATTGGCCTACAATGTTTAGTGATTTCCACTCATGGATCAAGAAATTCAAGAAGTGTGCATTCTTCACAGGAAAGGAAATATTAGTGGCACTCCCATTGCACCCAATTTCAATTGAGAAACCATTCATGCAATGGTGATTGGACTTCATTGGGTTAATCAATCCAAACTCAAGCCAAGGCCACAAGTGGATTCTCACATCAACAGATTATTTTACCACGTGGACCTAGGTAGTAGCACTCAAAGAAGCAAACGATTCTAGCATACTAGACTTTTATGAAGGGATAGTGACTAGGTTCTAAGTACCGGCCACTATCATATCAGACAATGCATTATCATTCCTTAGCGCAAAGATCACTGAATGGGATATCAAGAATTGTATAAACCTCAACACCTCTTCAAAATATTACCCTCAAGTAATGGCCAAGTAGAGTCCATAAACAAGAACATACTAAGAATCATCAGAAGGAATCTTGATGAGAATCAGAGAACTTAACACACAAAACTCAAATAATCTCTTTGGACAAATAGAATCACACCCAAGAGGTCTACAGGAAGGAAGATTTTCTACCTATATCACTTGAGTTGCCAGCATTAGAACTCATGAAACAACTAGAAATAGATGATTTTGAGCCTATGGAGATCAGGTATGCAAAGTTGATGGAGTTAGAAGAAGCAAGAGAACACGCAGTGCACACCATGGAGAAGGATCAGGCATTGATCAAGAAGAGATTTGAAAAGAAACTAAAGTCATGACATTCCAAGTTAGAGACTTGGTACTGAAGTGGGATGTAGACCATTCAAAGCTAGAAAAAGAATCCAAGTTCGATGCCATATGGAGTGGTCCATACATGATCACTGAATGCAAAGGTGGCAATTCTATGATCACCATATGGAGTGGTCCATACATGATCACCATATGGATTTGGATGGTGAGGAACTTCCAGTTCTGGTTAACGGGATCTATCTTAAACATTGATACTAAAAGGGGAATGTTTTACCCTTATACATACTAGTCTAGGATTTCTAATTCCTCCAAGTTCTTCTGCACATTGTTGTTCTTATTAAAATAGGTTTCATTTTTCTAAGTAATTTGGAACATGTTTTGTTGCTCCAAGGTTATATCATTGTACAATTTGATGTGCCTTTGGGTGAATTTTGTAGCAGTATATTTTGGGAACAGGTGAAATCCCTAGGCCAAGACAATTTTCTACTCTCAGAAATCTCATCTTCAAAATTCTCTTATTAAAATTGAGAATGCAGACAACAGGGTAAGTTATGTGTCAGCAAGTGCAAGCGTCAGATTCAAGTTTCAAATAATAGGATTAGTAACAGGCTATCATCTATTAATCCATGCCTAATGGATACTTCAAGGAAACTGATCTGTTCACCTAGCAGGTAAGTGATCCCGTGAGTCACCAAATTATTATCCACTTTTCCCCCTCAAGAAAAATTGGTCGAACATGACCTTGGACATGAGAAATGGAGGGGTCGTCCCAGTCATGCGGATTCACATTCGACCCCAAAATCGAGCACAAAATGATCCAACCTAAAGTAGATCAAAATAAATGCAGAAGGTGTCACGTGTGTCGTTGGTGTAATTCCAAGGGAGAAATCCAAAACAGTGTGCCCAAACAAGCCCGAGCCCTCCACATAGTAAGAGTCCAAAAATTTACACCGGATGTTAAAATTCTTAGCAGGGGATGAGCCGGTGGAAGCCTCAACATGCCTCAATGGTGCACCTCTAAAAGTTAGGACCAAGTAGAGTCTAAAAATGTGCATAGAATCTCCATGTGTCTGTTATGTTTGTGAAGCCTATTTTCATGTTAGACTGTGGTACACCTTCTATGTGTTACACTTGGGTATTTTTACGGTGGTCTCACTCACCAGTGAGCAGGTTAGGAGGGTTTGGGGGGATGAAGCCCCCCGATCAATGGGGGCTCGGGGGCAAAGCCCCTGAAGCAAATTTTCATGTATTAACCCATGGGTAATGGGTAACTATTATGGGCTATTATTGGGCCCATTGTTTTTTGGTACCCATTGTTTTTCTACCCATGATTTTTGCCCATTGTTTTGATACCCACGGTTTTTGCCCATGGTTTTGATACCCACGGTTTTGTATCAAACTGCTTAAGAAATTGTCTATTTATATGGTCTTATGCATATGATAGATACACAAGCAAATGTATTGCAAATGTGCTTTGAATTCGGGTGTGAATTCTGTAGAGTTTGTTGAGCATAGCTCCAAACTGATCTGGGATTTGTATTGAGAGAGTGGAGGCATGTAATAAAATCTGAGCAAGTGATTCTTGGTGGACCTAGCCCAAATTGGGTGAACCACGTTAAAACTTGTCTCTCTGTGTTGTGTTATTTATTCTACACTTTTATTTGAGATCTATAATATTTTCTGCATATTAGTTTCTACTGTTGCGATATTGTAAGAGATTATTCCGCATATTTTATTTCTTATTTCCTAATAGTGTCTAGGGTCTAACAAGTTGCTCCTAAATGGGCAGGAAAGACAGAGTTGACCGTTGAAAGGTCTACGGACAGTAGAAGGAACCACATGTCATCTCAACGCAAATTCAAAGGTAAGACCCAAAAGGTAGGTCCCAAATGTGTGCCAGCCCTCCAAATGTCTAGGGTCAAACATAGTGTCCCCGCCAAAGCAGAGGGGTTAACCAGAACATAAAGGAAATAGAGTACGCCCGCGAACAACACCACATGTCTCTTCGGTGTAACTTCAAAAGTGAAGGGAGGGGGGTGAAGCCTTAAGGTGTGTGGGGCTGCCACATGGATCTAACATGAATAGAATCTTTTAAATATTGTGAGCCTGCGTTAAACACCAATCCCTCGATCTTTAGAAATCCATAACCTTCAACTTGAAGCTCGGATCTGGGCAACATGAGACTTTTTGGAAATCTCTCGACGTATTCTACTCAAGTACCGTTGGATATCCTTAAATGTTATTTTCCATTCTTTAATGTGTAAGACTTCTCACCTACTCCCATAATGGATTATGGTCTTCCTTTCTTGCCTAACAAGGAAGATCAATGGAGGCATGGGTTTTGTAGCAAAACCCATCATTGTTGCAGGAGAATTCATTGCTCTTTTGGGGTAGTTGAACAAGAATGCCAGTTTCATCTATCTCCTTCTATAATTATTCCTATATATTGACCAGGAGGGGAAATTTCTAAGGAAGGATAGTTTTTCTTTGTGCCCTCCCTCCTTCTATGTTCTGCAGGTGAATTTTTGGAGTTTCGAATCTTCCATTCAAATTGTAATGTAATATTTACCTCATGGCTACTTTAATGCACTGTATCAATTTTAGAGAAATAAGACATGTTTGTGGATGATTTCAACCCCTTCTTCTATTCATTGCATCCACCTAGTTTGTCATCACATTTTGGTCATCTGTGTGGTGGTTGTATTGTGTTTTTATGGTTTATGTTTATTGCAAAGTAGGTGTTCATCATTCCTTTGGTGTATCACCCTTGTTAGTCTAGGTTTTATTTCTTGCTTCTCCTTAACGATGTCTCCTTGGCAAGTTAGAGTAGGTTTTAGAGTAGATACTTTCCAATACAAACATGTGCACCTAAATAGAGGAATAGGAATTGGCCTTCATCCAGAGAGCTCTCTTTATTCGCAAAGTCCCTTACTTTGAGAGATGTTCCATGTTATGCATTTGCACTATGTGTCTCAACCCATCGAGTTGCATACATTCATGGGTGCTATGATTTTGCACTAACATTTCCTTCATTAGATAGAGGTCTTTCATCTAACAATAGAACAATCAACTATAAAAATATAACATCTTAAAAATAGAACTATCATCTACAAATAGATCATTTTGTTCATGGAAACAAAGCTATTTGTTTTATTTGATTTTATCTAAAAAATAATGACATGTAATTAAAACTAACCTATGTGTAACGCCAAGCTAAAATGAACACTCAAGACCTAAGAAAAACCTAGGTTTAGATAGAAAAATAATGGAATGATGTTATTTGAAAAGCGTGACCACTATTAGGCTTCAAACAACAGTTGTGACGTCAAGGATTCAAAGTAAGTTAAAAAATATATTATATGAGTTTTTCTCGTTGTAACATACATTGGATCCATATTACAAAATTAATGAGTATAATTAACCCAATTATAGTTAAATTTATCTTAGGAGTTAACTCAATAAGTAATTAAATTAACATTATAGTTTAATATTCCCTAATCAATTTTAAAGGGTCAAAAGGGCCAAACGAATTAAATACCTTGGGTATTTAATTCCACCAATTCTAAACAATAAGAAAGGTTCTTATTTACATGGGATAGCAGAACATTCCCTTGTCCCCTTACGTGGCCCTTAAAAATGTCAACCCACTCCTTAGAATTATACATTTAAGTTAAAAAGGGAAATTTCCTCTTACTCACTCTCAGACTCATGTTCGCACTTCAACCTGATTTTTTACAAAAATAATGCACTTAAATATCCCTACAAACATTTACATTAGATAGGAAATTTTTTCCCCTTTCCAATGATATAAAGAAGTCCTCCTAAGTCCTCATATTCCTTAAGTTACAGGTCGGCAGGCCTATGGACGAAAATTTTCCCAAGGGTGGGTCAGTGGGCCTCGGAAATAAAATTTTCCCTAACAACGGGCCAATGGGCCAGGGGATAGAAACTTTCCCAAAGGTGGGTGAGCGGGCCCCGGGAAGAAAATTTTCCCTAAAGGTGGGCCTATGGGCTAGGGGATTAAAATTTTCCCAAAGGCAAGCCAACGGGCCCCGAGAAGAAAATTTTCAATAAAGCACAAGGGACACGTGGCACGTTGAAAAGCCCATGTGGAAAGGTGGGTCGTCGGAAGTAAATTCGATTTTAAATATTTTTTTTTAAAAGGGAAAAAAGGTTCAAAAACCCCTGCGCCTCTGCCGACGCCCTGGGACTTCACGTGTCTTGCCCAAAATATCAAGCGGGGAAGCAGACCATCAGGGAAAACTTAGAAATATTGGCTTTTGTGTTAAAAGGAGTGAAGGCTAAAAACAACCCACACCTCCACCGACGCTAGGTGAAGCCACATGTCAGTCCAACAATAACCTACGAGAATTCAGGCACATGGGGAAACTTAGGAATATTTTCCAATATTTTTCCAAAGGCGATAAGGTCTAACACCATCCATGCCTCCGCCAATGCCTAAAGATGCCACACATCAAACCCACAGTGACAAGTGGAAATCAGACCAGCGGGGAGACTTAATATTTTTCGCCCTTTTTCTAAAAGGAAAGTTTGAAGGTGAGGGCCCGTGAAGGATTTTTTCCCAAAACTGAAATAGCAGGGCTACGGGGCCGTAAAGGGATTTTTTACATTTTGATTTTTTGCAAAAATTTCCCTAAGTAATTTTCAGGCCTGTGGATCTGATTTACAAAAATTTCCCTCTTTTTTTTAACTGGGTGAAGTAAAAAATTCAGAAGGCCATAACTTTTGACTGGAAGCTCAGATTTTGACAAAAGAGGACTTTTTGGAAAGGGCTCAAACTCCTCTTTACATAGAAACCAAAAAAAAATTCATTTTTGACAAACTTAAGTGAGTTAATTTGACAAAAACGTCTTTCCTTCCATCAAAACATGAATTAAACTTCTTAATTTAACAGAGTTAATTCAATCCCCCATTCTTTCTTCTTCAACATGTGAAACCGACATGGAGGATTGCACTTGGAAAGATTTGGATAGATTTCACAGGGTTTTATTTATGGATTGAGTTTCAAAATGAGTTTCATTTCTCCTTTTTCTATAACTGCATTATTTTGTTCCTTGCCCGATTAATTAAGTTCTGTATAAATTTCTTATCAAATACAAACTATTTTAAGATTTTTTTTGTTACTCCCTACCTCGTTTTAATGTTTTATCTTGCCTTTCATTAATACAGATTGTTCTGTTTATTTTTCTGATATTCATTTTACAGGTTTGCAGTGAATCAAAAATAGAAATCATACTTAAACTCATATGCATCAACTTTTCTTTAGCATCCTCTAAATATTTAAATTCATTCAAATCTACTCTACAAAATTTAACTTCAATCAATACGCGAAGACCCAAAATGTAGTTCTAATTTCAAAATGTGCATTCCGAATGAAACAGAGAAATGTAATATTTCTTCATACATATTTCTTTTTCAATTTTCAAATAGAGATTTCACAATATATTGCAAACACATATTTTAAATGAAAACCATACCATTTATGGTAATTAAAACAACTTCTATTGGACTATAAGAATTCTTTTACAACTTCTTTTTTCATTCATAAAATGCCAGTTACATAAAATACATCTTTCACATTCGCATGTAGAATCCATTTGAAAAACAGAGCAACTCTCCACCACAAATAATATTAAAATACCACCCACTTGAAGTGGGAAATTTTCTTACAACAAGGAAACCCCAAGGGGGCTGCGAAATTTGTCTTCATCCTTAACTCTAGAGCAGCAACAAGAAGATCCACCATATATTTTTTGATCACAACAAAAAAGGAGGAGAGGCAACGCTCTCCACCCAACCAATAATTCCAATGAAGAGGAGAATCCATCCTCCTCATAGGCCCCTGAGCCCTAACCACAAAGCAATAAGAAATTTATTTCAACTCATGGCAACAACAAGCTTCCACAAAACAAAATACAATTTTCACATATAAAACATAGTCCATTTCATACTGCAATTTGCAACCACAGGAAGTGTTGTATATATCTCCCTCCCCGAGTAAATATAGACAAACAAAAGAATATGGAAATAAAAGAAACTCAAAACTTCACATTTATTTTATGCTGCCATTCACGCCCAAGGCGCAAGTTGGAGGTGCAAAGCACAAAGTGTCGACATGGAAAAAGTCGCGCCCAAGGCGCAGGTTGGAGGCACAAAGCACAAAGTGTCAACATGGAAAAATTCATGCCCAAGGCACGGGTTGGAGGCACAAAGCACAAAGTGTCGACATGGAAAAATTCGCGCCCAAGGCACAGGTTGGAGGTGCAAAGCACAAAGTGTCAACATGGAAAAAGTCACGCCCAATGCATAGGTTGGAGGTGCAAAGCACAAAGTGTCGACATGGAAAAAGTCACACCCAAGACGCAGGTTGGAGGCACAAAGCACAAAGTGTTGACATGGAAAAATTCACACCCAAGGCACAGGTTGGAGGCGTAAGGCACAAAGTGTCGAAATGGAAAAATTCGCGCCCAAGGCACAGGTTAGAGGTGCAAAGCACAAAGTGTCGACATGGAAAAAGTCGCGCCCAAGGGGCAGGTTGGGGGCGCACATCACAAAATGTCAACACCACATTTTCAGAGCCTATTGTAAACTTAAGAGTATGTTGACATGAGGATAGTTGTGCTGAGGCACATCTTCAGGAGGCGCAACATTTTGAGCATTGACACCCCGAACCCGACAGAAAGCAAACCCTAACACAAATATTCAAATGGCCATAAATTTTCACAGGGAGCTTGGATTCATGCAAGGTTGGACTTTTTGGAAAGCTTATGAGGTCCTCTATCGAACAAGTTCTTCAAAAAATGCAAAATACAATTCACCATTTTTTGGGTTTGCTAAGGTTCTCACCTACCGCCATAATGAGATGAATTAAATGCAACCTGGAGGTGGTTGGGGTAGATTTGGAATTCCTCTCTATTTTCTCTCTCATTATTCCTATAAATTGTAAGGAGGGGATTCTTTCTAAAGGTTGGACATTCTTGTTTTTCCCCTCCCTTCTTCTCTTTGGCAGGTGAATTTGTGGAGTTTAAACCTCCCATCTAAAACTGTAATGCAACTTTGCCTCTTGGCATTTTGCAGTGAATTGTATCAATATTTGGAGCAAATAATGCATGTTTGTGGATGATTCTCAACCCTCTCTGTGTTCATTTTTATCCTCTTGATCTTTCACTGTAAATCTGGTTATCTATGCATGACCTTGCATTGCATTTTAATGGTTTGTGTTTATTGGCAAGACAAGTGTTTCTTCATTCCTCGGTGCATCACCTTTGTTAGTTTAGGTTTATTTTTATGCATCTTCTTACCCTGTCTTCTTGGAAAGTAAGATTAGGTTTTTGAGTAAACCCTCTGCATTTTTATGTGTTCATCTGAAAAGAGGAATAGGAACCGGCCTTCATCCGGAAAGCTTTCCCAATTCACAAGGTCCCACACTTGGGAAAAGCTCCATGTTATGAAATCACACTGAGAGTCTCAACTCATCAAGTTACAGACATTCAGGGGTGCTGTGATTCACCATCAATAGGAAGAACATCAAACAATACTCAAGCTTCATCATACACAAGCCAAATGAGAAATACCTATGGGGGAAGTTACTTATACCTCCTAATGGGGAAATGGGTGTCCACCTTAACATAAACCCGCCAATAGATACATATATTATTTCAAAACCCCTACATGCCCTTATGCCTCCCAAAGTACCCCTTGTACCTCCCATCCTCTTATGCCTCCCCACACTCTTATGGTACCCCATAATGAGTAAATAAATGCAAGCTATTTCTTTTACAACGTGGGACCTAATCCTAAAATCCGTCCACAATAACACTTTTACCTCCCCAAATCTCTTATGCCTCCCCAAATCTCTTATGCATCCCCACAAGAGATACCCATAGTCTTCTCCTACACCATACCTAGGAAATCTACCCAACCAACCAACAATATACCAAAACATTCAAATCATTCACATATGCATAAATAAAAGAAGAACATTTTAAAGAGCCAAGATCCTACCTCTCCATGGTATAGTTTTCCCCAAAAGTTCAACAACAAGATTTTTCCAATCCAAACAGTCCAAAATCTCTAGCAATCCACAAGCATTCAACAAAAAATATCTCACTCTCCTCAAAATTACAAGAGCTCCAAAACCAAAAAAGGAGTAACCAAAATGAAATCCCCAAAATGAAACAACCCCAAAACAAGACAAGGAATTCAAATAAATAGAAAAGGGGGAGAGAACGATGAGGTGATTCCATGTAGGATGCCACATCACACATCCTAAACTCCACCTCAAAAGTCAACTTCAAACTCCAAAGAACAATTAAAAAGGTGGGTGAATAAATGAGATTTTACTTACACACACAAACCAAGTCCACACCCCAAGGACCAAAATTAATTTCCTGCAAGAAGGTGCAATAAAAATTATAACTTGCCTTCCAAAAACACATAATAAAGCCTAATTTTGACCCCCCAACTCATAGGCAGGGTTGGTGTAACAATTTAGGAGGTGTGAGACAAGTTTTCCTTGTGCTACAAGCCTACAAAATCATCCCGTAAGGACAGATCCGAATTTCAAAAGGAAGGTGGAGTGTTTCACACTCAAAGTTACTTACACATTAATTTCAACACATAATACAAGATCCAACAACTCTAATAAATGCATTCTTTTGACCCATTCTAATTTATTTAACAACATGATTACTCATAAATCTAGACACAATTAAAATAAAAAATAAAGGAGAAGATACATCACTAAAATCCACATACTAAATTCAAACAAAGGAAACCAAATAAAAGAATACACATAACCCCTTGGTCACATTTGAAGGTGATCCCCCTAATGGAACTCCTAACAACAATACAAACATACACAAACAAATACATGTTGCCATGGTGACCCTTGTTCAATTCATATAAAATTCCAATGTGTTTGGTCTCCAATCCCTCGATGTTTATTGTGACATGTTTACCTACAAAACAAAAATACCTCCTTTGGCCTAATGGCGGCATCAAAACATCCAAAATAAATACAAAATATAACTCCAAATCATCTATATATGTGAATCAAAGCATCATCCAAGTAAGGAACAATGTCATTCACAATTTCATCTATAACCATATAACACAAGATTAGTTCAATTTTCTAGGTCTACTCAATATAACAAAATAACACATGTCCAAAATACATATATACATATAACCATGTCAATCAGCATAATACCATGAGTATGGAATGTCTCTAACACCCCATGCACTATATATGAATCAAAATCAACAACAATCTATGATCTCTAACATCTAACATCATATCAAACTAAAAGCTACAATAATGTCCATAACTTTTATCAATAGTATCATAATCCATATCAAAATGTGTTGAAGGGAAGTGAGCACTAATCCCCCTCTCCTTAGACTTGACTTCCTCCTGGAAGTCACTAGAACAGGTGTGGAAAGTGAACTTGTAACAATGTAACATCCTCCCATGTAGCCACAATCTCATCATATTTGTCCCACTGCACCCAAACCTAGTCAATCTCTCTACCTCGAAGGCCCATGGTCCTGCGCTCTTTAACGCTAATGGGCTTAGGCATTACTTACCCCTGATCCTATACCTGTAATGAGGTCCAATCTAGCACATGAGAAGTGTGTGCAACATATCTCCTAACTACTGAAACATGAAACACATAATGGATGCGAGACAAGCTAGGTAGTAATGCTCGATTGTAGGCCAAAGGACCGATACACTCTAAGATCTTAAAGGGGCCTACAAATCTAGGAGCTAACTTGGAACCTTTTCCGTAATGGATGGGGATCTTATGTGGCCTGACATGAAGAAAAACCTTCATGCCCAAATCAAAACTATGGTCAGTCCTATGCTGATCTACATATTTCTTCTATCCGTCATGTGCCTCCTGCAGTCTCTATCTCATTATAACCACCTACTACTCCATGTCCTACAATAAAGCTGGCCCAAGAGAAGCCCTCTCCTCTAACCTGTCCCAACCAAGAGGTGTCATGCACTCTCTACCATAAAAATCTTGAAAAGCAGTCATACCTATCGAGCTCTGAAAACTATTATTTTAGGAAAACTCCACCAAGTACAAATACTCCTCCCATCTCAAATGATGATCCATAACTTACATCCTAAGCATGTCTTCTAAGATATGATTCACCCACTTAGTCTGTCCATCTATCTCAAGGTGATATGCCATGTTGAAATTGATCTTCGTCTCAAGAGCATGTTGCATCTTAGTCCAAAAGTGGGAAGTGTATAGAGGATCGCAGTCACAAATGATCTTCTAAGGAATCCCTTGCAATCAGATAATCTCATCAAGATATACCTGTACCACTACACTACCTGTATAGGTGGTCTTCACTAGAAAAAAATGAGCCACTTTCATCAATTTATCCACCGTGAACATGATGGCATCGTGGTGGTATCTCGACATTGGTAGCCCAACAATGAAGTCCATGGAAATTGTGTCCCATTTCCATTCTGGTATAACATGTATGAAGAGAAGGATAGCTAGATACTAATGCTCGGTCTTCACTTTTTAACACTACAAATAGCGTGACACGAACTAAGCCACCTCTCTACAAATTCCCCTTTAGTGATACAATTGTCTCAACGTGGCATGCATCTTCTTCCTAGCCTCTGTCAAGATGTCCTGCCTCAAGCCTCCATCTCGGGGAACATAAATCTAATCTTTATTCCTAGCAGTTCCATCTGCATCCAAAGAAAAACCATCAAACTTCCTCTCAAGGGGTCTCTAAGACTTGATCCCCACTCTAGTTGCAATGTAGAAGATATCGTGAGGAAGCTTGTGTAGAATCATGCTCTGTAAATCTGTGCTCACTAAGGTGGCCATAACCACATGTCTCGTTTCTACAACCAAATTCACCTTCCCTTTCACATGCTCTATATCCATATCATACTCACAAATAAATTCCATCCAACATCGTTGACAAGCATTAAGATTGAGCTGCATGAAGAGGTGACAAAGACTCAAGTGATCAGTCCTGAGTGTGAATCTTCAGGAAAAAAAGAAGTGTCTCCATCAAACCAAGGTGTACACAACTGCCGCTAGGTCAAGATCATGAGTCCAATAATTGAGCTCATAATCCTTGAGTTTGCAAGACTCGAAAGCAACTACTCTTCCCTCCTGCATCAACACACCTCCAAATCCTGCCAAACAAGTGTTCGTGCATACAAAAAACTCACCCTGCAGATCTGGCACTATAGGAATAGGCACTGTCGTGAGGAATTCCTTCAGTGTCTTGAAGGCCTACTCACATCTTTCTGACCAAAAAAGCTTCTTCCCTTTCCACTCAAGGGAAGTGATGAGGTGTGCAACCTGAGAGAAATCATGAACAAATCTCCTATAATACCCTGCTAAACCCATGAAGTTGTGCACCCCTTTCATACTATAGGGTTTTGGCCAATCCATAATAGCTCAAATCTTGGAAGGATCGACTTCGATTCCTTCCCCAGAAATGATATGGACCAAGTACTATACCTCTATCTGAAATAACGCGCACTTACCTAGGTTCCCATAAAGCTTTTACTCACGAGGGCACTGAAGAACTTGGTGAAGGTTCCCCTCATGCTCCTCATGTGTACATGAGTAAATCAAAATGTTGTTAAGAAAGATGAGCATGAAAAAATCCAAGAATTTCTTGAACACTCCATTCATCAAGCTCATGAACACTACAGGAGCATTTGTCAAACCAAAAGGCACCACGGTGAACTCACAGAGCTCAAGGGTAGTCATTTGATAAGGTGCTTGTGAGATGGGATCTTCCCTTGAAACCAAATCTATGTGAAAATCTATCTCACGTAGTGGTGGTAACCTTGGTAGCTCCCTTGGAAAGACATAAAAAAAATCTCTCAAGATGGGATGGTCATCAAGTGATGGTCCACTAGACTCATCCTCTGATATGTCACTATCTATGATAGCATACATCTGACCACCCCATCGCATGCACCACTTAAGCTACATGGCGGAGATGTTGCAAATTGAAATGGGTCTCCTAACCCCTACTATCATTAAATCAACTCCTAGATCATATGCACAAGATATAATCTTATGGTAACAATCCACTCTGGCTCTATGTGCAGACAACCAATCCATGCCCAAGATGACTCCATATGAACCCAATAGAAGGATACAAAGATCTAAGGTAGTGGCGAAGGGTCCCAAATCCACTACACATTCCTTAACTAATGAGTCTATAGAGATCTTGGCTCTAGAAGCCATCTCAACGTCCCAATTAAGACCCTGCATAACTACCACCAACATGCATCGCTCTACAAAAGATGGTGTAATAAAAGAATCAGAAGAACCCGAATCAAATATAATGGAGGTAAGAACACCACTAATGCTACATGTCATCTCAAACACAGTACTCTAGTGCTCAGCCTTGTGGTTCTCGACCATTGCATAGATCCAATGAATGAATCCCATGTCACCAATAGTAGGCTCTACGATTTATGTCTTACCCTTGTTACTAGGGTTATGTGGGAAGTCTCTCAAAAAATGTCCAACAACACCACAACTAAAACAATTGCCTAATCCTCTCCCATGAGTAGCAGGTCTGTCTGGTACTCTAGATGTCTATGTAGTGGATCCTGATGATCCGAATGTGGACTGTTGAGGTCTCTACTGACGAGTTCCTACTAACTGCGCTCTTAGTGCACCCTGTGTCCTAATGGGACCCCTAGGAGGAGGCCCCATACTCCAACCCCTCTATGCATCAAATATCTATAGAGGTATGCACGGTGGGAGAGATTGTTGCTGCTACTACTATGGTCTAAAATATGACTATGATGAACCCTATCCACCACGAGGAAGAGGAGCTGACCCCCTCAATATGTTATCCTACATCTATTGGATGTGGCTCCGGACTCGTTCTGTGGCATGTTGTGTCTTTCCCCGAGTCTCTTATGTTATATAGGCCTTCTATATGGCTTCAGCGAATGTCTGTGGACAATGGATATGCACCACACCTCCAATGTCTAGATTCAGGCCCCGGATGAACCTGTGGATCCATACCTTCTCATCCTACATGTAGTTGACATACTAGAGTAGATCTAGAAATCGACTGTCATACTCAGCTACTATCAAAGATACTTGTCAGAGGTCATGAAACTCATCTATCCTCTATTGAATGAACCTTTGTGACAAGTACCTACTCCTGAACCACTCCTCAAAGAGCTCCTAGGTAACTTTCTCTGAATCAATGTGGAGCTTCTGTTCCTTCGTCCTCCACTAAACACCGACTCCATCCCTCAGAATATGGATTATAATGTGAGCTTTCATGTTGCTAGAACAAGGGCAGAGCTTGAAGCACCCACTCAAGCTCACCAACAAGACCTCTTCCTGAAATCCAACTGTGTCACCAGATCAATGAGATGGTTATAGCTTCAGGATCTCTTTGATATGGTCTACAGCTGTAGTCTGGCATGCTCATCCCTAATCCTATGGCTCTAAGACCTATCCATGTGTCCAGAAATATGGTCTCCCCATGCCCTCTGTAGTTACTCTTCCCTGCTTGATTCTACGTGGGAGTTCTCTCCTCTATGCTCCTTACTGTGTCAAGGATATACATGAGGCTAGACAGATGGCTTCCCATCATGTCTTGCTAACTTTCCTCCTATAGACCCCTCTGCGTAAAGCGGCGTTAACATCCTAAAGTGTCTGTAAAATCTAGAGTATGATGGCTGATACAACATGATCTAGAGGTGGCAAGTCCAGAACTATGTGAAAGCACCCCTTGTCTTGTCCATGCCTCGTACACAGACCCCAAGAAATATTTAGTTCATTATCCTAGGATTTATTCAGTTTTCCACGTTTACTAAAATATGAAAATTTCAAACAAAGTTGTTTTCTAGGTTTAAAAGTGTGCTAGGTTTAATATTCATGTCTCAAGTTTTCTAGTTTACCCAAGGGTCCAACCTTTGAACCAACGGTTCTAATACCAAGTGCAATGCCATGCTAAAATGACCACTTGAGACGTAAAAAAAACCTAGGTTTAGATAGAAAAATTATGAATTTTTTTTTTTTGAAAAAGCGCAACCACTACCAGGCTTCAAGCAACAACTGTCACATCAAGGATTCAAGGTCAATTATAACTTTCCTAAAATGAAGTTTTCCCATCATAACACACATTAGACCCACATTACAAAATTAATGAGTATGATTAATACAATATCGTTAAATTTCTCTTAGGAGTTAACTTAATAAGTAATTAAATTAGCATTATAGTTTAATATTCCTTAATCAATTTTAGAGAGTCAAAGGGCCAAAGGAATTAAATAACTTGGGCATTTAATTCCACCAGGTCTAAACAATAAACAAGGTCCATATTTGCATGGGATATGAAAACATTCCCTTATCCCCTAATGTGACCCTTAAAAAAGATCAACCCATGCTTTAGAATTATACATTTAAGTTAAAAAGGAGTAATTTCCCACTTACCCACTCTCAGAGTCATATTTGCATTTCAACCTTAAGGACTTTTCACATATTTAATGCACTTAAAGTTTCCTGAAAACATTTCCATTAGATAGGAAATTTCTTCCCCTTTCCAATGATATAAATAATTCCTCCTAACTCCTCATATTTCTTAAGTTACAGGCCGGCGGGCCTGGGGAGGAAAATTTTTCCAAAGCCGGGCTGATGGGCCTGGGGAAGTAAATTTTCCCAAAGGCGGACCAGTGGGCCCCGGGAAGAAAATTTTCCCAAAGGTAGGCCAATGGACCCCAGGAAGAAAATTTTCCCTAAAGGCGGGCCAACGGGCCCCAGAAAGAAAATTTTTCCCAAAAGGCGTAAGGGACATGTGGCACACTGTTAAAGCCCACGTGAGAAGGTGGGTCATCAGAGGTAATTTGGATTTTAACTCTTTTTGTTTAAAAGGGAAAAAAGGTTCAAAAACCCCCGTGCCTCCGCCAACGCCCAGGGACGCCACGTGTCCTTCCCAAAATCTCAAGCGGGGAAGCGGACCGTCGGTGAAAACTTAGAAATATTGGCCTTTGTGTTAAGATGTGTGAAGGCTAAAAACAACTTGCACCTTCACTGACGCCCCCGCGAAGCCACGTGTCAATCCAACAGTGACCTGCAGGAAGGCGAGCTGACGGGCAAACTTAGGAATTTTTTCCAATCTTTTTCCAAAGGCGATAAGGTCTAAAACAATCTGTGCCTCCACCGATGCCTAAAGATGCCACGTGCTGTTAGACCCCCAATAACAGGTGGGGAAGTGGATCGGTGGGGAGACTTAATATTGTTCATACCTTTTTCAAAAAGGTAAAGTTTGAAGGTGTGGGCCCGCAAAGGTGTTTTTCCCCAAAAGGGAAAAGGTGGGGCTGCGGGGCCATGGAGGGATTTGTGACTTTTTTTATTTTTTTGCAAAAAACATTCCCTAAGAAATTTTCAAGCCCACGGGTCCGATTTACAAAAATTTCCCTTTCCCTTTTTTTTTCTTTTAAAACTTAGCAAAGTAAAAACTTCAGAAGGCCATAAATTTCGACTGAAAGCTCAGATTTGGGCAAATGAGGACTTTTTGGAAAGGGATAGAACTCCTCTTTGTATAGGAACCAACAAAATTCTTTTTTGACAAAACTTAAGTGGGTGAATTTGACAAAAAACATCTTTCTTTCCATTAAAGTGTGAACTGGACTTTTAACTTAATGGAATTAATTCAATCCGCCATTCTTTCTTCTTCAAAATGCCAAACCGACATGGAGAATTGCACTTGGAAAGATTTGGACGGATTTCGGAGGGTTTAATTGATGGATTGAGTTTCAAAACGAGTTTCTTTTCTCCTTTTTTTGTAACTAAATGCCTATTTTTTTCCTTTCCTGATTAATTGAAGTTTGATAAATTTCTTAGTAACAATACAAACTATTTGAAGATTTGTTTTGTTCCTCCTTAACTTATTTTAATGTTTCAATTTGTCTTTCATTGTAGATGGTTCTCTATATTTTTCTGATATTCATTTTACAGGTTTACAGTGAATCAAAAAATAGAAATCATACTTAAACCCGAATGGATTTACTTTTTGTTATCATCCTCTAAATATTTAAATTCATTCAAATCTGATTTAAAAATTTAACTTTACTTCAATCAATATGTGAAGACCCAAAATGTAGTTCTACTTTCAAAATCATGCATTTCGAATGAAACAGAGAAATGTAATATTTCTTCATACATATTTCTTTTTCAATTTTCAAACAGAGATTTCACAATATATTTCAAACACAGATTTCAAATGAAAACCATACCATTTGTGGTAATTAAAACAACTTCTATTGAAACTCCAATAATTCTTTTACAACTTCCTTTTTCATTCATCAAATAGAACTTACAGAATATACATCTTTCACATTCGAATGTAGATTCCATTTCCAAAACAATGCAACTTTCCACCACAAATAATATTACAATGCCATCCACTTGAAGTGGGAAAATTTTACAACAAGGAAACCCCAAGGGGACTACGAAATTTGTCTTCATCCTCGGCTCCAGAACAGCAACAAAGAAGATCCACCATATATCTTTTGATCACAATAAAAAAGTTGGAGGAGAGGCAACGCTCTCCACCCAACCAAGAATTCCAATGAAGAGGAGAAGTCGTCCTCCTCATTGGCCCCCAAGCCCCAACCACAAAGCAATAAGAAATGTATTTCAACTCATGGCAACAAACTAGGCTTCCACAACACAAAAAAAAATTTTCACATATAAAACACAATCCATTACATACTGTAGTTTGCAACCATAGGAAGAACAATGAACAATACTCAGGCTTCATCATGCATAAGCCAAAGGAGCAAGACCTATGGGGGAAGCTGTCTTATACCTCCCAATGGGTAAATGGGTGTCCACCTTAAAATAAATCCGCCAATATATACATATATCATTTCAAAACCCCTACATGCCATTATGCCTCCCCAAGTACCCCTTATACCTCCCATTCTCTTATGCCTCCCCACACTCTTATGGCACCCCATAACGAGTAAATAAATGCAAGCTATTTATTTTACAAGGTGGAACCCAATCCCAAACTCCCTCCACAATAACACTTATACCTCCCCAAAACTCTTATGCCTCCCCACAAGAGATCCTCATAGTCTTCTCCTACACCATACCTAGGCAATCTACCCAACTAGCCAACAACATACCAAGATATTTGAAGCATTCACATATGCATAAATAAAGGAAGAACATTTTAAAGAGCCAAGCTCCTACCTCTCCATGGTAGAGTTTGCTCCAAAAGTTCAACAACAAGATTTTTCCAATCCAAAATAGTCCAAAAGCTCTAGCAATCCACAAGCATTCAACAAAAATCTCTAACTCTCTTCCAAAATTACAAGATCTCCAAAACCAAAAAGACGTAACCAAAATGAAATCCCCAAAATGAAGTAACCCCAAAACAAGCCAAGGAATTCAAATAAATAGAAAAGGGAGAGAGGAGGATGAGGTGGGTCCATGTAGGATGCCACATCACACATCCTCAACTCCACCTCACAAGTCAACTTCAAACTCCAAAGAACAATTAAAAAGGTGGGTGAATAAATGACATTTTACTTACACACACAAACCAAGTCCACACCCCAAGGACCAAAATTAATTTCATGCAAGAAGGTGCAATAAAAACTTACAACTTGCCTTCCCAAAATACATAATAAGGCCTAATTTTGACTCCCCAACCCATAGGTATGGTTGGTGTAACAATTTAAGAGGTGTGGGATAAGTTTAACTTGTCTTACAAGCCTCCAAAATCAGTCCCCTAAGGACAGATCCAAATTTCAAAAGGAAGGTGGAGTGTTTCACACTCAAAGTTACTTACACATTACTTAAAACACATAATCTAAGAGCCATCAATTCTAATAAATGCATTCTTTTGACCCATTTTAATTAATTTAAGCAACATGATTACTCACATATCTAGACACAATTAAAATAAATAATAAAGGGGAAAATACATCACTAAAATCCACATACTAAATTCAAACAAAGGAAACCAAATAAAAGAATACACATAACCCCTTGGTCACATTTAAATGTGATCCCCCCATGGGAACTCCTTAACAACAATACAAACATACACAAACAAATACATGTTGCCATGGTGACCCTTGTTGAATTCATCTAGAATTCCAATGTGGTTGGTCTCCAATCCCCCGGATGTTTGTTGTGACATGTTTACCTGCAAAACAAAAATACCTCCTTCGGCCTTGTGGCCACATCAAAACATCCAAAATAAATATAAAATATAACTCCAAATCATCTATATATATATGAATCAAAACATCATCCAAGCAAGCAACAATGTCATTCACAATTTCATCCATAACCATATGATCACAAGATTAGTTCAATTTTCTAGGTCTACTCAATATGACGAAATAACATGTCCAAAATACATATATACATATAACCATGTCAATCAGCATAATACCATGAGTATGAAATGTCTCCAATACCCCATGCACCATATATGAATCAAAATCAACAACAGTCCATGATCTCTAACATCTAACATCATATCAAACTAAAAGCTACAATAATGTCCATAAGTATAATCAACATAGTATCATAATCCATATCAAAAGGTGTCGAAGGGAAGTGGGCACTACACTATGCATGGAAAAGCATGTTACTTTTTTTCTGTTCCTAATAATAGCAAAAGCATGTGGGGAGAAATTATTTATTTCCAACACTCGCCCTTAATTTCGACCTTTCGAACTTTAATTATTATGGATTTGAATGTGAAATTCCATATCTCACATATTCCTAATCACAAACTCCCAAACAACTTCTCAAATAATCAAAAAACCATTTCCCAAAGCCTTCATAAAAAATATCAGCAAACAGATCTTTGGATATGCAAAATTCAAGAAAAAATTCCTTATTGTTAACCAAATCTTTGATAAAATAATACCTGAAGTCAATATGCTTGATCCTCTCTTGAAAAACATGATTTTTGGACAATTTTATTGTTGAATTGTTGTCAAATTTTTTTGTGTGTAGCCTATTCTTGATTCTGCATCAAATATTTCAACACTCTTATCATCCAAATAACCTAACATCTTACTCCTATTGCTGCTACATACTTTGATTTTGCTGAAGAAAGAGTGACTATGGAAGTGAAGAAATGATCCTTGAGGAGAAGTAGTTGGAAATTTAGACATGCATTTAAAGGTTTTTATATGAACATAAACATATCTTTTAATTTCCACTGAGGCCAAAAAATGTTTATGGTGCAGTAGATCCTTCCATTTTTACTTTTTAAATTTAGATTTCATGTTGTTTAAGATAATGAATTCTCCTATTTTCTCCACCTTCTTCTTGGTAAACATATCATGTGAAATCTTTTTCATTAAAAACACTTGTATTTGGTCTAGATGTCATTGCAAGTTTTACACTACAAATAAAGTGTGTTTCTCATTTTACTACCCATTAAAAGAAAGTAACTCTCTCCTCCCATGGCTCTTTTTTCCTTTTCCACCTACCCGATTAATGCTGAAGTTAATGTGAATTTTTCCTTAATTGAGCTATGATAACTTTGTGTGTCATTTCCCCATCTAGTTGTTGTTTTGATTCATTGAGGACTTCTTTCTCTTACAAAGGATCTCATTAAATGCCACCTTTGGCCATCTTACTAGCCTACCTAAAAGTAATGGAAAGATTTTTATAATAGTCCTCAAAGTTAGGAGTTTTTTGTGTGGGCTATAATATATGGGATTATAATGTGTACTCTTAGTTGTATTCATAATATGTGGGAGGAATCATACTTCTATTTTTACTTTAAGTTGTATTCCTAATATGTAGGGACACTTATTCATCCTTCAAATGCAAGCATGCATACCTGACTATCTCATATCTGATTCAAATTTATGACCTCTTTTTAAAGAGCACAAGTTCTTAACGTTTATAATAAGACTATTTTCACTACAATAATTTTTTTTAAAATAAAAATAAACATTAATTGATTCAAAATTATTGTCAAATTAATGTTGTAGACTAATTAAAATAAAAAGTGGTAACTTAATTGATGGCATGGTAATAAAAATTAAATTTTAAGTGGACTCGACGAGCATGTTTTAGATTTGTGTTATTTTGTTGCAATAAATTCTAACATACCTCACTAAAATGAACATTGTATAGATGTGGGGAGTGATATCTTTATAATAATATATTGAATGAACATTTAATTAATAATGAGGTCTAAATAAACATACATCACACATTTGATTTTAGTTATAAAGTTATTTACATTATGAGAATATAGAGAAAAAATGAAATTAATTGAAATTGTTTCAGAGAAATATGGGTTTTAAAGCAATATGTAGATATCCAAATTTGGAGACTATTACGAACAACAAGCCAATGATAACACATAAAAATATTGAGAAAAAATAAACGTAAAGAAATTAAATTAAACAGAATGCATGGATCAAAATTATAGCGCTCCTAATTTAATGTCATAACTAGAACTATATCCATACGATCCTTAAAACTGCTAGAAGTTGTGAATATGATTTAATGATCTTATTCCCTTCTCCCAACCTCCATAAATGTTGCTCACTATTCCAAAATTCAACGGAAGTAGCTAGCAATTATCTATGCTTTATTGGGACCCTGACCAACTCGCAACAATTTAACAAATAATTGTAAAATGAGGGGTTGAATGAGGGACATGGCTCAATCAAACCCCTTTAAGGAAAATTTCGTCAAACTAACAAATCGAGGGATGTCTCAATTAGACCCCTTTAGGGAACATGTGTTGAAAACAACAAATTGAGGGACAATATGTCTTCATCGAGATTCTAGAAAGATGGCACAACTTCCTATTGACAATGTTTTGTGGTTGTAAAATTCCCTTAAAATTTTCGTGTGTTCTATTTTTCGATAAACATGTTGTGAAGTAGAGTTCACCAACATTTTTTAGTTTTACTTAATTTATTTGGTGTTGCAAGTATGTAAAAGATATTGTATAAACATCCACCAAATAATAAAGAATGAGACATGGATCAATAAATTTAATGAAATGTAAACTCTTCCGTCCTAAATAGCTAAGCTTAAAAATTCTCTTAATTCATGTTTCAAAATCAACCAAAAAAAATTCTAAAATTGATTTTAGTACCAAATGAATATATTTGTTCAAGGTTACTTTTTTATTTTATCTTATTTCCCCCTTTCTTCCCTATTTTGTCTTCCTCGTTTTGCACTTATTTATGCTATTGTTAATCCTGCTCATTTCCATTGTTTAGGGAAGATTCTTTCCTCCGGTTCGTTTCTTTTTTTCTTCCTCTCATTTTCAATTTTTAATAAAAAAATTGGGTCCCCTCTTCTTTCATGGAGATAAGATTAAGTTGTCCTTTTTGGCGGCAGAATTTAATGCTTTAAAATGACTGATAATTTTTGAGGGTATAAAGTTGCTTAACCAGGACTGATAAAATAAGCTATAATATTACTCGACAGACAAGTTGGACGACAAGGACGATTACATCTATCGAAGTCTGTAAACTTGACGACCACAAATTATTTTATTCACTCCCGTTTATGCGTGTACAGTACTGATGTTCAACGAGAAAAATTCAAGGCAGCCGCCTTCCATTCTCATGAAAACTGACAGCCACAGAAAAGCTAGTCAGTTGTCCATTCATTTCTTCATTCCATTTTTTACGGCTTCCCATCCCCACAACGGTGACTACACACTGAATTCTGAGTCTGAGTCTGACCTTCTGAGTCTGAGTCTGAACTTCTGAAGCAAAAGTTGAAGCTTTTCACTGGTTATAGGTTACCCTTCCCCAATGACACCCTTAGCCGTAAACAGCACAAACAAAACGTTCCTCAAGTTTGTCGTACCAAAGTTGATTTTTCAATGGGAAATTCTGAAAGCAAAAGAAATTCTAATTTATAGGGAAGTAGAATAGGGTATTTTAATTTCATGATAATCGACTAAATTGGGCGACGACCCTATAAATTTCCTTGAAGTTCACAACGCAATCGCAGTGTCCCCCGTCCTCTTCTCTATTTTGTTGTTTATGTTCATTGCACGGTTGCAACTTCCATTTCGATTTAAGAAGTAATTTCAAATTAATGGACAGTCGTTATTCTTCAACTTGCAGCAAGCCGGGATTGATGGTGTTTTGTTATGTGCAGCTACGAGATGGAGTTTGTACACATTTTCCTGGTGGCGTTCACTCTGTTGTTGCAATCTCCTCAAGCTTATGCTGGCTGGCAATCGGCTCATGCTACTGTCTATGGCGGCACTGACGCTTCTGGGACCATGGGTAAACCTTATCATGTTTTCTTTGCTTATAATAAGTAGATTTCACTAATTATTTACAACTGTGAATATGTGTGGCGATTTCAGAGGGAGCGTGCGGGTACGGTGCACGGTACGGAACCAACACCGTCGCTGTCAGCACTACGCTCTTCAACAATGGCCTCACCTGCGGTGCCTGTTATCAGTTGAAATGCAATGGCGACCCTCAATGGTGTCTGCCCGGGACGGTGACTGTCACTGCCACCAACTGCTGCCCGCCTGAGCAGCACTTCGACATGGCTGAGCCCGCGTTTGAGCGGATTGCCAATTCCAGAAGCGGAATAGTCCCAATTCTGTTCAGAAGGGTGCCCTGCGCAAGGAAGGGAGGAATTCGGTTCACCATTCACGGGAATTCAGGCTTCAATCTGGTGCTGATAACGAATGTGGGAGGAGCAGGGGACGTACATTATGTGGCCATCAAGGGCTCCAAGACTGGTTGGCAGCAGATGTCACGCAACTGGGGACAGAACTGGCAGAACAACTGTTATTTGAACGGGCAGGCTCTGTCTTTCTTGGTGACAACCAGCGACGGAAGGACTTCGGTCTCATATAACGTGGCTCTATCGAACTGGCAATTTGGCCAGACCTTTGAAGGGACTCAGCTATAAATATGTAAGGAGGTAGAGGAGCTGGTGCATATACCATCTCCACATGGTTTAACGTTTGTCATACAAGTTTGGTGGTTTTGCAGTTTGCGAGACCCCATATACATAATAACTCGGCGTGCTTGTATCGCTTTCCTAATGCCTGCGGCTGGTTTCACAACTTGTATCGGTGTGCTGATATCAATTGTTTTTTTTTTTAAACAGAATACATCCATTAATCATCAAGAAACATTCTACAAATAGATACAGTGCCAAGCAGTGTAACTAATACACCAGGAAGCATCCTTAGAGATACCATGGTAGCAGCTTAAAGCATAGTACAATATGAAAGAAGTCATCCACATAATTCATCCAAATGAAGAATTCGGTGAAATGCTTGGCTTTTCTCCGTAGACCACCCTATAGGAATATGACCTATCATATGAATATTTTCCTCATCCAAAGCCCAGTTGGCCAAAACATCCACTACTTTATTACTCTCGTGAGAAGTATGAACATAAAGAATTATCTGAAAAGCTTGAGCCAAAATACCAATATTTTCTCGAATATGTGAAATATGCCAATTAGAAGAGTGAATGTTGTCTTGCTTATTAAGCAGTTGAATAATCGTTTGAGAGTTAGATTCAATAATAACTTTGGTCCACCCCATTTTGGCCGCTTCCTTCAAAGCATATTGAATGGCAAGGATTTCGGCCATATTGTTTGTGGTAATTCCAATTTGTTGCCCATAAAAAAGGTGTTGATGCGCTGCACTATCTCTAGCTATTCTTCCTATACTAGCTTGTCCTGGATTTCCTCGAGATGCCCCATATGTATTAATTTTGATGCACCCTTTAGGAGGCCGCTGCCAACATTTAGGTCATGGTGATGGGTTGCTATAAGGACTTTGTTGCAAATTCTCCTCTCGAAGTTCAAGAATTGCAAGGACTCTCTTCCATTTAGCTTGATACCAGGTTTGGCAATTTGACTTTCTTTTGGAGTGTTTCAATAATATTAGCTTTGATATAGGTCCAGAAAGAGGCTAGTTCTTGTATTTTCCCTTTAAGTATACGCCTATTTCTTTCTCTCCAAACATTCCATAACATTAATGTTATAGAAATTCAAAAAGCAATATTCATCACAAAGGTATATTTACAACGGATTTCCAATTGCGAATAACTTGCACCAGGTCAATGGTATCATTCCAAACTAGTGTGAACATGTCTGATAGGTACTTGTATAGTTGTGAAGTAAAAGCACAAGAGAAGAAAATATGATCTTGTGTTTCTACCTCATTTAAGAATAACCACACATCTAAAAGGTCCTTTCAAACCCTCTTTCCATAAGATTTTCCCCTCTGAGTACCTGTTTATGAAGAAGGGTCCAAGGAAAAAAGCTCACTTTCGGCCATAGAGCGCCCGCTACCATATATTTATGAAGATTAAGTGTTCTAGGTCCATGGATGATTAAGTGTTCCAGACAAAGAAGTATACCCCTCCGCCATCATGTAACTACCATCAGATTGCTTTCCCCACCACAATTCATCTTCCATGCCTGACAAGGATAGCTGATGGGACTATAAAATGTACATTAGCTGTTGGATCATTTGTTGTGATAAGGTCAGTGGCCCTTGTGAAAATGGAAGCCACTCTTTCTGAGAATGTGACTGATGATAATGATCAACTTTTATCTGAACCTATGCATAGAGTGCATTCATAGCATAGGTAGTAAATCCAAGTACAAAGATATAATTGGTGGAAACCCATTCCACAAATCTATCCAAAAATTTGCTTGAGAACTAGTTTTGACAATCCAAAATAAATTCTCTTTTATAAGAGTCTCACCTAGACGAAGGACATACAACATAGGAGATCTGCTAGCATGTAAGGAATGGCACATGACCTGACTTGTTGGTACACCACCTACATATTTAGTCCAATATAATTTAGCTACTAGAGCTATGTTGTTCTTAACAGTGTCTCTAAAACCATGTCCCCCAGTCTGTTTAGGATGACATAAAATATCCCATTTGGCTAAATGCCATTTTTTATCATGTTGTTTTCCACACCAAAGAAACATCTGACTAATATTGTCTATATCATGAAGAAACCTAGCCATAATATGAAGAAGAGACACACTGTATATTGGAATGGTATGCAGTACGGTTTTGACCAGGTTCATGAGTCTTCCTAAAGAAAGCCATTTGTTTATCCATCTGTCAAATTTGAATTTGATTATGGCCTTAACCCATGTCCATTCCATGAGATTTTGAGGAGAAAGGAAATCACCAAGGCACTTAAGTGGAAAAGTCCCCTACTTAAACCTCAACTTCTGAAGGATGTCCTACTCAAGTCTTGGGGGTCAATGAAAGAAGATGATTATGCATTTTCCTTCATCAATATATTGTCCAGTAGCTTGAGAGAAAAGGTATAGAATAGTGGCAATATGACATGCTTCTCTCTTAGAGGCTTCACCCACTATAGAAGAATAATCCACAAACTGCAAGTGTGTCAAAGGTGGAGACTATTGCGCAAGTTGGATACCTTTAATATTTTTGTTCATTACTGGTAATAGTTAATAATCACCTTAGAGACTCTGCCACAATTATCAACAAAAAGGGAGAGAGTGGGTCACCTTTCCTAACTCGTCGCAAGGCTAAAAATGTAGGGGAAGGTTACCCATTAATGAGAACAAAGAACAAGACTATAGTAATACAAGTTTGGTTCCACTTAATCCACCGAGAAACAAAGCCAAATCTTTGTAAAAAAAGTAGCCAGATATCCCCATTTCACTTATCATATGCATTTTCAACGTCTAACTGTAGGAACATGGCAGGCTTTTTTTGAATTTTCATAGAATGAAAAAATTCTTGCACCAAAACTATATCATCTGAAATTTGACTACCCTAGAACAAAAACTCCTTGTTCTGGCGATATAATTTTATGTATAATTTGTTTTATCCTTTCAGCCATCACTTTAGTAATGATTTTATAAATAACATTACATAAAACAATTGGATGATATTAAACAATGGTAAATCTACCTCCACTAGTTTCAGAATCAAAGCTATATGAGTGTAATTGAGACTTCTCAAGATATTTCTTTCTTGACGACATTCCTCAACCACCTCCAAAAGATATATCTTAATCAACTCCCAAAATTGTTCATAAAATTCCATTAGAAATCCATCCAGCCAAGGAGTTTTTCCTTTCTTCATAGTAAACACAACCTAATGTAATTCTTGTTTAGAGATAGGCTTAAGCAATTGGTGATTATCTTCCTCCATAATAATAGAAGAAATATTATCATAGATAGTCTTTTGTGCCCTTCCATTTAGGGTAGAGTTCTAAAAGAGATTGTTGAAATAATGTAATATCGCCTATTGGATTCCCCTCTTGGAAGTCTTTATGATGGCCCATTTCAGTAGTCAAATATGCTATATAGTTATGTGTTTGATGGGCCAAGACTGATTTGTGGGAAAAAACCGTATTTGAAAGGAACGATAACCAGATCGTACCAAGCAAAGAACACAAATGCTAATAAAAAACTATGATCAATAAGATGAAAGTAATTCACCAGAATAACTTTATATAAAACCTTTGCAAAAAAAATGAGCAAGCAATGTCATATATTATTATGGAACTCAATACAATACATTGAGAATGGGCCTTGCTTAAATAGGCAAGGAATAACAATCTAAGAACCGGTCAAGGTCGTAGATCAAGCCATAAATCGAGGAAATAACTAGCCATCAAAGAACTAGTCAAGACCATAGATTTAGGAGAGAACTAGACATCAAGGATCTAGTCATTACCATAGATCTAGAAAAGAACTAGTCAATACCATAGATCAAGGAAAGAACTATACCTAATAACTAGATAATATCTCCTAATATCTAAATAAATAAAAAGAAATATCCACACACATAAGTGGGTGAGGATAAATACAATAAAGGTAAAAAATGTACCTAGGTGAACATGAGCTAAGGTAAATACCTACTCTAACACCCCCCTCAAGTGAAGGTAGGGGCGAAAATAGAAGTGGCATGTCCACAATATGAGTCCCAACAACTAGGCCTGATGAGGTACTCATGTACAATAACTAGGAAAAAAGGGACACCGCAAGGTACCCAAAACTAATAACAACAAAGTAAAGAGATTAAAACCCCTCTCTAAGGCATCCTAAGAAGCTCAGATCAAAAAAACTCATACAATGTTGAAGAAGTTTGGTGTGCACTATTGTCTGAATCCACTCCTCAATCACAAAACTCAAAAACAACTGACATTGGGTTTCACCATAATAGCTCCATACAAGGAGACTCTCAACAGAGTGATGTCGAAAGTGTAAAAAAGAAACACCAAACATAATTTGATCAACTGCTGCAAATAGGTGTGCCACGATCCAATAACAATAACCAAATAAACAAGGAAAGGACAAAAACTCTAGAGTTTCGCGATCTAAGAAAAATGAAGGTAACAAAGCAAGGACACGAAACTTGAAGAAGCATGATTAGCACCACACCCTCCCATATTGTTGAATGGGTCGAGTGATGCAACAAATATGTATGATTTGTCAAAACAACTACTCAAACACTGACAAACTAACAACGGACTTCACTAGAATAGATCCCCACACGAGATACTGTCAACATGCCAAAAGTGTCGAAAATATAGATATAAAATCTCTCAACAAATAAGAGAGATACACTACACTTGCTAAAGAAAAATTCTCAAAACAAGAAGCATCACAATGCAGAAGGTATAGAAAGTGGAGCGAGACGTGGAATGATGGAGGAGCCATGCTTGTAGAGTCCTCTCAATGAATTCCTATGTCACCAGCCATGAGTGATCAGATATCCACCCCAAATCAACACAGATGGATGAAGAAGATGCCTGCATATGACTTGGTACAAAATGCACAATGGGTGCATGCAAAAGAATATTAGAATGTGTGTCAGGGTTGATCATGTTTGATAGCTAAAATCTTAGGTTTATCGAGCCTGAGTGAAGGTGTAGAACTTATGTGTTGCTCATGATCCTCAAAAAATGTTGAGTGAACAAAAAAAAGGAGCTCTTTCAATGTGTGATCCCAATGAAGTATCTTCTTGAAAACCAATGTCATGACAAAAAAATCCATTTAACATGTGGAATAGAGGAAACAATACCCTGTGAATGTCTGCTAATGACTCCGCTAGTGAGATCCATAGAATGGAGCATGAGAGAACGGAATGTAGTGGTATGCTTCTTAAAAAAACCATGCAGCTGAGAAAAAGTAGGATACACAACATGTGGTATTGTAATAGGAATAGATATGGAAGAGCATGTAGTAACAAGCTTCAGAGGTGTATGAGCATCAAGAGCAGGAACAAACTCAAAGACTGAGAGATCAATGTCAGTGGGTTTCAGGAGCAACAGCTGCAAGTGGACTAGGAGCATGAATATGGTTGTCCACAATATCATGGTGATGTTGTAGGCTAGTATGTTTGTTCTGCAGGGAGTGTATTATTGTATCCTTATTGTGAATGAGTGATTGTAGAAGAGAATTTTGCTTCTTGAGTGATCTATTTTCTTCCACAAATTTTACAACATCCTCTTGAAGTCCACATACTTTAGAAAAAAGCATATCATTTTCAGAATCCATGATAGGTACAAATTGTAACTCCCCAAAATTTTAGGACATTGAGCTCAGCCAAAATTGCATCCACAATTGATTACAACAATCCTCCATGTTTGGCACTTTATAATTATAGTGCAAGTCTAAAAATAAATAAATCCAATGGAAAAATCATGAAAAAACAAGCACATTTACAAAAAATGGCACTCAAAAACCAAATTACAGATCAAAAGTTACAATATTTTTACTATTTTGCCTCTGTTATTTTATTTTAGTTGCCACTAAAACAACATCCGTGGACCCCTAGCAGAAATGGAAAAAAATTGAAATTCTTCTACACGTAGCCCAAAAATGATCTATCGTACCAGAAAACAACCCAATGTAGATCTCATGAAATCCAAAAAACCCAGTAAAAATTTTCCTCGGTTTCTTAACCATGTGGCATGTATCTCAAGGCGAGCTTGTGTATTTCACTATAACCACAAAAATGACTGCCCCTAGAAACGCCCAAGTTTATAATTGATCTTAGGGTTTTCACGCCCTCTGGATCCAATGGAAGCCTCTATTTTACATAAAAAATCATGCTGCAACAAAAATACAACCAAATCCCCAAATATATGAATATAGAATGAATTTATTTTCAAAATAAAACTTACAGACGGATGTTAACAGCAATCTCTAGTTCTGATACAATGAAAGGAATGATAACCAGATAGTACCAAGCCAAGAACATAGATGCTAATCAAACACCATGATCAATAAGATGAAAGCAATTCCCCATAATAACTTTACATAAAACCTTTGAAAATAAATGAGCAGTAATATCATATATTATTATGGAAATGGATACAATACATTGAGAATGGGCCTTGCTTAAATAGGCAAGGAATAACAATCTAAGAACCAGTCAAGGTCGTAGATCAATCCATAAATAAATGAAATAACTAGTCATCAAAGAACTAGTTAAGACCATAGATTTAGGAGAGAACAATACATCAAGGATCTAGTCAATACCATAGATTAATGAAAGAACTATACCTAACAACTAGATAATATCTCCTAATATCTAAATAAATAAAAAGAAAATATCCACACACATAAGTGGGTGAGGATAAATACAATAAAGGTATAAAATGTACCTAGGTGAACATGAGCTAAGGTAAAAACCTATTTTAACAGTATTCTTGTCTCCCTCCTTTATCCATTGTACATGTGCCCTTTGTTTCCAAAATATCTCTTCCCTTTTCTCCCACTCTCGTAGATCTCTAGTGATCTCAATCTCCTTCTTCTGTAGATCCAATGAAAATCCTTGCAATCTACTATGTTGGTTAAGGACTTGAGTCAATTCAATGAGATCCCTTTTTCTAGTAGGGCACATTTCCAAATACATTTTTGTTCCACTCCTTAATTTTTCTTTGAACATACTTAAGAGTTTGATAGATTTTATGCATGCAACTCCCAAATCTTGTCTTCCCATTCTTTCGACCATTTTGTAATGAAATCAGGAAATTATTCATGCCTCATCCACATTAATTGAAAGTGGAAGGGTTTCCTTAAAGGTCTTTGATTGTCTAATCTCCAAAAAAATAGGCCAATGGTCAGATCCCCCATGATCAAGGACATTGGCAATTGGGAGAAAATTCTTGTTCATCCAATCCTCATATATCAAAAATATGTCCAATATTTTCCTAATGAAGTTATCCTCAGTTATCCCCAGTTTCCAATCCTCATATATCATAAGACTGTTTTGGGTCCTGAACATCAATTAGTTGAAGTTTCTTAATAGAATTACTCATAATGGCTAATGAAGCATCCAAGTGTGAATTTACACCATGTTTTTCCTGTGTAGAGAGAATAGTATTAAAGTTTCCACCTATTATGAAAATATACCCCAAGTGATCATTCACAATATAATTAATAAGGTTTCATTGTGATTTATTTCCTTCAACATTAGTTGGGGAATAAATATTAAGGAAAATTAGTAATTGATCAGTTTCCATATCTTGCACACCCATATATAGAACTCCATACGAACCTCCATCATGTAAGATCTGAAGGCACCGAGGGTCCTAAATACACACCATACCTCCTAAAGCTCCATCAAAGCCTAATGAAATCACTTGTCCTTTTTTGCTAATATTATTGGCCAAAACATTCATTAATTCAACCAATGTCTTAGTTTCTTGCAAAAATAGCATCTGAGGATATTGTTGCGTCAATATTCTCATCTAATTTATTTTAGAAGGGCTCCCCTTTAGCCCCCGCACATTCCATGTGTTGACCCCAATTGTGAAACCTATTAAAAAAGGGCTACCAGATCTCATACCTTCCCTGCTTTAGTTAACCCATGACCTGTCTTATGAATACATGAACTATTTGTTTTTCATTTTGAACGTAGTAGAGTATCCAATCGCAATTTTTTCTGAGATTCCTAATACACCCCAAATGATGTTGTATTGCTACTAGATCCAAGTAGATGGGGAAGAATCATTAAGGCTAGACAACTTTCTTTGACTTAAGCCACCTGTGGACCCTTTTCTTCACTTTCTCTAGATAGTTTGTGTTTCTGTTGAGAACTGTTGATATTATGCTCTTGAATATTGTTATCAATTTGTTCTATAAAAGGTTCATTCTCTATTGAATTTACAGTTATAGTAGGCATAGGAGATTACAACACGATTTGTGTTTCAGGAACTTGTGAGACAGCAATATATTCCATATTCTGATTTGCATCTTCTGACTGCAAGACTGCATAATGATTGGAATTGGTTTGCAAGTATTTCTCTAGAGGTTTCCCTTTTCCTATATTTTTTTATTTGGAACCATAAATTCATCTTATTTCTCCTTCCCCATAGTTGGTGTCAGTATTGCATGAGGGTAGTCCTTAAGAAAAATTCCATATTCATGACATACTCTACATCTAAAGGGAATGTTATCATAATCAACTACTTGCTCCCATTGTTCATCACCCAAATCCAATATGATTTTATAGGGTAAGGGCTGGTTCATTTCCATATAAATGCATAGTTGAGCATATACCATGTGTTCCATGTAAACACAGGAATCCACAACACGAACATATTGACCCAAAGTATTGCATATGGCTTGGAAGATAACAGGATTCCATAATGTAGCTGAAAGCCCAAATAGTCAGGTCTAAACTGGTACAAGTGAGGGTAGATCCTCATGCACCATAAACATATACTGCCATGGTTTCATGAAGAGATCTGCTCTACCAAAGAACCATAGACCCTTGGAAAATTTATTCTTTCTCTTCCATAGTTACAAAGACTACAGGAAAGTAACTATTAGGGTAAACTAAGATAAGATATTCACTTGGGACATGTAAATTTTTTATTTCACATTCCTTAAAATCCATAAAAGAAGGATTAAACCCCCAAAACCTCACTATCAATGCCATGTCTTGTAAAGTCTATATTCCTCCTTGCACATCTGAATAAGGGATTTTGAGAACCAGAACATCAGCAACAACTTTCATGCATCCATAAGGCATCTTTCGAGGATTCTCTTTAAGCAGGGATGTGAAAGTTTTAGTGTTATTATTTATTCCAAGTTCTTGAGATTGAATTCCCCTAAATGTTTCTTTGAAAGACATTTTTGATGATTCCCCTTTTTCTTGGACCAAATTGGGTATAGTTTTGTTTGCATGTGGGTTCTTTGTGGATGTCATCTAGGAAAATACCGGAAGAGAAAACTAGAGATGTATGTTCTATGTTGTCGCCTTGCGGATCAAATGGCTTGGTACTACAATAAGTATCAGTAATTGTAACGCCCACAATTTACGCACATAAATACAATAGTAAAAATACCAGGATAATATTTTTTTGACTTACATTTCTCACAACACAATGCCACAAGGGCTCCAAGTAAGAGAAAACTCAACAACAGCACAAGTCACTTACATAAGTCGTCGACTCACATAGACACATGAAAACACCATATACATGTCGATGACACACTTTCTCTAATGAATCAAATGCTAGCTATACAACCCAGCCACAAGAAAAGGGACTTAAGGATTGGACAACACAACAACACATCATTACCATGGTTACATCTTAGGTTACGATTAACATTCCAATAACATTATTATGTAAATATAATTTTCTCCCTTTTTCCACCTACAGATTCTTAAAATTCATTTCACATTCCACTTATTGTTTGAACCATCTTAATTTTTCTCTTTATCCCTTATGACACTCTCCATAACTTACATAAGTATTTTCCATATTTCACAATTGCATACAAAGATCCTAATTCGCATATCATTCTTATGTTAATACTTATGTTTCTCCAAATGCTTATCCAATGTTTAAAATTTACCCTTGTTACCACAATATTGAATCTAACCTGATGTCAAGATGAAAAATCTTATGATTTGAGGCAGACTAAGATTCAAGATAGATTTTTCCCAAAACATTATTCGATCACGGTAAAGTTATTTCCCTACCATAGTTATTATAGTTTCAATAACTTGTTGAATTCATTAAAAATTTCCAAGTGAAGATATATTATATATATTTATAAATCTCTTTTGTTTTCTCGAAGTTTGATAACACCAAGGCACTTCATATTCTTTGTAACACATGGAATTTTTTTAATTAAATTATAAGGACTCCAAGAGTGACAATTCTTCCTAACCTCAAATCTTGTTTTAATCTTATATTGCTTTACTCTTACATCGAAATATTGTCTCATTATTAGCACTAGTATTATAATAGAAAGGAGTTACAAAAGTACCCATTCCCCTTCGACTAACATCTTTTTATTTATTTGTTACTATTGATTAAACTTATGGACATGGTGGTAAACTATACATGAACCACAAGTGATTTCTTGCATTTCACGATTGCGCATGTGAATTTTTTATTCTTAATGTTATAAAAGGGCATAACAAGGGATTACGGGACAAGATTTTGTTTTCTTGGGGTTCTCTAATGTCAACATCTTTCAAATCAATTTCGTTTGCAAAGAGTTACTTATAATTTTCTACCCACAAGTTAACCTCCAAATCAACTAAGGTTTAGTTTAATTCCAATTTTCACTCATGGCTTTACTCCCTATTAAATATTAGACTTAAGGTTCCAAAACATATTCACCCTATAAACCCTCTGCAAAAGATCAAGGAACTATTTGTCACTAGCCAAAGGTAAGACATTTAGCTGAGAGGATCTAAAGAGGTCATTAACATAATTTTAAGTGATAATCCCACTATTTCAATAGCTCCATGATGTCATCTGGATCCCACAAGACATTTATTCAATGAAGAAATTTAATTCTAAATATATCTTCAGAAGACACTACGTAGTCCTTGACTAATTGATACTAATATTGTGAAGAGTTATGGCATGAATGAAATGTAGTAAATCGATATGAATGTTAGTGATTCTAGATGATAGCATCCTATGCCTAGATCGTGGTTTATGATGATTTACACCATGACTAGGGGATCTTAAATTTACCTAAGCTATTTTGGTTGTTCTGATACAACCGCGAGACCAAAGGGGGTATTTTGTAATTTACAGGTATCCATGGTATATCAGTCTCGACTACATCGGGGGGATAAGAAGGATCAACCACATTGAAGATTCTAGATGTTATACAACTAGAGTCTCCATGGCAACTAGGGTAACTGTATGTGTGTTAAAATTAAATATCTTAGGGGGACATTGTGATCAAGGGGGTAATGAATACTTACACAATAATTAATTAATTCATTTAATTGATGTTAGTATGTGGTTAATGCACTACATGTATATTAACTTGTTTTATTTATTTAGATATATATATATGTTTTGCCCTTTTACCATACATGGGTCTAAGTGTCTTATCAAATTTAATAAATCTGTGATCTAAAGTACACATTTCCTAAGATGTGATCCCTAAAACTAACATCTCATACATATTAGCAGTAGATTGAAAATATAACATTTTGTGTTGTACAGTTGAGTGCTTGGGGATCATGAGTGTTGTACACATATATCCCCTTCATGGAAATTCGAATTTGACCTTATAAGACCAATTTTGGAAGCTAATGGGACAAGTAATGAACTTGTCCGACATCGTCTTAAATTCCTATGCCAACCCTACCTTTGGGTTGGGATCCTAGCAATTAGACCCCATTAGGTGAACATAGAAGATTAAAAGATAAATCATTGGCATGGCATGCACTTCCTAACCTGAACATAAATTAATGTCCTTAGAGTTTATGGGCATTTACATTGTGTGTAATAAGTATAAATGTACATTCGAAATAACCAGGTTTAGAAAAATGTAATCATGTGCATTTGGAATATGGGGTTGTAACTAAGGAGATGAGAAATAGAAAGGAAGATGAGAGTAACATCCTACTTTGTAAGCCACATCATCTATCCCCTCACACTTTTCTATTTATGGACACACTATTTTTTTGTTTCCAAAGGTTACTTCATTATTTACATGCTGTCAAAATTTTCCATGAGTTAGAGGATTTTTGACAACCCTTGTGGATTGTTGGTCCTTGTGGATACTTTCTTTGTTTGAGGAGCTTGAAGATTTACTGCTTAGATACAAACTCTACTATGTTCAAAGTAGGAGCTTTACCTTGGAGGCTTACGTTATCCACTTTCAAACGTTGTCTTCTAATGAGAAAATGTTGACCACGGTTAAATTTAGTATGCATGTTGGGGGTGGGTATATTTCCTAAGAGTGCAGTAGGATGGAAACTAGACGAAGATTTCATGTAGGGAGCAATACAGAGTTTAGCTTTTTTTCGGAGAGAGTTTGGGTTGGGTGCCCCACCTTATACAAGGAATGCTTAAATTTCTTTCTTGTTAGCTCATGAGGGTTTAGGCATAAGATATTACAGGGAGGCATAAGACTATGGACATCTTGATGTACCTGTAACTAGGTGCAAGTCACTGGGTAAAATTCAACTACCATGTTCCCCCATTTCAACACAGAGTAGTTTCTCCACCATTCACAACACAACAGACCAAATCCTCCACGCATTGCAAAACTCCATGGACGCTTTGGTACCAATGATGCCAATATATATTGCTATGATATATTGCTATTGCTATATCCATATCAAGATACAAGTGAACACGCCTTTATATAGGCTAGCATGAGGGAGCGCCAGTGAGGGAAGACAGTTATACAACTGTCTACTAACAACATATTAAAAAAAAATGTTAAAATAATACTGCTAACATTCCCCCCCTTAATACATTGCTCTTACAAATGTACCCCCTAAACAAATCAAACTTCACCTTGCCGAGAGGCTTGGTGAGGAATATCTGCAACCTGAGAATCAGTAGGGCATTACTGGAGCTGAATTTGGTGGTTCAAGACCTGTTCACGAATGTAGTGACATTCGACCTCAATATGCTTTGTTCATTCATGGAAAACAGGATTCTTCACAAGCTTCAACACACCTTGATTGTCGCAGTGAATGATGGGAGGTTTCTCTTCAAGAATCCCTATATCTGCAAGAATGCGGCGTAACCAAATTGCTTCGCACACAGCTCCTCGTGTGAGCGCGGTATTCAGCCTCAGTGGATGAGAGAGAAAACAACAGTTTGCTTCTTGCTGATCCACGAGATAGGTCTAGATCCGAGATGAAAAACATATCCTGAAGTGGATTTCCTGTCATCAACGGATCCTGCATAGTCCGAGTCTGTATATCCCTGTAAGAAGAACTGAGTGTTCTTCTGATACTCCAGACCAAAGTCAACTGTACCTCGGACATATCTCAACACATGCTTTGCTGCTATCCAATGACATTTCTTCGAGCTCCTGCATAAATCTGCTGAGATAGCTCACCGCAAAGCAAAGATCTGGTCTAGTATAAGTCAACTAAATGAGACTCCCCACAAGCTGCCTGTAGTGAGTGCCATCTACCTGTGGTGAATCCAGGAATCTAGATAGTTGCAAACCTTTTTCCATAGGTGTGGACATTGGTTTACAATCTGACATCCCATACTTTTCCAGGAGTGTCTTGGCATATTTCATCTGGGAGACGAAGATATGATTCTTCTTCTGCCATATCTCTAAGCCAAGACAATAGTGAAGTAGCCCAAAATCAGTTCATGTCGAAGGATTTCTTTAGATCATTCTTTACATCATCAACAAGATTGTCAGAACTTCCTATGATCACAAGATCATCTACGTACAAAACCAGAATGACAATCTCTGTTCCTACCTTCTTGATATACAAATTTGTATCTGAGGGGCTATGAGTGAATCCATGCTGCAATAGGTGATCATTGATTTTTATATACCATGCCCTAGGTGCTTGTTTAAGTCCATAAAGAGACTTTATCAGACGACATACCTTGTGTGGTTGACGCTCGTCTACAAACCCTTCAAGTTGGGCCATGTACACTTCTTCTTGCAGATCACCATTTAGAAAAGCACTCTTGACATCCATCTGCTGAAGTTTCCATCCATTTTGTGCTGCCAGTGCACATACAACTCTGATGGTTTTGATCTTCGCAGTGGGTGCAAAGGTCTCATCATAGTCAATTCCTTCTTGCTGAGCATAACCCTTTGCAACAAGTCGTGCTTTGTGTTTGTCGATTGAACCATCTGCCTTATATTTTGTTTTGAAAATCCATTTGCAGCCAATGGATTTCTTACCTGGAGGCAGATCGACAAGTTCCCACGTCCGATTCTGAATCACGGAATCATATTCAGCCATCTATAGCCTATTTCCACTGTGGTTGGTCTAATGCCTCACGAACAGTGTCAGGTTCGGTGCTCTCAACAACTGAACTCATGAGTGCAAAAATTTACCTCATGTCTTGCTTGACTTCATGTTCTAACTCCCGTAGAAGTACCAGGAAGTGAGTTCAGGTGTGCATCCCTGAAAGTACTCTGGACCCATTTCGGACGTTGGCGCTGTTGCTGCTAATGTGAAGATGTGTTGTCTAGTGTGCCAAGATCAACAAAAAAATCTCCACTTAGCTCTTCTTCTCTCTGAGAAGAATCATCTTGCTCATCATCTGGATGTGTGAGCAATCTATGTGACGAGGTCGGTACTGGATCTCCATTGTGTGGCAAGGAGTCAAAGGACGACTCATCACATAACCACATCTCGACTCTCGTAGATCTTCTTCGTCTCAGGATCCATGAGACGATATGCCTTTGAGGTAGTACTATACCCCAAGAAAAGACATGGCAGTGTCCTTTGGATTGATCTTCTTCCTTCTTTTATCTGGAACATGCATATATGCAGTACAACCAAAAACTCTTAAATGATGAATAGAAGGTTTACGACCAGTCCATACCTCTTCCGGTGTCTTGTTCTGCAAGATCTTCGTGGGTGCCCGATTGAGTAAATACACTGCTGTCTGGACTGCTTCTGCCCAAAACTGATCCTCCAACTTGGCGGTCGAGAGCATACAATGAGCCATCTCCATGACAGTCCTGTTGTGGCGCTCAGAAATCCCGTTCTGTTGGGGCGTGTAGGGAGCAGTCAAATGTTGTTGAATGCCATGCTGCTTCAGGTATGCTAAGAACTTCTTTGACACAAATTCCCCCCCTCGATCTGAGTGGAGGAGAAGAAGAGGCTTCCCAGACTGCCTAGTGGCTTGCTGGTAGAAGGTTTGAAAATTTGCAAGTGCCTCACTCTTCTTCCGAAGGAAATATACCCACATTTTCCATGAGTAATCATCAATGATGAGCTGAAAGTACACAAAACCTTGGAAGCTAGCTGGCAGGTGTCCACACAGATCAGTGTGAATGACCTGAAGATGCTCCGTAGAATGATAAGAGCTCTGTTTGAACAAACCTCTATGTTGTTTGCCCACAACAATTTCAAGCAAACATGTAAGGAATGGGAGAGTGGAGGAAGCCCTCTTACCATTTCCTTGGCACTGAGCTGATGCAAAGCCCCGGTAAAAAGATGACCATATCAAAAGTTCCATGGTGCAATGAACTCCACTGTTGAAGCAAAGAGAGAAATGCTAGATGAAGTGACCGCATCCAGTGTAAATAGATGACCCTTCAGAAATGTTTGAGAAATTACTGAATCTCCATGGGAAATGATACAGGACTTGACCCCTTTCTCAATAAATAATTCAACCTTCATTCAATGATTAAGAAGTTGAATCACAGATAAGAGATTTGAGGTCAAAACTAGAACATATAACACCTTCGTCAGTGTACATCTTCGTGTCCCAAGAGGAATGATGACATCACCAATCCTTGCCACAATATACTCTTGATTGTCTGTGATGGTGATCTGATCTCCAGTGGGCCAATCACTCAGAGTATGGAACAACTTCTTATTGTAAGTCATGTGTTTGTTGGTGCCCGAATCAATCAACCAGACATTTTCTGATGGCTGCGAAGTCTGCGAGACTAGAACAATGTCAGAATGATTTGTGTCTAGAACCTCTTAATCGGAGGTGGCATTCTACTAAGCAGTAATGTGACCATTCTACCTCTGATTACGAGCACGCCATTGAGATTTCTTGGAATATCCTTCGCCAGAAGTGATCTTTGCAGTCGTGTGCATATCCATGGAGAAAATGTGGCACCATCGATCCGCCTTGTTGTTCTGCTGCTTTTGAGGTGGCTACTGAGAAGGTTGCTTCTGAGGTGGCCGCTGTGGTGACTGCTAAGAAGGTTGTTGCTGAGGTTGCTAATTCTGATTCTGCAGGGTTGACTGCCCTTTCTGAGGCTTATGCTTTTACCTCATGATGAGATCCTTATCTTCGAAGGCTTCTTGTACATTTTGCATGGCTTCTTCTTGCTGGAGATAATTCACCAGCTTTGAAAAACTCACCTCCTGTTGAGTAATTGTCAAGGTGGTGATCAATGTCCGAAACTTGTGACGGAAGAGCTCACAGGGTGAGCAGGACAAGCAAATTATCATCCATCAGTTCTCCGAGTGCAAAAAATTCTGCGCGTAACTCAGCCTACATGCCGCAAGAAGGCTTCTGACTGATTCGCCTTCATGCATACTCATTATATGAAGCTTTTTCCGAAGATGCAACATTGTCGTTAGATTTTTGGCTTCGTAGATGGTACACAACGCGCTCCATGCCATGAGAAGAAGTGGTTGTTTCTCGAATGTGAGGCTGAACCTCATCAGAAAGACTGAGGGTGATGAGCATGAGTGCTTTCGCATCAGCCTTTTCATATTTTTCCAACAGATTAGTATCGTGTGCAGGAGGGTCGTCCATGCCAAAGACATGATCCCCCAAAGGTCTTCGAATTGAAGAATCCTCTCGCATTTTGGTTTTCCATGCGGTAAAATTTAGCCCTTTTAAGCAACTAGGCATCTGATAACAAAATGCGAGGTGCAGAAATTTTCAAAAAACTAAAAATTTTATTTTATTTATTGATTGTTCAAAAACGTTTACAATGCTTACTGAAGGAACCTATCATGAAGATAGGCTCTATAAGCTCGTGCAGTGAGACGCAGACGCTCAGATGGGCATTCTACTTCGCATTCATCATCTTCATCATAGCCGTGCTCCAAGTTCTTCATGGATTTGGCGTGCTTGACAACGACATGTCGAACCAAAAATAGTCAAACAATCCTTGACACACCAATCTCATCAAATAAGACGTATGTCGGTATGTCAACAGATTCATGGTGAGCAAGGGAAAGATAGATGTCCAGTGGTGTCCTCTTGTTGTCTCTCAGAGGTAACCCAAAATAGAAGGTGTTACTGCATTGCAATGCTCAGTGCATTGGAAATTTGTGACGACATGTACATGGTGACGGTTATCTGGATTAGCCTCTCTCGTCAAGCTCTTGCTGACACTGCACAGGGCTTATGTTTCTATGGGCTTTTGAATGGTCTCCTACACGCCAAGGCTTCTATAGGAATGCAATGATTTATTCAATGGCTATGTCTGCAAAACTGGTCTCTGGTATGATGGCAGTAAATACACCAAGAAGCATGTTTCTAATCGCTCCATGTAATGAGCAGTCTGAAAAAATATGCTGGACAGGGTTGTAATGTTGGTTGATTTTCCACTTCCACAAAGGATCAAGATGCCAAATAGGTCGCTCTATCCTAAGGCCGTTTTCCACACACAATACACCAATCTAACATTGTCTTCCACTCCTTTAAATGCAGGGATAGAGATGGTGCAGGCTTGGGCATGTTTCCACGCATAGTATACATGTAGCAAGTTTCCTGCCACCAACGTGTTCAACAAAGTATTCTCCTGATCTCCTTCCACATGCACAACAACCAATCGGAGATCAGTCTAGTGCATCCAGTTGCACATAGGCAGAGATCACACGATCCTATTTTAGGAAAATTCCAAAGAAAAACTTGCACGTCTTAATGGACGCCAAATAGGTGCAAGTCACTGGGTAAATGCCAACACAGGTTGCAAACTTCTTTGGCACAGATGGAGATTCTCAACCACTTCATACCCCATGCTTTTGGAATCACACCACGCAATTGCAAAACGCCACTAGCTCTAGATACCAATGATGCCGAATGCAAGAATGATTATTGATTGCAATGTGTGCTATATATATATCAATACAAAAGAGCAGAGCCAATATAAAGGTTGTGGGAGGTGAGGACAGGAGAGAGGACAGTTATGTAACTATCCATTAACTGTCCATTAACTAACAATGGATTAAAAACTAATGCGCTAACAAATACCACAACCAGGATAATGTCAAAATTACAGTGACAAAGAGTCCAAGAGTGTAATTATGCCTAACCTCAAATATTTTGAGATGAGTATTATATGAGGAAGAGCTTACGTTGCATTCAATGAGGTTCATTATTATCATTCTTTTATAACTCACAAGATTTATTATAGTACGAATTCCAACACTAGTAAGTGAAACCATATAATTTATTTATATAGTTACTATCGAAAATAAACTTAGCGACATAGTGGTCAACTTTTGTTATAGCTTGATACTAGATGCTAGAGATTTTGGATACAATGTTGATTTTGAGTCGTATACAATGGATTTGGATTATTATAGACGAGGTTACAATGAAATTGCATATCTTGTGAACATCCTTACCAAAGATAAGACACTAACGAAATTGACATGACTATGAGATTTCAACATATAATGCTTCAAGGAGCTATCTATATATATCAGACACTCGACTACAGGAAATCTAGTTGACAGTATGATATATTATCCTGCACTCTGTAGGCCATGAGAATTGCAAGACTAATGAAAATATGTGATCACCTTTGGCATGATGTGTTTTCTATTCCCATAGAGAACCCAATGTTAGGAATTAGTCAATTACGAAGATTAGCGTACTTGCCATGAAAAGACAATTTGTATCACAAATGGTAGATGATGTAGCCTCCTAACCTATTTTAACAACCTTTCACTACTCTATTTTGAATGACCTCTAAATATGATTGTGAGGTCGAACTGTGGTAGTTTGAGATTTGCAACTAGGAGATATAGGCATACCAATGATATGATCATGCCTGTGTTAAATATGTATGTTTGAATTTTTACTTTTACCTTTTGGCATTGATATTTTGGCTTTTTAATTTTGAAAATAGTTTTTATAATGTTCCTCCTTTGTACAGATTCAAACATTCCATACAATGGTATACATAGGATACACACACACTAGAGATATTTCACTTCACCACTATAGAGACAGACACACTACACACCTACATTCTTTACATATTCCTAGAGGTTCCCTTTGAAAAAGAGTGTAATATCATGTATATAAAGCCTAAGAAGGAAATGCTAAAAAATGAAAAGTGCCAAAGGAGGTCTGAAAGGACACAATGGCTAGATATGCCAACATCGGAGGGATCTGAAAGGACACAATGGCTAGATTGAAATTCTAAGATCATATTACAACTAGGGTTATCAATGGCAAAATGTAACTGTGTGACTGTTACTCAATCTATTCTAAAGTTAGTTGCACGTCCTTTTAAGCAAAGGGTCATGTAATACAATTCTATTAGCACCTTTAATAGATGTTAGTATGTGGTTAACTTCCTCCAGTGTTCCAAGCATGCAAAGGTTTTATTTATTTAACATGTCTTAGCAAGAGCAAAGTCACTCCAAGCATTGTCTTAATGGTTTCCAAGTGTCTTATTAAGGTTAATAGATCTAATAGTTCTAAGCTACACTAATACCATGTGACTAAAATACATTCATCTACTCTATAGTTAGATTTCTCATTGGATCTTTGTGTTAAGAGAAAAAAGATAAATTATAGGGTGATCATGACTGTAGATCACACCTCTACAGTTGCACAAGGACCTAGTAGAACTATATGAGATTTAGATGCCACTTTTGGAAGTGTGCATGGGACAATGTAACATTTGTCCCATTGGTTCGGAAGGGGTCCTATGCCAACCCCATCTATGGGTCTGGGAGCCTCACCACACACTAGATTTCTCCATTAGGTGTCTTATATAATGCTTTAATGTATAATGGTTATTGCAAGTCCTATATGGAAATCCACTTTGTCTTTAGGGGGTGTGGGCTTACAAGTTGTGTCGAGGTTGTAAGTGAACAAGAGTGATTCATAAAACAACTTAGCACATTTATTAGCTTTGTGAATACACACATGAGTAAGCTGATGTGGAGTAGACCAGGAAATGAGGTGGCATCCAACTTGGAGCCACAAAATTGTCCAGTCAAGACCTTAGAAAATTAGGGCAAGACCGTATAACAATGGTTATAGTCCTTCACTTCAAGTTATGTTTTGCTCCAGTTATCATTTTTAGAGACGTTAGAGGATCTCTGGGAGTGCTTCTGGATCAACCTATTTCACATGTTGTGCACATCCAAATCTCATATGTTTGCGTAGCTATGATAGCTTTAGTCTTGGAACAAACTCCTACTATAGGTAAAGTAGGAGCTTTACCATTGCTTATTGTTATGATTTATTATCGCAAGTATACATGTGCTTGTCTCTAATTATTGTATGATTAATTGTAGAATTCATGTTGGGGGTGGGGTAAAATAATCCTAAGTTTGTAGTAGGAGGAAACCTATGGGGATCCTTTTTTGTAGGGAGGAATCAGGAGTTTACATCTTATTTGGATAAAGTTTAGGGTTGGGTACCCCAGCCTTATAATATGAGTCCTAGCAGTTTATTTGTGTGATTGTGTAACCAAAGAGTGCATGATGAAACATGTGGGATGTTATTAAGGGGTACTTGAGGCAAGAGACATTAGTGTATGAAGGGGACCCTTAGCCATATGATTTGGAGGTCCTGGATCAGAATGGGCACCAGTTCTATATTATTTATGCAAGTCCAATTGATGGAATAATAAGATCCCTCTGATTTTAAGGATCCCATTTCTAAATGAACAATTGGTATCAAGAATAACCACAATAGCTAATGGAATCCATTTTTTTCATTCAGAACTTAGTGGAAGAAAGAATGACCCCTATATCGAACCCGGACCAATTGGCATTTCACCAGGTAAAAAACCTTGTTCTATGTGTCCTTAGTAGATGTAGATCAATTGGCACATTTTCACCATAAATTAGCCATTTGCTACAGGTCAGATAGGCAGATCCCTATTATGCGCGAAAGAACCAGTTGTAGTTTTTGTTCATGCAAAAAATGACTAGAATAGGATACAAGAGTTGTAAAAAGGCACGAGTTTGGCATGGGAAAATGGAGAAGAATAATAATACACATTAACAATTCTCATGTTCAGATGACCTAAGTTCAATAATATTCACTGAAGGAGACAGTTAAAGTTTTCGAAATGGGATGGCTAGTCATGCAATAGCTCGCAAGATATCACACAATTTGTAGGGTTCTATCCCCATGTCTTCCATTAGTTAATTGTCCTCTTGAACAATGTATTCAAGTCATAATATTCTAATAAGCATATCTGCTAGTGGTTCATCTTTGCGAGACATGCCATTAAACCTTCTTATACTACAATGGTGATACTGGTTCACTACAATGAATGGTATGTTCTAAAATCAACTATTGCTATTGTTATTGAAAATCCTACAGTGTCTATTTAGAGTAGGATTTCCCTTTCAATAAGTGTAGTTCCTAAACATTTTAATGTTTTTCAATTCATTAAAGTGCATTCATACACGTGATCTGGTTACCAGATCCTTCCCAGTTTTAGTTCATTTTGAAGGGTTGTACCTTTAGGAAGGTATATTATGATTACATGTTTTAGAATCCATGCCCAATGGACAAGAGCAAGGCACTGGTTTACAAGCTAGCAGACAACTTTCGTTGTAGGATCGCAAGAAATGTTGAATTTTTTTGCATTTATGTGAAAATGGGCAACTCAAAACTTCGTTATGATGGATGGCATTAGTGAAATGAACCTAAGCTATGGGATATTCTTTTAGTTCAATATTTGTTCTGTTGGATTAATGAATGAATACATGTAATATGTAGCTATGTGTGGTGTTACAAAATGTAACAGATCACATAGTCTACAATTTCATGATTATCTTCAGCAAAAGAACACAAAGCCTCAAAGGACAGATGTGTAAACTTGATGAAGACTAAAAATATAGAATAGATGAAGTGTTAAGTTTTGGAACAAAAATCATAGCTGCAGATTGCAGTAGTGAAGGTTCATTGCTAAAGTTACAGGTATTTTAAAAAGTTATTTCCTTCATGATTAAATACATTCAATTATGTTATTGAGTTGTTTAATTCATTATACAATCCATATACAAAGTGGAAAAGTTGAAATAAATACACAACTCAGTTTTATAATTCAATTTTTTATTCATAAGGAATTTGAAATGTTCTCACACAAGCCGTGGGATGTAACTCAAGTGAATATCACAACTACTAAAATAGAAGGTGCATGTGCATGAAAATAAAAGCAAAATAATATGAAGGAACCCGTCATTGCCTTATTTGTTTTGTCCCGCTGCTCCATCTTCACTCCTTACTTTTTAGCACTGTAGGGTACCTGAAAATAAACAGATAATAGACTATTAGTTAGGAACTCAGGATTAAATCATATTCTTGTACTATATATATTCATGCAAATGAATCTCTTGATATCAGGAGGTATGATTACAGAAAATATAAATGCATAGTAGAAAAGCATTAGTGTTCTACATTAGAACATGTGATTCTCACAGTCATTTCAGAGAGCAAAAATGAAGAAGGAAAAACTATGGAATAGAAGAGAGGAAAACAATCCTAATGTTTTCTAACTAGTTTATCTAAGATGTGTAGGAACAGGTTGCAACAAAGGAAACAAAATATCATGTCAAGTAAGGACAAAAGAAATGAACAAGATATATTGAAGGTTTTAGATGTAATGTGTTGGTGCCATTTTTGACCTTGCACCATGTTAGCCTAAATTTTCACATCTGTATCTACTCAATAAAAATTTTACCCTTTGATTTGATGGTCTGTAATTCTTCCCCTCTAGTTGAAATGCTTTAAAAATGCTCACAAACTTGTTGTTTTGCCCTAATTTGAAGGAATAATCAAAGTTTTCCCTTTTTTGTGCCCTAGTTTTTCCAATTTTGCAAGCTATGTCATTTTTCCCTTTGCCAGATCATGGAAAAATTGAAATTGATAAAATCATAGTTGTGTGCAATTGAAAATCCAATCCCAAGGTCGAAAATGTCTGGCAATCATGCTTCAGTTGATTCAGAATCGAAAAATCTGCAATCATTGGTGAAAAAATTGAATTCTACGTCATCCCTAGAATGTTTTACATTTTGATGGTTAGAAGGGCGTCATTTGCCATCAAATTCATCCTAATAAGGTATTGGCAACATGGTGTGTTTTTATTGGCTAAAAAGTGGGGAAATTTTATAACTTTTCATTTTTCGCCTCTTTTGGCAATGGGGCATTTTCGGGCTCAGGGACTCATTTTTTCCAAATTTGCCTATGTGGCATGTTCTGATTGGCAAGGGGATGGCGGGTGGTTAGATTCCCTTAAGGTTTTTAGACCTTATTTTGTAAAAAATGTTAAAGTCACAAAATGGTTCGAAGACCTACAGCTAATCAGGAGTGGACACGTGTCCTAAAAGACCAAAAAGGAAGGAGCGGGCTGATGGGGGACTTCGAGTTTTTTGGCTCTATTTTTCAAAAGTTTCAATATTAGTTTTTCCCCTACTCAAATTAGAGGATGGCACGTGCCATCAATTTTGAGCAGGTCGGTGAGCCGGCAAAGGTAAAAGGAATTTTTTTCCCTTTTATGAAAAGAAGGCTTAAAATTAAAAGTTTGGAGCACAACCACGTGTCCAATAGGGTCAGAGGGAAGTGCAGACCATGGAGGGAGATGGCAATTTTTTCCATTTTGGCAAAGAAGGGTTAAAATAAAAATTTGAAGCATTGGTCCTCTAGCGAATCATCGAGCAACATGTTAGGGGAGAAATCTGAGGCGCGGGCCTGCGGAGGAGAAATTGAGAATTTTCCCTAGGATTAAAGGAGAAAAAAATGAAGATTAAGCCCATGGGTCCTCGGAAAAAGAGATATGGGCATGTGGCAGAGGACAAGGCAGGTTTGCGGGCTAGCGAAGGAAGGAGGGAATTTTTTCCCTTTTGCAAAAAGAGCTCAAAATCAAAGTTTGGAGCGCTAGCCCATGACAAATCACAAGGAGACATGTGGTGAGGGAGAAATTGGAGGTGTGGGCCCGCGGGGCAAAAAGTAAAATTTTTCCAATTTTCCAAAAGGTTGAAAAGTCAAAAAATGAGCCCGAATTTGTTTCCAATCATTTTTTTCCACATGTCCAACCTTATCCAAAAATTTAAAAAGGTAACTCTAGCTTATTTCTAAGTCCGCATCTTCCACATGGAGGGCCATGATTAAAAGATGGATAAGATTGACGGTTGCTCTGCATCCATTTGTTTTAACTACCATGGGAGCTCCAGGAAGCTTGGAATCACATTTTTGCATCAAAATTCATCAAATTTATAGTGATTTTTTGTCGTCTTGGTCTTCCAGTATCATTGGCATCACTTTCATGGCTTCATTCTTTGATCTGAGGTTATTTTAAAGCAAATATTGCCCTAATCCGTCAAAAAACGTGAAATGACAAAATTGAAAGTTGCAGAGGTAGTTTTACAAGGTGAGAAGGTGAAATGATGAGAGGAAAGGCATCTACATGCCTTGATGATGAAAAAAATACCTCCAGGATGGATAATGATCCAGATATTTGTAATGATTTAATTTTTTTGGGCACACCTAGCAACCTGCGAATGTTTTTCTGTTTGATGTCATTTTCATTGAATCATGAGGATTGTTTTGTAACAAACTTGATCCCATGGCATATTATTTTCTTTAGAAAGAAGGCTCCAAGATGGTAAGAGATATATAATGCATTTTGGAGAAATTAGAGGAGCGGAAAAAGTTGAAAATCACGAGAAAATTCTAAGAGAAAGCTCATTTTTTGAGAAACCCACCAAAGAACCAGAATGATTTCTTTTGTGTTGTATATTCATGTGTGTGAGTTGGTTACAAGTGTACAACCATCACACAGCTATGATATTTTTCATGAAACTCTCCCCTGCTGATGAATCTAACAAGATTTTGAGTTAATCTGTGTTTTTCTTAGCAATATGATGTCTGTTATCATTTTTAAATGCCTGCAAATAGTTTTCATTGTTCTTGTTGCAATATTGCATTGAAATTATTTAGAAATCACACAGAATCTCCATTTCTAGTTGATAGTTTAGTGGCATTTGCAATCTCATGTTCAGAAGAGCCTTCATCTGATAAAGAGATAAACAAATTTAAAATCACTTTAACTTCCTTGACTACAGAGATTGTTTGTAAGCCTTTGGTAGTACCTTAGGTGTGGTTTGATCAAGGATTTTTTTGTTTAATTGAGTTCTTTACTTCAAGCTTTTGTGGTGACTTCTCAAAGATTGTGTGAATATTGTAACTTGGCCTTCCACTTAAGCCTCTTCTGGTAGAAATAATATCCTGATTATTTGAAGCATTTTATCTTATAGTTGTTCAAGTATTTTAGAGGTTGTCAAAGATATGATATATCCTAGTTTGTCTTGTCAAAACCCCACCAAAAAATTCATTTAAACAAACTAATCCTACACATACTACCCATGCATTGCATTGTGTGTCAACAAAATAATACAATCCATTTAAAAAAATGCACAAATCAAATCAGGATCATATAATGTCTCTAGTAACCCTTGCTTTGCATTGAAAATATCTCCATAATCTAGGAGTGACAACTTGTGAAAGTCAAATTTGGAGTGTTGATCATGTTTTTCCCAAGGCCTTTTCATACTATTTGCATAAAATTGAGGGATATCTTCATCTCCTTCACCATTTGTGGGTTACAATATAGGTTCTCTTACCTTGGTTGAAAGACACAACCTAAAATAGTGAGGGTCAGATCAAATCCTTTCAAAGTGTTGTCCATCTATCCACAACTCTGAGTGCCAGTTAGATCACATCCCCAGCTACAAAACAACACACATCATGATCTATCTGACTTCAAGCTTCATGTCATAACTCTGGTGTTGCTCAGACTGAAAAGGAGAAAAAATTTGGGTACCAACATAATGCATGCAATAAAGGAAATGCTAAAGTACCAACTAGAAAATAAATATGAGTACACAAGAGGAAGTTAATGCAAGTGAAGATTGAAAACTACAATGAAGTGATAATTTCATAAATAGCAACAACCTCAGGTTACATCAGTAAGCAGGGTATTCAACTACAACAAAATGGAAAAAGAAATCTAAGAAAATTTTGACATGGCTTCGCCATGTAAAATGGACATATTTACATCCTTCCATCATGTTTATTACAACTAATATGTTCTTGAAATCTATTGACATAATATGACTACTGTAATAGTCAAATAATACTCAAGAAAAAGAGAAAATACACTCTAAAGTCAAAGCTACATTTTCAGATAAATATAGGTTCCTTCATGAACACTTTTAGTTACCATACACAATGCAGCTAGCTTAACCAGTAGAGAAGTATGGACACACAAGATACAACTAATACACGTAGAGCATACAAATTACAAAAGGAGAAAATTAAAATATTCTTTACAGTTGTTGTTGTGAAAAGAAAATCTAAATGCAGGACTGAAGGAGGAAAAGTGTTCATTATGTCTACTTTTGAAATTTTCAAAGATAGCATGTTCATGAGCATAATAGTAAAGGCTAATATTCCCAACTGAGAAACTTATAAGTAATGAGAACATTTCAAATTTCAAGGTTTTCTTTCTTACACAGGCCTCATTTCAAGTTTTTCATCTAAAAATCTCAAGATTACACAAGCAATAATTTCAGTAATAAATGTAGAGTTTAACAGGGCTTGATATGTCTAGTAAACTAGTTTGAATACATATTGAAGTAAGATTCTCATGTGAGTTTAAAGATTACAATTGTCATTCATGAATATTTCCATCTAATGACAAGATCAAAGCTTCAAACTCCCAGTTTTTGAATGCATTATCAAAATAGTTGAAGAAAACTAGCGAATGAAAGGAATGATTAAAATTTTACAGAGGCGCTTCCAGTCTTCAGTCATAGAAAGGTTGCATTATTTACAAATATGAGACGATGATACAATTAAGCAGAATTCACCAGATTATAAATGCTCACAACAATGGAGGAGCTCCAATATCTCATAAGATGACTAGCAATCATTATTTTTTTACCTAAATCAATTATTTACAAAGCATGAATAAATGCTCTAGACCTCCATTCAATATATAGTGTTTAAGTTACACGAAATGACAAATTAAGAGTTAAAGCTAGTTAATTTTCAAAAAGCAAAAGTTACAAAAGAGAATCAACAACTATAGGAACATATATGAAGTATAACAATGGCAGTATTAGAGTTTTGGGGGCCAAAAACAAATAATAAAGCTCATTACAATCACTAGGTTAGAATAAATAGTACTTATATCCAGCAATTCTTGAGATAATGAAACAAAATTCAATAGAGAGCCTCCAGTTTTTTTTTAATCATACAAACAACAAAGATAGGACTGATGGTCGATGTACACTCACAAATAAAACTTAGATACAATTATATTTCCATATTTTTGAGAATCATTTCATCAAATGGTTGATTCGTGCAGTTAAAAATCATAAACTTGAAGTATTGTTTGAAATTACATTATGCATCTATGGCCATTCAAAATAAATTCACTGTCCTTCTACAAGCCAAGTGTAACAAAAAAAAACTTACTCCAACAATCATCTCAATATGGTGTACAAATACCCAAAAATGAAAGAAAGATCAAGATACAGTTCAAAAAATGGAACTATTTAAATGTAAATTATTTGAAGGAATGAGAGTTGTATTTAGCATTTATAAGCTACAAGTATCAAAGATTCAGGTAAACATTACAAGCGTGCTACAACTATCATCTTCAGAATGAAAGAATGTAATAAAACATTCAAGTATCATGGTTTCAAAAAAGGAATAATTCAACAGTAATGGAATAATGACAACTCATTAATGTATCAATGGAACTATCAATGAGATGTATTCAAAGAATTTTCAAGGGGGAAGGTATAAAGCCATAGAATTGAAGGCTTCGAAGAATCAAAATGATCTATAAAACAACAACCAAGTTGGGTATGTTATATTCGGGTAGCTATGAATATTTGCGAACAACTATAATCTTATAAGGTAGAGAAATCAAATGGTGACCCATTTTTGGGTATGGAAACAACTATAAAAGTCTTGAGAGATAATATATTAAGAGATTATATAGAGATCGCACTCATAATGAGAATATAAAAAAAAATAGAGTTCAAGATCTACATTAAAATGAATACCCACTAAATTTCAGAACTCAACAAGTGTAAACAAAAGATTTAGAGAGCACACAGGTAGAACAAGAACTCACCTTCCTTTTAGAGTTGAAAATCCTTGAAGATCCAAAGTTATGAATCAGAAACAAAAGACCTAGAATGATTTATATTCTCATAATGGTGTCCCAAAAGAGAAATTGACGAGAAAACCATGAGGGTTTTAGGATCAAGAAAAAATGCTAACAAAGCTAGAAAAATTAGTAATGGAAGCATTATTTACAGTTATTAATCAGGAGGCTCACCTTCTTCTTTTACGGTGGCCATTAAAGCATCCACATACCCCCATTCAGAGTAATAAATGTAAGCAATTTTTAGAAAAACAATGACTGAGTTTTGCAAATACCATAACAGGTTCAAGGCTAGACTCCCAAAGAGATGAAGATAAAATTAACTAGTTTAAAACAAATGCCCATAACGATTTTTAAACTTGGGATTTCTAGAAAAATAAGGAAATAGAAGAGGATAAATGTATGAGTGCATGGTAAAACCAGAATGTAAAGAAGCTCGAGAATGGATAAAAATGGTGACCACAGACTTCAAGCAGAGCTATCAAAAGTGACCAAGAGGCAAATCTACTAGAGGTCCGTAGAAAAAGAAGAGAAGCCAAGATGCTGAAGAAATATTAGGAAAAATAATTTGCAGAGCTCAAAAGCTCATTTCATGGATACGAAACCTTCTCATGAACAATAAATCTGAGAAAGAATCTTGTAAACTTCTCAAAATGCACAAGATTTCGAGCTCAAGGATCAAATTAATGGTGGTATGAAACAAATTTTCTAGGGCTTCGCCCACGAAATGAGAAACGTAAAGTAAATGATGATTTAGGGTTGAGTTTTTTTAACAACCTCAACTTGACATGTTTTTCCATAATGTTATAATCAAATGTGGTCAAACATAGATTCTATGATTAACCGAAAGGGGTTAAAATTATACATGTAATAAAAGGACCTACATATTATATGATGCCAATCATCAAAAGTGGCTAGTTATCTAAAGTTCGAGTGTGACGAGATCAAACTAGGGAGACCAAAGTAAGAATATTGTATATGCCAAGGTGACTTTACCAAGTCAAGAGCGTAATGATGCCTTAGACCTTACTACGGAGAATCACATTATCATGTGCCAATAAGTAACCTATTATGTTAATATATAAAAATGTTTTTCACCTAAAAAGATAAAGTATGCACGTGCCCAAAGGTGCCTCCACAAGAAGACAAATTAATACATGTGCACATCAAAGGTGGCTCCCACATGGAAATTGAAAGGTATTCTATTTGCAGGAATAATTTATTTCATGTAATTAGAAATTTGGTAAAAAGGATTATTTCACCATATAGATAAAGAGAAGAAAATGTCAACATCAGAGCCTGTAGGTGGTCCCCACGGATTGGGTGAATTTTGCAAAGTACTGTAAATAAAAGAATTATTTTTTACTCACATAGGGAGGTCATATTTGCATGTGCATCCAAGAGGAAGAATTAAAGAGTGCTAAATTTATCATTACAAGTAGATCAAATATTAAGTGTCACATCAAGAACTAGAACACATAGATTGCATGCATTGGATAAGACTTGCTCATCAAGCAAGTTTTATTATTAGCAAAATTATTCACCATATTTATTATAATTAGAACAATCAATTGCAGTTTTACTGAGTTGTATTTTTTTAACTGAGGCTATTAATACCTCATTGTATTAGTATGCTTGTTTTATTCCTTTATTTATTCATGATAAAGGATAAAACTAGGGTACATGGGTGAGTAAAATTTGTAGTGTTTTTTAGGAAGGGTGGGATGAATAATCTTTGCTATATATTGTGTGCATTGGAAAAGCACAAAGGGGGGACTTTTTGGATACAGGAGTGCTAAAGCAGTTTCCTAGTTTTTCCTTTGAATGAGAATTATATTATTCCTTTCCAAAATTTTCATTCTTGTGTATGTCTATTTAATCCTTGTGAATGTCAAATTTCCTAGTTAATCATCCTACCCTATTGCAAATTTAGTATTTTTTTTCATGATATTAGTGTGCATGTTTATCTTATCAGGATTTTTGTGAATATTTCCCTCAATACATCAGGTGTTTTACCTTAATATTCTACTGAAAAATATTGGTTTGTGCATTCAGAATCCATTCTCAGATACTTTTGCATGTACTTAGTCATAGCCGTCAACAAGTTTGGTGTATCACCCAAGTTGTCTTTTATCTCATTTACAGTCATCTTTTTACCCTTAAAACCCCAAAAAATCAGCTTAGCATACATCAAGAAAGAACCAACCTTGATACCGAAGAATCACCTCAATAATAGGTATACCCACATACCTGAGGTGTTTCCATTATATCTACGAAAGAGAGAGATTCATTTTAGAGGCTTAGAACACATGCATCCATCTCGTTACAGGGTGCACTTTCGAGAGATATTAGGTTACATGTGTTTTGATACTATTTAACATAATATTATTATTCATGATAAGATCCTTAGCTTTATGTACTTTCATTTCTATTACATTGTGTATGCTTATCTTATCTATCATCGATCCATACCTTTCCTCACCCAACTACTAGTATCTTAATAGGGTAATCTCCCCTATCTTGATTTTGGGGCTTGGAAATTGTAGGTTGACCTAGTGTAAGGATTACTGCTCTCTAGAGATGTAACCCCAATGTTCATTATAACCCCTTTTAATCTATCCATTGTGTGACAATTCATGTGTGTATCCTAAAATTTGCCTCAATACCCTTATAGAACGGATGAATTAGGAGCAAAATTTATTGATACACACTCTTATCCAACCATACACCTTGTGAATCCAAAGTGAATCCTATAGACCTCCTTATTGAGTATATCTCAATAAGAGGACCCATCTTCAATCTTGACATAATCTAAGCATCCAAAAACCCATTAAATATAAAAATATGCCTACACCTATACCATCACCCAGGGATGATATTTTCTATTCCATTTTACTCAAATTTTAATACCATTGGCTCTTGTGTAGACCTAATTACATGACCGATATTGTCTATTTGTTAAAACCTATTTTAGGACACCATCAAGCCATATGTACACCTTTCTACATGGATGATTGTGTGTGTAGCCTTCAGTTACATGATTGTTATTAGCAATATCATCAATTCATCATGGAGTATTAGGTCTTGGGGTCCTCTAACTCTAATGTGAAGACGTTTCTTTAATCTTATCATCCTAAAGTTGAGTTCCCATTTTTCATGGACTTTTTTGTTATAAGAGAAACTAGAAAGAATCCTTATACCTAGTGTAATGGCCCACTTGAGGATGAAGAAGAAAAAAACAAGAATGATGATACTTTTGATCATCCGGTCCTAAGATTCAAAAGTTTATATCCTAGTTTACCCAATACTAAAATGGATTGGAATAAATTATTGGCAAGCGTCTTCTTGAATTTTTTTCTAAAAAAGTAGAAAATAGAAATCTTTTTAAGTAGGTTCATCTAAGAACACCTCCAATTCTAACCCGACCAATCTCATTCTTCAACTTATTGATAGGATGATCCAACAAAAATCTACTACTATGACCCAATTCCTATAAATGCAAGACAACATGGATCAATTAGTCAACTACCCTACAACGAGATCTTAGGGTACCATGCCAAATCATTTTCTAAATGGGCCTAATGGGGTTCCCATTACCCAACCCCCCTATCCAAAACAAGGTCTTAAGATAATTCCAAAAAGATCCTTTTACACCCTATATTGATAGCATGGATATTTGTGGCATTTATCCTTCTATCTTTTATAAAAGGTCTAGTCATTACATCCTTCATATTAAGGCCTTTGATAATATTTGCAAGGAATGGATGAGAAAACATTTATACACTATCACCAAACTCCTAGCTAAAACTCTCACTGGAGATGCTTTGGATTAGTACCATACTTTACCTCGTAATTCCATAGATTAGTTAGAGTCCTTAGTGACACCCTTAGTGAATAAATTCCAATATCATGATTTACATCAAAATAATATTAAATATTTCATCAATTTCCAACAATATAAAAATGTATCAGCACAAGCTTTCATTAAGAATTGAAAGACCTTATCCACATGGGAAGTGTATAATATATTTAATGATATCCTCTTCAAAAACATTCTACTATCTCTTCAGCCTCACCTTCAGTACAAGGTGAGGTAATTTTATCCCACTTCCCTAGAAGAGGCCTTTGAGAAATCAAAAGGGCAAGATTATCTCATGAGGGAATTTATGAAGGATCCTCTTGTTGGTGCTTAGAATTATCTCACCCCATTTGTGACCTTGAATATTTATTAATTCACAGCCTTTGTCATTTTATCTTTCCCTGTATTGTGTTTGGCTAGTCTTTGTTTCCATTTTAATCTGTTCCTGGGTTGTAGATCACTCATGGTTCCATGATTTACTCCTAATTTTTTTGTTCCTTTGGGAAATCTCTGTATTTTGAGTCTCCCGTGCTTTTTTCCTTCAAAACTCACATTTTCCCATTTCCTTCATTTTCCACAGTCAAGATCTCTCATCCCTGCCATTTTTTCCATAAATACTCAAAGAGAAATTAATTGATGTGTCCCTAAGGAATGTATTTGAGTCTTGCAACATTTCTAAAATCTCGGTCCTTAAAGAAAATTTCACTTTCAGGATCAAATGGTTGTTTCTCTATGTTTTACAATTTGACAAGTGTTTCCCCCAGTCAAATTTGCATCCTTGCATTAACAGGGAAACATGGCATGCTTTGGTTGGACGCTGCTTAGTCAGACACTTCAAAAATTCTATAAAAGGCCTCAACTTTAAAATGTGTCCATGTGGAGGAACGACGCTCATTTGAGAATCAACCTTCTAGTTTGGCTTTGAAGTAGTGTCGGGAGGACATCTGGAGGGTTGGTAGGAAAGAGACACATGGAGGATTCCACTAGGTTTCCCATACTTGAAAAAATTTCAATTTTTTTTTGTAAGTCGCAGGACACGTGGAGGAACAGGGCTCATTTGAAGATATACTTTTGGGCTTTGCCTTGGAGTAGCACCGAGAGGACATATGGAGGCTTCCATTGCTTGGCCTGGACTTAGACAAAATTTTATGCAGTTGCAGCAGTTTGGTGAAATGGGAGACATGGTGAGCTTGCACTCTTTAGGGTCTCCGCTTTGGACACGATCTTGAAGTTGTGCCATGGAGACACGTGGGGGAACAACGCATGTTCGGGGACCGGCCCTTGAGTTTCATTCTAAATAAGCACTAGGGTGACACGTGGAAGCGTCTGCCACTTTGTATTTTACTTAGACTTTTCAATGGTCAAAAGGAGATTACCTCGGAGCTGACACATGGTGTCTTCCATTGAGCTTCAAGTATTAAGGCAAACCTTGTCGGTATAGGACTCGTGGCGAGCCCACACTCGTTCAAGGTATCAAAATTTTGGGGTCGCCTCAAGGTGCGCTATTGTGACACGTGGCAATTTGAAAAGTCATAAGGGGTGGGGAAGTGGACCATCAGAGGCAACATAAACATTTTTCATCTTTGCCTCAAAGGTTAAAATATCAAAAATGGCCCGCAAACCCGATGGGAAATAGTCAAGGTTTTACCTCGGTCAATGGCAAAGGTGCGGGATTTCAGAGGAAAAGTGAAAAAAATTCCCTTTGAGGGAAAAGGAGTTAAAGGCATAAAATGACCCAGGGTTCCTATGGGACCCACATTAGGGACTTGAAGCAGAAGGGCGGAGCTGTGGGGAAAACTTGGAAAATTTTCGTTTTTTCCAAAAGAGAGTCAAATGGAATAATTTTTCCATGGTTCCTTTGGGACCTACCTAACGACACATGTTAGGCCCATTTTTCAGAAGCGGAGGTGCGGAGCAAAATGAGAAATTTTTCCATTTTTTCAAAAGGGTCAGAAAAGGTCAAATGAAGCCCCCAATCCTATTTTTACATCTTCCACATGGATGGACCACATTCAAAATCAAATATCAGTGGCTGCTGAGTGTCTAAATCTAATTTCCCCCCCATTGTTTCTGTAAAACTCCTGGGAGTGTGAGTTTTCATTATTTCTTGCTATTTTCTACACGCCAAACAGAGGAGTGAGTTAATTTTGGTATCTAGAGTTTTGTGGGAGAGATTTGGAGACATCTTTCACCATTAAAATGGTCTAACTCTTAGGCTTGATCTGGTTTTCCGTTTTTCTTCTCCTGAGCACGCTAGGGGCCAGATTTGATTGATAAGGGGCAGAAGTGGTTGGCGAATGGATGGAGGCATGTTTTTCCCGAGAAAGGAGTTGAATGTGGGAAGAAATCAAAGATATTTTCCCTTGAGCACTTGGAGACTTTTGCAGATTTTATTCTGCAAATCACGAAAGAATCATGAAAAAAACTAGTGCATTTAAAGTTTTTGTGTTTTGGGAGGAAGGGGCTGTATTGGAAATGGTATAAAGGGCATGAATTCATCGTATAAATGGTTGGGAGTTTTTGGAAAGATCAGGAATGATTTTCTCCACCAGAAAAATCTTGATAGATCCCATCCATTTTGAGAAACCGTCAAGAGAAGCCTGTATATCTCTATTTCTGTCAAATTTTACTGTGTCAAGGTGGTTGTAAGTGTATATCCATTGACAAGATTTGTGATTATTCTAGAAACTTTCCCTTGCTGAGAAATTTGATCAAACTTTGAGTTATTCTGTGTTAATCTTGAGTAAAGTGTATTTATTTCATCTCTAAATGCATACGAGTAGTTTTTTTTTGTTTCTATTGCAATCTTATACCAAAATAGGGTCCAATCACATAGGTCTCAGTCCTTGTGATATTTTAGTGGCATTTACAATTTCATTTCTCAGAAGAGCCTTCATTTGAGAGTGGGATAAATGGTTTAAAATAACTTTTCTTTCATTTTGTTGATAGAGATTATCTATAAGCCTCTGGGTGTACCTCAGGCATGATTTGGTTTAAATCTTGGTGCTTTATTGGGTCCTCTAACTCGAGCCTTCATTACAGAATCCCACAGGTTGTGTGAAAGAGTGCTGATTTGGGCCTCCATTGAAGCACATATTCTAGTTGAGGAAATAATTTAACTTTTTGTGGCATTTTTTTGATTGAATCTTTCCATTTTGCATAACCTCTCAAGGATCTGGTGAGTCAAGTCCATCCTATCTCCCCTCCCACCAAAATTCATTTAACAACAACCAATCCTACCCATAATACCCCTGTTTGTCATGTGTGTACACAAATTCATAATCTTTGTTACCAAAACATGCAGAAATAATCAGGGTTTCAAATGTCTTTAGTAACCTTTGCCTTGCTATGAGAATATCTCCATAATTTGGAAGTGACAACTCGTGAGAGTCAGATTTGGTGTGTTGATCATATTTTCCCCAAGGCCTTCTCTATAAAATTTATGCAAAAGAAATTTAAATGTATCTCCTTTCAAATAATAGAGGTTAAAAAATAGGTTCTCTTACCTTGGTTAAAAGTTACAACCTAAAATAGTTAGGATTAGATCACATCCTTTTGCATGTGCTACCCACTCCCTTCAAAGCCTGATTTTCAACAAGTCAGAGAGATTACTTCCCTGACTACAAAATGACATACATGATTGTCTATCTACCTCTGAGTGTCTTGTCAAACCCATGATGTTACTCGGTCTCTGAAGGAGGTTAAATTTGGGTACCAACATAAATGGCATTGTTGATGTGGATTACAGTTCATACTTAGACCCTGACACTTGACATATCATTTTTAGTGCATTTTCACAACTAAGGTGGAAATCCTTAGTGACGACTCCCTGTTGATTTGATTTTGATAAGGACCAGTGTCTTAAAACTCTATCAAGGTCAGATTTGTTACTAAAATTTGTAAAGATGAAAGGAATACGGTCTTTCTTCGCTAGGGATCCTGTTAGGACACTATTTCCAGAGCTAGGAAAAGAAAAATCAGAAGGAAGAAAATCCTGGAGAGTTGTGGGAGAACAGAAGACAAGAAAAGGGATCTCCATTGACGAAAGTGATCAGCCCATAATTGAAGACTTCCATTCAAGTGACTCTAAATTAGGTAGCCTCTTTTTGGAATTGAATTATCTAGCTAGAGAAGGGCGTTCATTTGATTTTGAAATATTTTCTTCATATTCTACACCTGTCTTTTCTGAGGTTGATAGGGATTTCCAAGAAGCAAGGCCTTTGGGGGGTATCCATATTGAAAATTATACTCCTATGTTCCAAGAACCTTCTGCCCCACATTAGTTTCTCACCCCTCAAAGATCACCTCCTCGAATCGATATGGCTCAACCCAAACCTCCATTTGTTATAAAAACCTTTGGACCTATAATTTTTTTGGGAATGGTTGGTTACCCAAATGCAGTGCCTCAAGATGTAACGAACAAAATGGAAAAGTTATAGGGAAAAAATGTCAGAACTGGTGACTAGCATCTAAAGCTCTTCCTCAATATGATGGAAGACTTTGAGATTGAACATGAAGATGTATACATCAAATTGTTTGTTCACACTCTAGAGGAGGATGCAAGGGACTGGTAAAAATCATTTCTAGATAACTCTATTGACTATTGGGTTGAGATGAGAAATAAATTCAAATTACAATATGGTGATAGGACTGACCCAAGGTTTCTTCTGTCAGAATTTGAAAATATCAAGAAGAATCCCAATGAGTCAGTACATGACTTCAATACAGGGTTCAATAAGACCTTGAGGATATTTCCTATTAGGAAAAGGCCATGTGATGAGTCATGTTTGATCAAATATACTAATGCATTTGATAGAAAGGTTACTTACTACTTGAGGGACAAGAACCCTACCAACTTGAGGCAAGCATTAACTATGGCCCTACAAATAGAGAATAATATCAAGGAAATAGGAAAACCTCATAAGAGGGAAGGTTTGAAGCTGGTTAACCCAAAAAAACCTTAGAAAAGAAAGGCTGCTGATTTGGAAGAAGTGGTGAAAACTTTGGCAGGAGATATCAAAGAGATCTCTTATAAGCTAGCTCGAGCTGAGAAAGGAGTTGGGTAGAGTTCACAAGGGACAACACAAGCAAAAAGGCCAAGAAAAATTTACAAATCATCAAAGAACTGATGACAGAGGCAAAGGACCTGTTGGATTTGGGAATAAGCAGCCCCAAGGCAGTGATAATAGAATGGTACCTGATCCTTTAGCTACCAGAGCTTTTGTTCTAGAAGATACATAATTCATTGATTGGTGTGACAGGTGTTTCATGCCCCATGATCCTTGTGAAGAAGATCAACAAGAAGAAAATGTAGTTGATGATAAGAGTGATGATGATGTTTGTATGATGGGATGCTCCACCATCTCACAACAAGGGGAAACTTCAACTGAGGTAATAATTGCTCAGACTGCTGCCACTTTAGGGATTTCATTTATAGGGTCACTATTCTTCCTCCCTCTCATACTTTAGAAGTAGATACTGTACAAGCTTTTGAATTGCCCAATAATGACTTTGAATATTTAAGGGCTTTAATGATAGAGAAGTATGATGGAGGCATCCCCTCTGAGGAAGATAGACATTTATTGATGAATGTTGTTCTGGCTCAAGAGAAGGAATATAATATAATAAGTTGTGGCCAATCCAAAAGCTCCCTTACTTTGAAACATTCCTAAAGAGGCTTCTAAGATAGATGCACCTGCTAAAAACCCTGTAGTTCCAAACAAAAATCACACCCCTCCTCATGCTCAGGATATCAAAACTCTTGTGCCACATAATGAGTGTGTTAGCCTTTCTTCCAATATTACCTTGCCCAAGAATGTCCCATATGACATTGCCCAAGTTTTGAGTCAAATCAAAGTCTCTATTCCAATTGTTGAGTTGCTTAGGATTCGTGAGCACAAAAAGAGAGCATTTGAATACCTGGGGTTGAAAGAAGAGAAGACTGCCCCAGGTAGAAACATAAACATTGTTGAGACCCCACCTGTCATTAAAGAACTAGAAGCACCCCCACCATTAGAAGAGATAGATGAACCACCTGAGGTCTACTTGGGGACATATTTGGTAGACTCTCAGCTAAATGTGGATCCATTCTTCACCACTTTGATCATCAAGGATAGGCTACTCCACAACTGTATATTTGGCTTAGGGGAATCATGAAATTGAATGCCTTTGGAGGTCATGAATGAGCTGAATATTAAACTAACAAAAACATATGGGAAGTTCACTTCCATTGACTCTAGAGAAGTACCAGTAGTGGGATGTGTGAAGGGTTTGGTGGTGTAACTTGTAACCTACCTAGGTAAAAATTTAAAACTTGATGTTGTAATAGTTGATTGCCCAACCAAGTGGGGTATGTTGCTGTCAATAAAGTGGGCTACAAGTGTTAGTGGTAGTGTCCAAATGGACATGTCTTATGCCACCATCCCAGTTGAGGGCAGCCTTGTCAGGTTGTATGGGGAGAAGAAAATGTTGCACCTTATTGAGGATCCCAATAATGTGTCCTATGAAGTATTATATACAAATGTTGATGTTGACAAATTTTTGGGATATGATGAGGAAAAAGAGAACAAGATTGAGGAGTGTAAGTCTCTTGAGCAAGCAGGTTCTCCTTGGACTCTTTTCTTTAATGGAGCTTGCTCTAAATTTGGATATGGTGTCGGTGTTGTCCTAATTTCTCCAAGCCATGAAAGGTTTGTTTTTTCCTTTAAGCTTAACTTTGAGTGTACTAACAAAATTGATGAGTATGAGGCATGTTTGTTAGGTTTAAGAATTACTTGGAAGTATGGTGTTAGGGACATCATTGTCAAAGGAGACTCAAAGTTAGTTGTCAAGCAAGTCAGAAAACTGTATACCATAAAGAATCAGTGACTGAAACAACACAAGCATGTAGTTTGGGACTTCATTGAGATGTTTGACTCCTTCAACATTGTGCATCAAGATAGAAGGGTCAATTACTTGGTAGATAGGCTTGTAATGTTGGGTTCTCACTTTGACAACTATAAAAAATCCCCTTATTGTGAATATTAGGTTGAAGTATTGACAAGACCCTCTGTCCCCGAAAATATAAAACAATGGCAAGTTTTTGATGATGATGCTCAGATTAGAAGGCTCCTGTAAAATGGTGGAGAGATTACTGATCAAAAAATTTATTAGGAGCCAATGGTCTGTGTAATAGAGGGGAAGGAAAATTTGTTTGGCAAGGGCATCATCTAGCTAAAAACCAACACCATTCCTAGAGGGCTGGTTGCTCTTGAGTCTAATTTTGATAATGTTGATTGCATTGTTAATAGATGCATGACAACCTCAAGGGATATTGAGGAGCATGAACTTTGCACAAAGGAGAAGCCAAGGAAGATTTGGTTTGGCAGAAACCTCAGCAAGGAGGAGAAGCAGTCATACATCTAGTTGTTGTAAAGATATAAAGATTGCATGGCTTAGACCTATTCTGAGCTAATACAGAGAGGACATGTTTCAACATGAGATTCCCTTGGAATCTAATGCAAAGCCATTCAGGTAAAAACAAAGGCCCATCAATCCACTCTTATCCCTCAAGATGCTAGAAGAACTAAAGAAGATAAGAGATGGAGGGATTATGCAACCCACAAGGTATTTCTCTTGGGTTGCCAACCTAGTACTAGTCAGAAAGAAGAATGGTGATATCAGGTTATGTGTGGATTTTAGGAATCTGAACAAAGCTTCAATGAAGGATAACTATCCTTTACCTTACATGGAACACATGATACAGTTAGTAACTGGTTTTGAGTTGCTTTCCACATTGGATGGTTTCTCTGGTTATAACCAAGTTGTGGTGAAGGAATTAGAGAGGATCAAAACAACCTTTACTAATCCTTGGGGGACCTATGTTTATGTCAGGATTCCCTTTGGTCTGATGAATGTTGGAGCCACTTTTCAAAGAGCAATGGATGTTGCTTTAGCTGGTTACATCAATGAATTTATTGTAGTCTATCAAGATGATGTAACTGTATTTTATAGAAAGAGAAGTGACCACTTGCTGCACTTGGAAAAGATGTTGATAAGATGTAGAGAGTATGACATCTCACTCATTCCCAAGAAGTTCCATTTTGGAGTGCAAAAAGCAAAGTTTCTTAGCCACATTGTGTCACAAGGAGTGATGATTGATCCAGAAAGAATAGAGGCCATCAGCAAAGTCCCAATCCCAAAGACTAAGAAAGGAATTTAGTCCTTCTTTGGGAAACTAAACTTCATTAGAAGATTCATATCGAACTTTTCTAAGCTAAGCATTCCAATCACTTCCATGCTAAAGAAAGACTAGGTCATCAAATGGGAGGAGGCTACCATCCAAGCTTTCAATGGAATCAAAGAGGCATTGAAGCATGCCCTTGTTTTGGCAGCCCCATATTATAAGAAACCTTTCCAGTTGTTTTCCTTTGCTTCAAAAAACACTATTGCTTCTATCTTTTTGCAGAAGGATAATGAAGGGGCTGAGAGGCCAATTTCCTTTTTCAGTAAGGCACTGCAATGGGCAGAATTAAAATACACCATCATGGAAAAGTAGGCATTTTCCTTGGTCAAAGAAACAAAGGTTTTCAAGCCTTATATTTGAAGTTCAAAATTTGTTGCTTATGTTCCCCATACCATGGTAAAATACATCTTGTCAGAGATGGAAGTCTCGAGTAGAAGATGTAGATGGGTGAACAAGTTACAAGAGTATGATCTGGAAATCCAAACCATGAAGTTGGTGAGAGGTTTGGGGTTAGCTAAGCTTATGGCTGAGAGTAACTTGCAGACCATTGAAGTAAATGAGGTTGAAGAGGAAAGGGTAGATGTTTTTCAAAAATTGATAAATTTTGAGTGGTAGAAGGATGTAATGTTCTATCTCAGACACTTAAACTGCCCTGAAGAATTTGTATAAGAACCTAGAAAAGAGATCTTAAGTTGGATTCCCAGAAATATGTCATTACTTATTTTGGGTTGGCATGGAAGAACCCAGAAGGAGCCCTCTTAAGATTCATCACTAAAGATAAAGCCCCCAAAATAATTGTTGATCTCCATGGAGGAGTTTGTGGGGGGAATTTCACTACAAGAGTCACAGCACATAAGATCGTAAGGGCTGGTTATTGGTGGCCAAATATTTTGAAGGATGCAACCATGTTGGTCAGAAGATGTGAGAGTGGCAAAAATTTCTTTGAAAGACTGAAATCTTCAGGATCCCTACCTTTACAGCCTGTGTTAATTGAAGCCCCATTCAGGCCATGAGGAATGGAATTCATTGGTGAGATTTCAAACCCTTCAAGTGCTGGTCATAAGTGGATTCTTATAGCCATTGAATAATTTACTAAGTGGGTGGAAACAATCCCCACCAAGAAGGCTACACACCAAGTTGTCATGGATTATGTGCTAAACAATATTGTTTACAGGTTTGGAGTACCAGTCAAAATCATAGCTGATAATGCCATGAGTTTCAAGGCTAGAACTCTGGGTGGCAATGTGTAAAGGATATGGGATCAATGTGAGACATATGCCTCTAATTATAATCCCCAAGGAAATGGACAAGTTGAGTCCAACAATAAGAATTTTCTAAAGATTATCAGAAGAACCTTGGAGTTGAACAAGAGAAGGTGGGGTAAACAGTTGAATTTTTCTGTCTGGGTAGATGGGATCACTGTCAAGAGGGTCACTGGAAAGATTCTATTTGAGTTGGTGTATGGGACTTAAGCCATGCTGCCCCTTCATATGCAACTGGCTTCATATCAGTTTATGCAACAACTGAAAGATCAAGAGGTGGATCCTTATGATGCCCGCATTAACTACATTGTTGAGCTTGATGAATAGAGGAGGGCACCCCACCAGAGGTATATAAAGTTCAGAGAAAAGTTGAAGAAACTATTTGATAGGAAAGTTACTCCCAGAGCCTTCAATATTGGAGATATTTTGCTACTATGGGATAACATGCATAAGGATAAGGGCAAGCATGTAAAGTTTGACTCATTATGGATGGGCCCTTACTCCATTGACATCGAAATTGGTGAACATACCTTCTTCTTGAAGGATCTAGATGGTGAATTACTTGAATTGACTATTAATGGTAGGCATCTAAAGCATTTATTGGATTGATTCCTCTAAATCAAGGTAAACACCTCTTGTCCAGTGTATAGTTTATTGTTTGTGTCCTGCTTTTTGTGTTTTTTTCTCATCTTGGTCCGTGGTGACCTATTTTTGCTGTCTTCTTTGTTTGTTTTTGGAGATGGATTCATTTCTCTGCTCTGCAAGCTGATTATGTCCCCTAATGGATATTTTGGCACTTGGTCTACTATTGTTCTTATGGCACTTGCAGGGAGCTCCCATCCCCAAGTTGGAGCCAATGTTGGTGCTTAGAATTGTCTCGCCCCATTTGTGCCCTTGAATATTTATTAATTCATGACATCTATCATTTTATCCTTCCTCATATTGTCTTTGGCCATTCTTTTTTGCCATTTTAATCTATTCCTAGGTCATATATCACTCATGGGTCCATGATTTTCTCCTAGTTTCTTTGTTCCTCTGGAAAAGCTCTGTATTTTGAGTCTCCTGTGCTCTGTTCCTTCAAAACTCACGTTTTCCCATTTCCTCCATTTTCCATAGTCAAGATCTGTTGTCCCTGCTATTTTTTCCCTAAATACTTAAAGAGAAATCAATTGATGTGTCCTCGAGGAACATATTTGAGTCTTGCAAAATTTCTAAAATCTCTGTCCTTGAAGAAAATTTCACTTTCAGGTTCAAATGTTTGTTTCTCTGTGTTTTACAATTTGATGGGCATTTCCCCTAGTCAAATTTACATCCTTGCATCAACAGGGAAATGTGGCATCCTTTGGTTGGACGCGGCTTGGCTAGAAACTTCAAAAATTCTATAAAAGGCCTCAACTTTAAAATGTGTCCACGTGGAGGAATGATGCTCATTTGAGAATCAACCTTTTATTTTTGCTTTGAAGTAGTGCCAAGAGGACATGTGAAGGGTTGGTAGGAAAGGGACATGTGGAGGCTTCTGCTGGGTTTCCCATACTTAGACAAATTTCAAAAAAAAAATCGGGAAATCCAGGACACGTAGAGGAACGACATTCATTTGAAGATCTACTTTTTGTATTTTCCTTGGAGTAGCATCGGGAGGACACGTGGAGGCTTCTACTGCTTGGCCAAGACTTGACAAATTTTTATGCAGTTGGAGTAGTTTGGTAGAACGGGACACGTGGTGAGCTTGCACTCTTTAGGGTCTCTACTTTGGACACCATCTTCAAGTTGTGCCATGGAGCCATGTGGAGGAACCACACATGTTCGAGGAATGGCCCTTGAGTTTCATTCTAAAGAAGTGCTAGGCTGAAACGTGGAAGCCTCCACTCACTTTTTATTTTAATTAAACTTTTCAACGGCCAAAAGGAGACTGCCTCAGAGCATGACACATGGTGCCTTCCACCAAGCTTTATGAATTTAGGAAAACCTTGTTGGAAAAGGACATGTGGCGAGCCCACACTTGTTCAAGGTATCAAATTTTTGGGATCACCTCAAGGTGCGCCATTGTGACACATGGAAATTTGAAAAGACATAAGTGGCAGGGAAGCGGATCATTGGAGGAAACTTAAATTTTTTTCCTCTTTTCCTCATAAAGGTTATAATATCAAAAATGTCCCACAAACATGATGGGAAATAGTCAATGTTTTTCCCTGATCAATGGCGGAGGTGTGGGCTTTCAGAGGAAAAGTGAAAAGTTTTCCCTTTGAGGGAAAAGGAGTTGAAGCATAAAAGTACCCGGGGTTCCACTGGGACCCAAATTAGCGACTTGAAGCGGAAGGGTGGAGTTGTGGGGAAAACTTGGAAATTTTTCCTTTTTTCGAAAAGAGACTCATATCGCAGAAATTTTCCGCGGTTCGTTTAGGACCCACCTTAGGACATGTGTCAGACCCATTTTTTCGAAGAGGAGGTGCGGAACAAATTGGGAAATTTTTCAATTTTATCAAAAGTGTCAGAAAATTTCAAAGGAAGCCCCCAAGCCTATTTTTGCATCTTCCATGTCGATGGCCCACATTCAAAATCAAAGATTAGTGGCTGTTGAGCATCTAAATCTAATTTTCCCCCCATTTTTTTCTGTAAAACTCATGTGAGTGTGATTCTTTATGATTTCTTGCTATTTTCTACATGCCAAATAAAGGAGTGAGTTAATATTGATATCTAAAGTTTGGTGGGAGAGATCTGGAGACATTTTTCTCCATTTAAAACGACTTGACTCTAAAGTCCGATCTGGTTTTCCATTTTTCTTCTCCTAAGCACACAAGGGGCTAGATTTGATTGATATGGGGTGGAAGTGGTTGCCGAATGGATGGAGGCGTGTTTTTTCCTAAGAAAGGAGTTGAATGCGGGAATAAATTGAAGATATTTTCCCTCAAGCACCTGGAGACTTTTACAGATATGATTCTCCGAATCAAGAAAGAATCATGGCAAGCACTGGTGCATTTAAATTTTTTGTCTTTTGGGAGGAAGGGGCTCTATTGGAAATGTAATCAAGGGCATGAATTCATCATGTAAATGGTTGGGAGTTCTTGGAAATATCAGGAGTGATTTTCTCCAGTAGAAAAATATTGACAGAGCCCATCCATTTTGATAAGCCATCTAGAGAATCTTGTATATCTCTATTTGTGTCAAATTTGATCGTGTCAAAGTGGTTGCAAGTGTACATCCATTGACAAGCTTTGAGATTGTTTTGAAAACTTTCCCTTGCTGATAAATTTGATCAAAATTTGAGTTATTCCGTGTTAATCTTGAGTAAAGTGTATTTATTTCATCTCTAAATGCATACTAGTTTTTCTTGTTTCTATTGCAATCTTGTACCAAAATAGGGTCTAATCACACAGGTCTCAGTCCTTGTGATATTTTAGTGGCATCTACAATTTCATTTCTCAGAAGATCCTTCATCTAGGAGTGGGATAAATAGTTTAAAATCATTTTTCTTTCATTTTTTTGATAGAGATTATCTGTAAGCCTTTGGGTGTACCTCAGGTGTGAATTGGTTTAAATCTTGGTGCTTTATTGGTTCCTATGACTTGAGCCTTCATGAAATAATCCCACAGGTTATATGAAAGAGTGTTGATGTAGTCCTCCATCGAAGCACATATTCTAGTTGAAGAAACAATGTAACTTTTGGTGGCATTTTTTTGATTGAATCTTTCAATTTTGTATAAGCTCTCAAGGATCTAGTGATTCAAGTCCATCCTATCTCCTCTCCCAGAAAAATTCATTTAACAACAACCAATCCTACCCATAATACCCCTATTTGTCATGTGTGTACACAAATGCATAATCTTTGTTACCAAAACATGCAAAAATAATCAGGGTCTCAAATGTCTTTAGTAACCTTTGCCTTGCTATGAGAATATCTCCATAATTTGGAAGTGACAACTCATGAGAGTTAGATTTTTTGTGTTGATCATATTTTCCCCAAGGCTTTCTCTATAAAGTTTATGCAAAAGAAAGGTACATGTATCTCCTTTCAAATAACAGAGGTTACAAAATAGGTTCTCTTACCTTGGCTGAAAGGCACAACCTAAAATAGTTAGGATCAAATCACATCCTTTTGCATGTACTACCCACTCTCTTCAGATCCTGAGTGCCAACAAGTTAGATTTCTTCCCGGCTACAAAATGACATACATGATTATCTATCTGCCTCTAAGTGTCCTGTCAAACCCATGATGATGCCTGGTCTCTAAAGGAGGTTAAATTTGGGTACTGTTATCACCAAATCACAACACCCTTATGTTTACAAAAGTGCATATAATTGAGCTCACGGTGTGATTGGAAAACATGGGTACTATCTCCAAGTTGTGGGACTTGCTACTTAAGATAGACCTCCAGAGAAAGCTGGTTCTTGCTTCTTAACTACCTGCCATAATCTAGTCTAATGCAGGAAAAACAGACTGTCCTTATCTAACTTTCCAAGGGACCAAGGAGAGAGAATGCATAAAACATGAAATCCTACACTACAACAGTGATACACCAGAAAATGAGGGGGTGTGAGAGTAGTCTTTCGATGGTGAAAATAGAAGTAAAAATGCATACTAGAAGGTAGCAGTTCTCCACAATCTGGAAAATGCATTCACAACAATATTTCATACATGCACAATAATAATGAGTTCTTGCAAGAGCATAAGATAGACACAAAAAAATTATAATCAAGGTTGAAGGGGCAAGAAGAATGCAAGAAAACACAGCAGGGGAAGATGCATCCACAAACTTTTATTTTATTGCTTCACGATATACATAGTTCAATCTGTTACAAGATAGGGTCCTGGATCACCATGGAAGGATTCCACTACAAGGGCCTATAGAAAATTGGCTTCACAAAGAAATTTTGACAGAGCTTTGCTACAATAAAACTCCCCCCTTTACAATGAGCCCAACACTCCAATTTATAGGAAAATGAGAAAAGAGAGAGAAGGGGAAAATGGAAATACCAAAATATGTCCTTCAACCACTTGTAAGAGGCACTAAATGGAGTGAAATGATTATATGTTACTTACAAAAGGCTCCCCATACTATCCCAGGTGCTGCAGCAGAGAAGGAATGATGACCATGTCTCTTAATTGCACTCCCAACTACAAAATAAAACACTGTCATGAACCAGGCCACGTTTTATGAAAAAATCCTATCTATTTCTCATCAAATCCATAATTTATTGATTTCTTTTCATTGGGCTCAAATCCATGATTCCAGTGGTTCCAATTTTGTGTTATTTTGTTGATAAATGCAAAATTTATGGCCTTTTAAGTGCGAGAAGCTATTTTGGGTCTGTCAGTCGTTTTCTGTCATTTGACGAGAATGAGCATTAACTGACTGACACTGAATATGTTTCTTATATTTACAAAAATCTAAGATCAGAGTCAAAATTTATGGCCATTTGAATTTTGGGAGGTCAAACTTTGAATTTCCTCTTTGCTGTGGATATTTCGGTAAAATCGGGTCCGCGTGTCTCGACTGTCTCAAAGACATTCTTTCGCATCGGCCTATTTGGGCTTCGATGTCCCTGCGTGTCCACCATTGATCGGGACATGAGGGATATTGAATTCCACATTCGTCACATCCCATGGTCCCTTTTGTGCCATTTTCACCTTTCCGTGGCCCACGCGTCCCATGCGTATTGTTGTCTCGGCTGTCCTAGACCGTGCGGAACAAAAACTTCCACTTTTTTCGATTTTCATTGCCTGTGGCCATTTCGGCTTTGTGCGTCCCATGCGTTCTTGCATCCCAACTGTCCCATGGACCACCTAGGACAAAAATGTCTGATTTATCAGATTCCTTTGTATTTCGGCCCCAAACTTGGTACGACGAACCTTGGTATGACCCGCAACCTCCAGACTCGCAATGCATCAAAACAAGCCTGCAAATTCATTTTTTGGATTTTTTCAAATTTTTGCTAACTTGTTGAATTTTTCCTTGGATGGGGAAGTTAGAGAGATACCAAAGGGACCCCAAAACATGATTTTTTGCCTTGAATCAATTCTACTTACTTGGGACTGAATAATTCGGTACATGTTATCAAAATTACCTTGATGGGTGAATTTTGGATAACAGGTACCAACACCTCCTAAGACACAAGCTAGCAAGTAAGTCCAAATCCTCCAATTCTCTAAGAATAAGAACACGAGAAACATTGAAATCTCTGATACTCTTCCACTTGTTTCTTCTTCAAATAGGACTATTTTTAACATTGACCAACCTAAGAGCAACAAAATTTAGCATAATTATCATCAAACATTGAGTAAGGAAGAGTTGAAATGTCTCTTACCTAAGTCGTTTACCACGATCTTGAATCCTTCTTGGCCCATTCCTTATTGGAATGATTAAAGTAAGTTATGTTGGTGGCATGCTAATTGGGGTCACTCTCATGAAAGTTATCATGCACTATAAATTGCTACCATCAGCTTCTTCCCGGGTCCCTAATTTGACTATGAATCCATCACTCATAATTGTTTTAAAAAAGTACTCAAAGCTCGTGATGCAAAACAAAAAAAGAATCATCATGAAGACGTCAACAAAGATAATGAGAAACTAAATTTATTCTCTAATCCTATGCCTAATCATGAGGTCATTGAAATTTCTAAGAAGCAAGAAAATTCTACAACCAATGTAGTTGACAAAGATTATCCTCCTGAAAATACAATTACAATTAATGATGTAAAATGTGTCATAGCTTATGTAGAGCCAAAATATCTTGTAACATTCCATCCTTAGACTCAAGGGCCATATATTCCTCTTTACAACAAAATCAGGCTTATTTAAGTAAAAATTTACCCCTTGTAAATGCTATAGGGACCAATGTAAATTATCTTATGGGGTAGATTGTGTCTAGATATGTTTCTATTGCCACACACACCATCGACGAATGTGCAAATCAAAATTATAGGGCCAATGATGTAGGAACTAAGTTAAAAAAAATTAAAAGGTTTCTCTAATCACCCCTACTTTTTCTACCTCTATTTCTAAAGATTCCCAGAACACTCAACCTACTACATATTCCATTCATGATGAGTGGGATACTCTTTAATAACTTACCCAAATTCCTAGCCAAGTCCCCTTTTTAGAAATTATGCATATGTATCCTCAGCATTGTGAGCATCTTGTGACTGTGCTATATGATATGAAAATTCCTTTTCCTCCCTCTTTGGGGTAGAGTACCTCATTATATGGATTATAGGAAAGCATTCGCCATTAATATGAGGAACTCTCCATTCATACTTATCTCACTACGGATGCTCACTAGATTTTGTTTATTTTCCTATAGATTTTATGATCCCAGATGAAATCTTTCTTCTTAGAGATGATATGCCTCTTCTCAATCCAGTTTAGATTGGTCACACTATGGTGAAGTGTTCTCTCATTGATAAATGAGATGTGACATGTGTGGCTTCATTAGACTTTATTAAGCAACCTGGTTATTTTATAGATAACATAAAATCTACAAGAACCACTTGTCAAGGATATAATCACTGATAAATGCCTCCTGTGTGGTGTATTTTGTTATTCATCACTGTTCCTCCTAGGACTATATGCATCAAAGTCATGGTTTTCAATTTTCCTCTATCTTATGATATTTTCCTAAGACATCCTTGGACTCATTGTATGCGTGTCATTTCTTCCTTGGTATGTTAACATGTGTAGTTCACTCACCAAGCAACTATTTATAAGGTTCAAGGGGAAACTAACCCTTGGAACTATGATACAGTTCAAAAAAATGGAACATACAAGCTCCCAACACTCGATGAATTATCACATTTCCACTTTCATGATTATCAACATTTTAACTATCCTATAGATACTTTTCTTGGTAATGTCAGTCATCTCGAATTGGTCTGATGAACACCTCCCAATCTCTTGGAGTCAATTGATGATAAGCCTGATGAGGTCACATTTATAATCAATAATTCTTATCTTCCCGAGCTTATCATACCCAAACTACCTCCTTCCTTATGGCCTCACAAGAAGGAGCCTTTGATTCCTACAATCATCTTGTTAGCATGTGATTTTTGAGTTGTCATTGATGTAAAGGATCATTAATTAAAAATTAGGATGAGGTCTAGAGGATGATTTGAATGAATATGACATGGGTAAACAAGATGTGTTTTGGTTGCAAAGGTGAAGATAGTGATATTGGCTTGGTCCAGTAGGCCAAATCCTAAGGACGAGTCAAAAAAATGACCTAGTATGGTGGATTGAAGGTGTTAGTGCTGAATTTGATGTCACCCTATTTGTCATTGAAATTCTTCAGTTTGCGGGTTCTATCGTGTTTTCTATCTCCCCGTATTGATGCATGAAAACTATGTCCTCCATTTGGTTGCCATGAGTAGTCCCTTACTTGGTCAAGGATGAATTTAAATCAAAAGTTTCTTTTCCGTTCCTCTGTCCATGTGAAACAATCTATAACTTAGGTGAAAACTTAGGTTTTTTCCTTCCTTTTATTTTCCACGGTCACGTTTTGTTTTCCCTGTCATTTTTGTATCAAATATCTATGGAAACATGATTGGATGTGGCTTGGAGGATCATATTTGGGCCTTATATCATTTCCAAATTCTCTTTCTTGAAAGAAAGATTCATTTCCAAACTCAAATGGTAATTTTCCTGCATTTTACAATTTGACGGGTGTATTTATACCGGTCAAATTCACATCTAAACATCTATGGAAACGTTGCCCTTTCTAGTTAGATGCGGCTCGCTAGGGAACTTTTAAAACTCTAAGCCTCACTTTAACTCAACACTTGTCCATGTGGAGGGCCGACACTCATCTGAAAATCTACCATTTGGTTTAACCTTGGAGTTGCACTGATGAGACACGTGGAGATTTCCACTGCCTTGCCTAGAATTAGAAATTGTTTTCATGTGTCTGGTACAAATTTAGAGGACCATGGACACGTGGAGGGCCAACACTCATTTGAGGATCTGCCTTAGGGTCCTACCTTAGTAGTTGCGTCGGGGAGATAGGTGGAGGCTTCCACCAGCTCTGCTTTATACTTAAACCTTTTAAGGCAACTTTTTAAAGGCCAAGGACACATGGAGGGACCGCACCTATTTGGGGACCAGCCCCTAAGTTTTATTTTGAAGCAACACCAAGAGGAAACTTGGAGGCTTCCACTCACTCTTCCCTTGCTTGGAATTTTCAACGGCAAAAGGAAAACTATCTTGGACCCTAGACACATGGCACCTTCCACCGATCCTTCAATTTTTTTAACAACTTTTCCCGACTGAGACACCTGGTGAGCCCACACTTATTTTGGGTCTTTACTTTTGGGTACCATCTAAAAGTTTGCCATTGAAACACGTGGAGACTTCCACTTGCTCCATTTTATACTGAGACTTTTCAAAGGCCAAAAGGAATTTTTTCTTAGGCCTAGGGCATGTGGAAGGCCCACGCTTGTTTGGAAACTTGCACCTATACTTCTCCTTTGTAGTTGCACCAAGAAAACATGTGGATGGAAATAAAATAAAGTAGAGGAGAAAAATCAACGGTTGTGCATTGTGTCTGTTTTTCTCCCATTTTTTCTCCAAGATTCCTAGAGATGTGAATACACATTGGTTTTCATCATTTTTTGATGAAATTACTTGTCATTTTTGTCTACAAAGTGCCATTGAATGGATTCAGAACTTAATTTGTGAGTCCAAGTATTGTTAAGGTCAATATTTTGAAGTTGGAATTGCTTGAAAACTTGCAAAAACATGAATTACTAGAGAAGATGGATGTGGGGCAGAGTTGCATAGGAAAAAGAGGGAAAAGGATTAAATGATGAAGGTTATAGGTAGAAAGGATGGAAAAGGTGTGGCCTCCAGAGAGAAAAGGATTACATGTCAGATCCAACTATGAAGAGCCTCCAGAAAATGATTAAAAATGGTATTTCTTGCATGACATAATCAAAATGATTAAAGGGACTATCAAAAAGGTTATGGCATGGCATCCTAGTCATTGGTCAAGGGTTTAAGAAACGTGATCAATTCATAATTGGTCCACCTAGTAGCATTTAGATGTGAATTTGTTAAATGTTACTTTCAGAGACAAATTGGTAACAAGAAAAGGTCCTTTGAATATTCTTCTCTTTTGGGGGGAAAATTGAGTGAGTAAAATGTATAAATGCAATGAGAATACTCTTGCAAAAGGTTAGGGGTTGAATTCTTAAGAGAAAATTTGAGAAATCTGTCTTCCTGAGAGACCAATCTAAAATACCTAGTTAATTCCTTCTGTGTTAGATTTTTTATCATGTCAAGTTGGTTGCATATGTATAGCCATTGACGAGCACTGAGATTTCTCTGGAAGCTTTCCCTTACTGATGAATCTAATTAGTTTTGAAATTAATTTGTGTTCAATCTCTAGCAATTTCTGTATGCTTTGTTTCAGAATGTGTGCAAATGGTTTCTTTTGTTCCTATTGCAATCTTACATTGAAATATTTTTGAAATAACACAAGATCTCATCCTTGTGACAATTTAGTGGCATTTGCAATTTCATGTCAAGAAGATCCTTCATCCTGTGATGAGATAAACAAATTTAAAATCACTCCACTATCATTTGTTGATAACGATTATCTGAGATTCTTTGGGTGTACCTTAGGCGTGATTGATAAAATATTTTGGTGTTTAATTAAGTCTTTTAACTTGATCCTTCATGCTAGATTCTCAAAGATTGTGTGAAAATGTGCTAATATGGGCTTCCATTGAAGCACACCTTTTGGTTAAAGGAACATATTAAGTATTATGAAGATTTCTGTTGTTGAGTTGTCCATTATTGTGAAGTTTCTCAAAGATCTAGTATAATCACCTTTATCCTATTTAATCTCCCACCAAAATTATTCAAAAACTATAAATCCATCTTGAACTACCCCTATTTTCCCTGTATATCAACAAAGGAACAAAATCTTTTTACTAAAATATGTAGAACAATCAGGATCTCATACTGTCTTTAGTAACCTTAGCCTTGTTTTGAAAGTGTCTCCATCTTTTAGATGTGACAACTCTTAAGAGTTAAATTATGGAGTATTGACCATATTTTCCCAAGATTTTCTTCATTAAATTTTAGTAAAAGAAGGATATCTCCATCTCCTTCATCAAACAAAGGTTACACTATGGGTCCTCTCACCTTGGTCGAAAGGCATGACCTAAAGTAGTGAGGATTGGTCAAATCCTCTTGAAGGTGTTATACATCTCTCCACAAGTGTGAGTGACAAATGGCCAGTTAGATCTCATCCTTGGATACAAAATGACATGCACATTATGATCTATCTATCTCTGAGCTCCATGTTGAATATGTGATGTTGCTCAGCTTGAAAAGGAGAATAAATTTGGATACCACCAGAAGGCATGAGAAAAATAGAGAATCATGGTAATGTATTGGAAAACATTAAGATGATATGTTAAGATGTGTTTATTATGAAAACAAGGTTAGTTCATGAAACATAAGGTGAAACAAGATCAACTAGGTGTAGGCATGGCTTGCAGAATGAGGTAAAGAAAGATAAATAAGGGTAATGAAAGCATGAATTATGTGTTGTGATAATTTTTAGATGATATGGAAGGTGCTACATGTCAAAATTCATCTTTTATATGCATGATTGAGGTATTTTAGAGGCATATCCTTGAGAACAAGCTAGGAATGCATGTTCTAAACATGATGGATGATGAATTCCAAACAAGTGCATACTAAAATGAGCCTTGGTACATGTGAATAAGGTTTTCATAGTGTCATGGACAAATTTTCAGGTCAAAAAATCAAAGGGATAAGAAAGAAAAGTGATTGTAGATGCTATTGAGCTCTTGAAATGGGCATTTCTAGCTCAAAGATGAAGTTTGAGCTTCTCATTGAAATGTTAAACTTATGCATGGATACCTAGTTATTTTATCATTTTTGGGGCATGGAGTTAAGAGAAAATTTTAACATGGAATGAATTATAACGATGGCCAATTATTTTGAACAATGTTTAAGAAGCTAACGAGGTTCAAATTTAGCCTCCTAAAACCCTTCCCTTAGAGTGATGGAGAATAAATAATTGTATTTGGTGATGAAATGGGTTTTGGAAGCTATATGTGATGATTTGATCATGTAGAGGAATCCTTGTACTTAATTTTTGTGGTGGTATCATTCAATTATATAAGTTGGCAAGGCGCTGAACTATAGATTATTTTGAAGAAATTTGATGGTACAATCAAGTGACGAAAAATTCATGTTGAAAAGTATGATTTGGAAGAATCAGCAAATTGGGATGTTCCCACAAGTTCCAGCCTATTTAAATTTTCAGGTAGGTTCTTTACATGAATTTGGTATAAAAGGTCAGCCAATATGGAACTAAAATCTTATAATATAAGAAATTGGGAAACTACGTAGTTCACATTGCTAGAAATGCCTGACAAAAATGCAGGGTTCTCAAGGAATTTATGAGTCAATTTCACGTGAATTTACCAACGATTAAATTCTTAAGGTTTCATGCAATTAGATCCAAGTCGAAGTAGATAACTTGGTATCCAAGTTAAAAATTGACCGTTTTCCACAAATACTGAGTTCCCTGATCAAGTAATTTATGGCCTTCGAAAATGCAAGTTTGAGTTTCTTCATTTTAGGACTCAAAGACTAATGTGAGCTAACTGTGAAAGTTTCCTATGTATGTGGGGAACATAAAATTAGTTTTAATGAAGTGGTACCCGCATGCCCAAAAATTACTTTTGTAGTTGTTCATGAAATATGTCTCAAACATTAATTTCTCCACCATTTCACTGACCTAATTTTTCCCCCAGGCAAAATGATATCCTTCTTTAAGTACAAAAGCTTATCTTGGCTAATTTGTTTTCCTTGAAATGACCCATCGCTACTGGGGGATGTTAATGAGATGCCCGACACGTGCCTTCAATTATGGCATTGGCAGAGGAGAGGTTCATTTTTTATCACTTATCACCTAATGAAAAAATGGGTGAAATCAATTTTCTGAAGACAATTAAGTAGTTTATTGCAAGTGCCAATAGGACCATGCCCTTAAACCAATGTGTCAATAGTGAGAGTGAAGGTGATTGAATTGGTCCAGGTCTAGAATGTTAGCTATAGGCGCTTGAATTCATAATTTGAACATCCATGATTTTTCTTTGAAAAAAATGTAATAGTATTTAAGAAATCTTATGACTAGTTTTTGAGCCGTCCATGACTGTACCAGTGAAACCTATAATTGAATGACAGAAATTTCACTCTGAATTCAAGGCATATCCTGAACTGCAACATGCAGGAACATGATTATAATACTTGACATTTAAAAGTCAAAATCCTTCCTACTTCTCCCCGCCGATTGCAAATTTGCAACTTATTAGTGAGTACATGACATACAAGTGGATGATTGGTCTGTGAAGGACCATGCACCTAGTAGATTCATATGAGCCTTTATCAATTGTGGGAGAAAAGGTCAAATTGTCTAAGGACATTGACCAAAAACCTTATAGGACAAAAGATTGGTCAACTATTTTAATGTTAACACTTCATACAAAAATTGGTCACTAAGCCTTATGTTAGCAATAAGACAAAAATTCCTAAGGTGAGGAAGAAGACAAGAGGAAATAGGTAGTTACAACTTGATAGATATAGATTGAAAAAAGGATATTTTCAGGACTTGGACTTTAGATCACTGTCAAAAGGGGAAGAAATTTCTCTAATCCTTCATAAGGTAAGTTTTTAAAGTTTTGAGTATGAAATATGGGAACAAGACAAGGTTAGTACTTTTCAGTGATAACTGAGATGGGTTAGATACAGTGATTTTACGCCAATTAACTAGTTCTGAACCAGTTTTAGTGTATGTAGAAATTAATATAGAAATATCCCTATGTATTAACAACCTTGTTAAATACCTTGAAACCTATGTAGAATTGAATACTCTAAGTGGTAGATAATAGACATAAAATCTTCACACCTACTACTATTTTACTATAACACCAAGTATGTTGTGCTTATGTATGGATCTTGCGTAAGATAAGTTATTCACATGGTGACACACTGTGCTAGTCCACTTCTTAGTGCTTTGTAAGTGTTTCTAATGTTTTATCTCTCACATCTGTCACTTTATGAACCTCAGTTCTAGGTTAGGTATACATGGATCCATGTATGTTATTATAACTGCACATTTGTCCTTAGTTGTTCTGGGTCACTAGTGCTTAGGTGCAAAATTTCCAGCCTGGGTGCTCCGTGTACACTCTAACTCTTCCTTATTCACATTTTTGACATTTCTTGGTTCATCATTTTTAGTTTTCTTACTCCTATCCTGATGTTTTAGTCTTCATGTCGGGTCATTAGTGTCAAAATTTAAGCAAGAGTTCCCTATATAAACTACAAACATACATACCATTATGAGTTGGTAGACAATTTATATCAAGGGATATCTATCTACATATCAAAGGGACTACATCTTTGGGCTTATTACTTTGCATACACACTAGCATATGAAGGGGAAGTTTACAAGCCTTAATTTTCCATCCTTACACATTTAGTCAAAATTTATCCACAGATACATCGCCTACTATCTTGGTGTCACTGGTGCAAGGGTCCTCCTTTAGGACTCAATATTCCACACAAACCAAGACTCACATAGAACTACATTGGTTAGCTGAGACTGTAGTGTAGGACTCGAGTCGTAAGTTCATTTTTTGACAACCGAGGACAATTTGAACCCTCATTTTGCATATTTAGATTTTAGGATTTGATGTAGTTTGAGGGTTTTGTAGGATATTACTTGTGTTGTATATTTTTAGGTACCTTGGTGATCCAAGTGTGACATACATGCAATCATCAGTGAAAAAGTGTGAAACTCTTAATAATGCTAAAGAAATAAGGTTCTGAGATCTTCTGCAGACTCATGAACTTAGGAGCAGGTCTCTTCAGCCCCAAGCACCCTCACCCCTACCTAGATGCTCCTAGTATTGAAACTTTTCTAGAACTTCTGCATTTAATCAAGTTCCTGGTTGTGATACTCTGAGTTACTATTTCTTTAGTTTGACCAATTTAGATACACTTCGGGATAAGACAAAATAAGATAAGTTCCATATCTCTCTCATTTTCTTTCATGGTTACATATATAATTAGGTATCTTATTATGGCATTTTTATCTTATTGTATATCACTGTAGTAATTTCTAGTTAACTCAAATTTTAATGAAAGAAATATATTATATTAAATTATTTTGGTGAATCCATATAGTAGAACTCTTAGCCCCAAGATCGATTAAACCCCTAAATTGTGAAAAGTAGCTCTTCTTCTCCTAGGAGATCTATGCATCCTGAGAGTGTTAACCCTATTTATGATGAGGTTACTGACATTAAACTTAGAATTATCTATTGTAACCCTCACGTTGATTAATAATAAGCAAATAATACTTCTGTTCTAATGAACAAAAAATGCCTACTTGTTTCGTTCATTCTTCTTAGAGCATTGTTTGCTTCTAGAACAAACATTTTCTGGTTGTACTCCTCTGTTATTCTATGGGAACTAGGAATACTTCACCTTATTCTATTTCTATTGAAACTCTTGATGATGTTATTATCAATTATATGCTTGGTATTTCTTGTGGTACTATAGAAAAAAATGAGGAAGGAAATGTACATGTACATGATGTTATTTCTTTTACTAGTCATGATACTTGTAAAGTTATAACTCATATTACTTCCATTTTTGATAATGATTCTAATGATTGTAAAGATAAATATCATAATAGTTATTCTCCTACTACATTAGATGTTGATGATACACTTCATGGGATACATGCATGTGAAATTTTTTCTAATACCGATAATATTTTTGAGCATGACCATATTTATAATGATTCTATTTCACTTAAGACTGCTGAATGTGAAATTTCAACTCTAGTTTCATCTATTTCCGATGTTTATTATGAAATTATACATGTTGATTCCTCCACTCTTACTAGCTCACATATTATGCTTTCTTCTGATATTTCATGTTCATCTCCACCTCTTTCTTCTTCTTCCTCTCTCGATGACACTCATGTTCATTATTCTATTCCTTCTAGCATTCCTCCTTTTATTTCTTCTACATCTACATCTAGTTTTCCCATAGTATCTTAATCTTCTTATTCTTCTTCTCATATTCCTAAAATCACTCATAATGGAAATATTAAACCCATCAATTTTCCTCTTACATCTTCTATTTTTCCATCACATGAAATTTTATCACTCATGCATGTTATTGGTCAGTTGTAATCTGATGTGAATCCAGCTGCAAGAGGTTGAAATACCTCCAAAAACACACATAAACACCTTTGCAAATAAAACCAGGAGTTTCACAATAGCTTACTTCTCATTCTGGAATTCACACTGATCTATTACATCATTACCATTCTCCTTTTATTTCAAGACTACTCTAAAACCCTAAAATGCCAAAAACCCTAAAATGCCAAAAAACCCTAAAATGCAAAACAACTCGGATTGACCCCAAAATTTGCGTGCCAAATATGCATTCATAAATTAGGGCTCACGCGAAATTTGGACTTATTCTGAAAAGCACAACAAAAGTTATTAAAGTTCTAAGACCTAGAGAAAAGTAGAAAAAACATTCGGAGCCAATTTTAGACCACTAGATGACGGAATCCGAGCCCGAAAACGTGCCAAAATGAGCACAACCTTGCAGGAAATGTTGTCCCCAGCATAGTACTAATGTATATCTACCACCCTGTAAAATTTCAGGACGATCCAACGGTCGGATCAAAAGTTATGGCCTCTGCAAGTTATGCTCCCGCATCATTCTCCCCTGGTTGAAAAGAATTCAGCTCCTGCAAATTCTGTTGACGGAACTCATCTAATTTTGCACTGTCAATTTTCCTCAGCTCCCACTCAGGAATCCAAGTGTTTTCTTCTTGTTGCAAACCTTCCCACTGTACCAAATATCTGTTGTAGCTCCCATGTCTAGTAGTGATTGTCTTTTGGTCCAAGACACGCATTACCCTCTCCTTTTTCTCCTTCGGCATCTGTTTCTTCCAGTTCATTTCTTCCTCCTCTGCAACATTTTCATCATGACCTGGAAACTTATATAAATCAGAAACATTAAAAACTGGTGAGATAGCAAAGTTTTCAGGTAACTCCACCTTGTAGGCATTATCACTCATTTTCTTCAGAATCCTACATGGCCCAATCTTCTTATACTTGAGTTTATTATATGTTCCCTTTGGAAACCTCTCTTTTCTAAGATGAACCATCACCATATCTCCTTCTTCAAATACACTTACTCTCCTACTGGCATCTGCAGCCATTTTATATTGTGCATTACTCACTTTCAGCTTTTCCCTCACTTCATCTTGTAGCTGTAGAATGTGTTCTGCAAATGCTTCTGCATCATCACTAGTTTCATCTTCACCTGGTAGAACAATTAGATCAAGGACCCCCTTTGGATTCCTACCATATACAATCTGGAAAGGAGACCTCGCTGTTGACCTGTTTATCGAGCTATTATATGCAAACTCAGCTTGAGGTAAAGCTAAGTCCCATTGTTTTGGCTTTTCTCCAACTATACAACGTAGGAGATTTCCCAAGCTTCTGTTCACTACTTCAGTCTGCCCATCAGTCTGGGGGTGATATGCACTACTGAACTGTAGTTGTGTCCCCAATTTCTTCCACAGAGTCCTCCAAAAGTGACTCAAAAACTTCGTGTCCCGATCTGAAGTGATCGTTTTTGGAATTCCATGCAATCGAACCACTTCTGAAAAAAACAAATCTGCAATTCTGGAAGCATCATTAGTTTTTTTACAAGAAATAAAATGTGCCATCTTAGAGAATCTATCAACCACAACAAAGATAGAATCATTCCCTCGCTGTGTGTTAGGAATCCCTAACACAAAATCCATACTCAGATCAACCCATGGCCCTGTAGGGATAGGCAATGGCATATACAACCCAGTATTCTGTGCATGACCCTTAGCCATTTGACACACTCTACATCTTGCTACAACCCTACTGATGTCCCTCTTTACCTTTGGCCAATAATACTTTTCTACGACAAGAGAAATTGTCTTACTTATACCAAAGTGTCCAGCCAACCCTCCACTATGCAATTCTCTTATAATATTTTCTCTCATTGAACCAGCAGGGATGCACAATTGTTTCCCCCTAAACAAATAACCATCCTGTATCAAATAATCAAAAGAATCACTACCTACTGTAGGCTCCTTAAGCTTTCTGACAACATCACCAAAATCAGGATCACCTTCATACAATTCCTTAACTGCCTCAAACCCTAGGACTTTATTTTCCATTGTTGTCAAAAGGGCTACACGCCTACTCAAGGCATCAGCAACTTGATTCTGCTTACCTGACTTATGCTTTAAAACAAAAGTGTATTCTTGCAAAAATGAAACCCATTTTGCATGCCTACTATTTATTTTCTTCTGTGTGTTTACATACCTCAAGGCTTCATGGTCAGTGAAGAGTACAAATTCCTTTGCTACCAAGTAATGTCTCCAGTTCCTTAGTGCCTGAACAATAGCATAAAATTCCACATCATAAGTAGAATATTTCCTCCTGACTTCATTTAGCTTTTCACTGAAGAATGCCACTGGTCGTCCTTCTTGACTCAACACAGCTCCAATCCCAACATGTGAGGCATCACAGTCAACCTCAAAGACCTTGCTAAAATCTGGCAATACCAAAACAGGTGCTTCTGATACTTTCTTCTTCAACAATTCAAAACTATCTGTTGCTGCCTTAGTCCATACAAACTCCCTCCCTTTTGTACACTCTGTTATGGGTGCAACAATGCTACTGAAATTCCTGATGAACTTCCTATAAAAAGTTGCCAATCCATGAAAACTACGAACCTCTGTCACATTCCTTGGAATAGGCCATTCCAGAATTGCCTTTACTTTTTCCTCATCCATCCTCACTCCATCCCCTGATATGACAAATCCCAAAAAAACAAGACTCTTCTGAAGGAATCTACACTTCTTTAAGTTTGCATATAGACTCTCTTTACGTAACAAGTCTAGCACCAATTTCAGATGTAACAAGTGCTCTTCCACTGTCTTACTAAATATCAAAATATCATCAAAATAGACAACAACAAACTTACCATTGTATTCTCGGAGTACTCTGTTCATCAACCTCATGAATGTACTGGGTGCATTAGATAGCCCAAATGGCATCACCATCCACTCGTATAATCCATCTTTTGTTTTAAAAGCAGTTTTCCATTCATCCCCTTCATGGATTCGGATCTGGTAGTAGCCACTCCGTAGGTCAATCTTGCTAAAATATCGGGCTCCCGCTAGCACATCCATCATATCATCCAATCGCGGAATTGGAAACTGATACTTAATCGTGATCTTGTTTATGGCTCTACTGTCTACACACATTCTCCAGTCTCCATCTTTTTTGGGAGTCAATAATGCTGGAGTTGCACATGGACTCATGCTTTCTCTCACTAACCCTTTCTGTATTAGATCTGTCACTTGTCCTGTTTAACTCTTCACTCTATGTCGGACTCATCCGATAGGCTGCCTGGTTTAGAAGGGCCGATCCTGGGATCAAATCAATATGGTGTTGAATATCTTGCTTTGGGGGTAACCCATCTGGTAGCTCATCTGGTATGACATCTTTGTATTCTTTTAGTATCTTTTCTGCTGCAATAGGTATATTAAAGCCTTCTTTCTCCAGCTTCTTCGACATTACTACATAATAAAAACTAACTTCTTCCATTTCTGTAACAAACTCTTTTGTAGCCAACAAGCCCTCACTCTTCTCTTCTTCCTTGAAGGGTAATAAGACCACCTTTACACCATCCTTCCAAAAGGTATATGTATTTTCCCCTCCATCATGTGTAACCTTTCTATCGTATTTCCAAGGCCTACCCAATAATATATGACATGCATCCATTGGGATAACATCACACCACACCTCATCCCTGTAGGTATTCCCAATTGAAAACTTTATAAGGCATCTTTTATCTATGGTTACTTCATTTCCTTTCTTGAACCATGATATACAATAGGGATATTGGTGCTTGTCACAGCTCAGATTCAGTTTATCAACCATTACAGTTGAAACCATATTTTCACAACTACCACCATCAATAATAATTTTACATACCTTTCCTCTAGAGGTGCATCTTGTTCGAAATATATTTGTTCGAAGCCATGAATCAGCTCCAGTAACATCACGTTCTTTCTCCTTCCTTGGGACAATCATCGTCCTCCTTATCATGAGGGTTTCACCCAAGTCTGCAGCAACCTCCATTTCTTCTTCCTCTTTAGCCTCAACCAGATTTACTCGTGGTTTTTCTCCTTGCCATCTATCTTGTGTAGGATAGTGCGGACACTCAAAAGCTCTGTGCCCCTCTTCACCACATCTGTAACATGTATATCGCCTTTGGGGGCTATTCCAGCTCCGTCCTCCATTATAACCTCTTCCCCTCTGAAATCCCCTACCTCTTTGGTAGTTACCATGGCTTTGACCAGAATCTTCATGCCCTTCTGTATTAGAGGATTCACCTTTTGTAGATTCAAATCTACCCCTACCCCTCATTGGAGATGATGATGGACCTCTCTTCACACCTCTTCTAAAATTACTCCTCTTGTTCTTTTCCTCTGCTTTTAATGCAAGTTGATAAGCATCATCTAGGCTATGGATCCGGAGCATACTCAGCTCATCTTGTATGGTGTAACTCAACCCATTTATGTACCGTGTAGCCTTTTGTTCTTCAGAATCTCCCTGTTCCACCCTGATTGATAACTTGTAAAATTCATTAGTATACTCCTCAATGCTGAGATCCTTCTGCCTTAGGTTTTGGAACCTTCGAAAGAGTGTCTGAGCATAATCTACAGGAAGAAACTTTTCTTTCAGCTTCTTTACCATTTTATTCCAGTTTCGGATCTTGCCCTTTCCATTCTTTTGTCTTTCATTTTGTAGGTGATCCCACCAGATCAATGCATGTCCAGACTAACTTAGTGCATGAAAACTTAACCTTCTTCTCCTCTGAAAGGGTTTTCCACTCAAATAATTTTTCCATGCGATTCAACCAGTCAATCAACTCCTCTGGTCGTAACCCTCCACCATAATCAGGAACATTAATCTTGATGTCGTCATTCTTTCCCTCTAAAGCCTTGATCAATCTCTCCTCAAATGGTCTCTCATTCAAGGTTTCTTCATCTCTCTCATTTTATTCTTCATCTCCTCCTTCATTCATTAATGGAGTCTCTTCTTCAATATCACTATCTGGGTTTGCATCCCCATTTACATGTCTCCTTCTAAGGTGGGTAACTTCTCCCGTGAGCTCAGCAACTTGTCTCTGTAGCTCCTGCATATGCCTATTCATCTAGGCATAACCTCCCCTCCCGCGTCTAGCCATGGTTATATAAAATAGAGGTAAAAAATTACACATAAAAATGTAATATGTTTACCTTAACTATTTCCGCAAGATCAAAATCTTGCTCTGATACCAATTGATGTGAATCCAGCTGCAAGAGGTTGAAATACCTCCAAAAACACACATAAACACCTTTGCAAATAAAACCAGGAGTTTCACAATAGCTTTACTTCTCATTCTGGAATTCACACTAATCTTTTACATCATTACCATTCTCCTTTTATTTCAAGACTACTCTAAAACCCTAAAATGCCAAAAACCCTAAAATGCAAAAAAACCCTAAAATGCAAAACAACTTGGATGGACCCCAAAATTTGCGTGCCAAATATGCCTTCATAAATTAGGGCTCACGTGAAATATTGGACTTATTCTGAAAAGCACAACAAAAGTTATTAAAGTTCTAAGACCTAGAGAAAAGTAGAAAAAACATTCAGAGCCAATTTTAGACCACTAGATGAATGAATCCGAGCCCAAAAACGTGCCAAAATGACCACAACCTTGCAAGCAATGTTGTCCCCAGCATAGTACTAATGTATATCTACCACCCTGGAAAATTTCAAGATGATCCAACGGTCTGATCAAAAGTTATGGTCTCTGCAAGTTATGCTCCCGCATCAACATGATCTTATCACTCATGAAATGTTCAATTGCTCTCATTCCTAACTCTCAAACAAAGCCTACTATGCTTCTATTGATAATAATTATCTTTATGGACAATACTATTCCAAATTAAATTCACAATTAAACATTTCCTAAGGATTTCATCATGCCTACATTTTTGTGTTCTGATGACACTAGAAATCCATATCTACATCTTAAACATTATCCATCTAGATATGGATTCTTACTTGAATGATCGATTATTCCTAAAATCCTTTCGTCATAGTATTGTTGATGAATCTCTCCAATGGTAAATTCATTTACCTTTTGGATCTATTAGTAAATTTTGTGAAATGAAAGATGATTTTCTTAGAGTTCTTTAAACTCAACAATGATCCTCACATTACACATGAACATTTACCTAGCTTGCACCAAGCTAAAACATAATCTATTGAAGATTACATCTTACACTTCAATGCTTGCGTGCATCAAATACTATTTCAGCCTATTTGATCTAGAAAATAAATTTATATTTTATCGCATGGATTGATTCCTTCTCTAAAAGAACAATTTACAATATGATACATGTGAATCATTTACGCTCTTATGTCATAAGGGTAATGATTTAGAACAAGATCTACATTAGCTACACATATTATAGATCACTTTATTTTGTTACTTACATTGACTTTTTCCATCTTCTCAAATTACTTTTTTAAAGCTTCCTCCAAGGTATCCATCTCCTCCACCTTGTAAGAATGTTACAATTCCCTCCATCACATAATAATCTTCCACCTCTACCACCACATCTCTCTCCACCTAAGTATTCACCATCTTCTACTCGGGAGCCATTACATTTCTCTCATTCTACTAGGCCTCATGATGTGTCTGTGTGATTTGCTTGATAATCTCTTAATTTGTTTGAATTCTAATCAAAATCATCCCTACACATTGCTTGCATCACCAAAATGATCATACTTATTGTAATGATCAATAAATCAATGGCCATCAGGAAAATGAAGTCTTTTCCCTTAATGAAAAATTACAAAAATTAGAAAATAAGGGTGTCATTTCTTTTGTCTCTCACTCTAGTGAGCATTATGTCTTATTCAATTCCACGCAAGTATGCTGATACTCTAGTTCACCTTTTCTCCTCTACCTTTTTCCAAGGTTATTATTCATTCTATCACCTAAGGTCATCATTCATACATGACCTCCACATCCCTCATACACTTGCTACATCATCTCATCTGCCTCACAATGCTCCTACTTCACATTGGATTCCTAAATTGTCGACATCTATGCTTCCTATCACTACATCTCCCATCATTGGAACCATCTCATCATAGACATTTAGTTTAGGTAACACACTCATATTGCATATTGCTTCACATGCTTCCACTTCTCCATGTCTCCCTCTACATCTTTGGTAGGTGATTTTCATCACCTCACTACCAAATGACACACTTGTGTTCTTATGGCTCTTACATGACTGTTCGAGGGATCTGTTACAATAAGAACCCCATTTCCATATTTATGCTATATCCTTCATTGATATATCTATTTAGTGTACACTATCACACCACTTCCTAATGACACACTCTTGATTCTATGGTTCATTTTTTATTATTGAGGGGTCTTATATAAATGAACCTCATCTTCCTACACATACGCTGGGTAATCATCAAGCTTCTTCCCCCTCTTACATGTTCTTACATATATTATATATTATACTGTTCATTTCTATCACACATTACTCATCTCATCACATACATCTATTACTATTGATCATACACATTACCTTCTCTATTTCCAATCAATACAATCATTTACACAATGCAAATCAAAAATAGCAAAAATAAGCACATCGAACAAAAATCATCACATCACATACCAATCATGCATAATACAAATCATCTATCTATATAAATCCTCAAAAATCATAGTTACAAAAATATCATCATTTGGGGGAAATCCCCCATGTCATAGATATATCCATTTATATGTCATACATCATCATCACTATCACTATATACAACTACGAGGAGTTCTAGAACTAGATGCTTCATTGATCAATCTATGTTGATGTTGATGGCCCATATATCTCTCCATATATCTACGTAAGAGTGCCAACTCAACTAATTTCTTCGTAAACTAGTCCTGTACCTCTACATACTTCCTGAACACATCATGTGCTAGGTTTTCCTCAAAATTCATCCTACCTAGTCTCATTGAGTATCCACCCTAGCCTCATCATCGCTCACTCAACAGATATGGTCCATGTGGCCAATGCTATCTCCACTGGCTCGTATAGGTGGGCATGCTTGCCTGTAATAACATCTAATAGCTCCAACATCCCACCTCCCATGAGCACATTAGTAGGTAAATTATTTGTCAATGTGCAGATCAAATGTGTCAAAAATAAACGACCAATAAGAATCACCTGACAACCATATATAAACACTTTAGTTACTACACATGATGACCACAATAAATCAACCAAGTGATAGTAAAAAACTACCAATAAAAAATAATTATGCTTCCACTATCGTTCCCGTTATACCATCACCATTATGGGAAGGTGCTTATGTCCCTCTATTCCTCCACCTAGTGGTGCACCCACCACATATACAACCAATAGAAACAATATAACCCATTAGTGCACTCCCCACCATGAACTATAGGCCTCAGTACATCCTTCTTCATCCACCTGATATCAATTTTATAACCGCATCTACCTCATCCGCACCTGAGGGCGCTAGTTGTGCTCATGTGGGGTCTGGTTCTCACTCTTTCCCTCCTTGGTGCCCTAGTCACTCGCACCCATACATATGGATCTAGGGGCACATCCTGAGAAATACCAAACTGACGTGATACATGACTCTTCCTGAAACATCTCAATCACTCCAAGAAACTGATCCTCCAACCACATAGTATGAAAAATACATTATATCTCTACTCCATCCTCAGGACACCATCCATAGGCTTGGATATGGACCTCCATATAATGGCCCCTTACCCCATGTGATCTAGACATAGACCTATACATAATAGTATCCAGTCTCCTACTCTACGTATTAGTCCACCTTGCTGTAAATATCTCGGGCCTAGAAAAATCAACCCATGGCCCAGTAAAGTGGCCTCAATATCAGAATATTGCTCATAGGCCCATACATGTAATAATGTAGTGGCTCCAAGTCCACCCCCATGGTCCTCCTGCGTGAACCTGTATATGTCTCTATACAAATGTGCTAATATGTCACACATACGAATCATATATTCTTCTATACAAGATTCCCATATTATACAATCCCATCCACCCCCTCTATTGCCACTGATTACAAATACAGTCACAACTGCAATGAATTTCACAATCGGAACACCAACTGATCTAAGTATGACATCTAACCTAATTCTGATCTCTGGTCTATACCCATGTCCCTATAAAATATCACCTAGATACTCTCATCTACCTCTCAACATCCTCTATTGTTATCACCTGGACTCTCTCACCCACAACTGGTAGCCATAATATGCAATATACATCCTCTAAGGTCACAATCATCTCCCTAGTAGGCAGTCAAAAAATATACATATCCACACACCATCACTCACATAATGCAGTAATCATAGGCATGTTATGGTGTATCTCCCCCAATCTAGCTATATTTCATAGGCCAACACAGTCTAGTATATCCCACTCTGCGTCAGATAGGCCTAGTCCTAGAATTGTACCCAAGTGTCAACCTCTAAAAAAATCTCTCGCATGGATATTACTCTACAAAAAAAAAAAAAAAACACGACATTAACACCTCATATGCACCCAAACGAAACTACTAGTAACACCAAAAAACATCAATTTATGCATTCAACATGTTTAGGGGTCAAAACAACCTCCTGGGTTTCTAGCACCGATAACATAATTTGAACACCTAGGAGAAGATCATGAGTGTCTTGATTAGGCACTAGTGTCCCAAAGGATGTTAGTGCCTGACCTACTCTCTCCCAGGTCTGAAGTGCCTAGAAATTTAAAACGTCAAAATTTACAAAAATTCACAAAAATGATCTCAATTCAACACATTTTTCAGAAAATAATCACACTTTCCAAATCTCGTTTTCATGTACAATGCCATGGTGGACACAACCATCTCAAATTGACTCAATCTCACTTATAATTTGAGGCATCATCACAAGCTCAAAGATCAAAATAACACTCACTCACGGTTCAAATGAAGTTACCATTCATCTTTTACTATTACTATTTATAGCAAGTTTCACTTTCTCACTTGGCTATAGTTACTATTTGTGCATATTCTTCCAACTAATACATGCCACGACATTTTCCATCATATCTAGAGTTACAATACTCCATCGTTTTCTTCCCGTCTATGCCATTCAGTTCATAATTTCTATTATTGCCATCATATTGTACATCTTCCACAATGATCTATTCCTATGTGGCACATCTCTAACTTGATATACACACTATTTGACAACATCTACTACATTTCACTATTATTAACCCTCACATCATTGCACATCTATTTTCAGCTCAGTTTTCATTATTACTATCTCTCTTCCTTTAAATTGAAGAGGGGGAATACAATCGGGATCACCCTATGATCCCACCTCACACTTCTACATGATCATCTCACATTTCTAATTCGTCATTATCAAAAAATTTCTTATACAACATGCGACATTTTCAATTATCATTATCTATCTGAATCTCCCCCTAATGACCTAATCTAGGGGCAAAAAGTGAAAAATCTCTCCATGAGTAATCTATCGTATACATTCAATCTCAACACAAATTTTCTATTACTCAAATCAAATCAATTAACACAACACAATGTATTTTACTACTCCTCCTAGATGACCTAACTTGGATGTCGCTTCACCTATGGGAAGCTACTTTCCCAGATGACCTAACATGGAAGCCATCTAGCATCATATATATTATGACACCCTGTGGAGTGGGGGGCAATGAGACATTATTGTCCTTTCCTATATTGTTCTTATATGGGTTATTCATCATTGGATCAAAATGAACAAAATTTGGTCTTTTGTCCATCTGCAGTGGTTAGACCTTTTTGAGGATGTAGTTATAGTTGGAGAGTAAAACTAGACCTCTCTCCCTAACACTCTTCCTCTAGTGGAAGGATACCCAAATCCTTTAGTTTTTCACACAAAAAAAATCTAGTTGGGAATTGATCACTCCCTACCCCATAAAATCTCCATCAACAACAATTCAAAATCTCCAAAATCGATGAAAATCAAATCATCAATTTCATGCAAGTGCTCCTTACAATGGTTCGCCATCTATATATACACCACATGGATTGATACTTGTAATCCATGGTTTGCCATATTATATGTTCTCATATTTTGTGTGTACTTCTGTAACAAGATTTCTCCAGGATTTCTCACATGGTATATTCCTTACTTCCTTTACACTACTTGAAATTCATTCAAATGAGCATAAAGGGGGGGGGGGGGGTAATGTAGACACAAAATCACACACATACTACTATTTTACTATACCATCAAGTATGTTGTTTATGTATGGATCTTGAGTAAGAAAAGTATTCATTGGTGACACACTTCCTAGTCCATCTACTTTGCTTCAAGTTATTTCTATTGTTTTTATCTCTCACATCTATCACTTCTGCACCCAGTACTCTGGTCAGGTAACAGGGATCCCTATGTCTATCAATATTCTCACATTTTTCATCAGTTGTATCAGGACACCAGCGACCCATGTTTAGATACTAGCACCCAGGCGCTCTAACATAGGAGCTCCTTGTACTTCTTTGTTCTTGTTCACATTTTTTACATTTGTGGTCAGCATTTTCAATTTTCTTACTCCTATCCCAATTTCCTAGTCGGCATGTCAGTGTCACTAGTGTCGAAATTCAAGAAATAGATCCTATATAAACACAACATACATACCATTATAAGTGGGTGGGTAATTTCTATCAAGGGCAAATCTATCTACATATCAAAGGGACTACATCTTGGGATTTATTATTCTATATACACGCTGCATAGGAAGGGAAGTTCATTTTTCCATCCACACATTTACATTCTATCTAGCTACCAACCCGTTATCTTGGTGTCATCGACGCAAGGGCAACATTGGAGAGACTATTGCACACACAATCACATAGAACTACATGGGGTCTGAGATGTAGTGCAGCGCTCAGTCATAAGTTCACTTGTGTTGATAGCCATGAGGACAATCTGACCTCCTTATTTCGCATCTTTCTTTTTTAGGATTTGATGTAGTTATGGGGTTTTTACAGAAAAATATTTGTGTTGCAGGTTTACAGGTACCCTCGGCGATCCTAAGTGCGACATAAAGGCGATCATCATACGAAAAAGTGTGAATCCCTAGCGACATGCTGAAAGAAATCATAGTTCTGAGCTTTTTTGCAGACTCCAACGCCCATGAAAGGTCTCTGGCGCCCCAAGCTCCCGTAGTACCTAGCACATTCTAACGAGTTATAAAAATTTTATCGAACATGGTTGTGACATACTCTACAGTTACTATTTTCACCAGTCCTGCTCAGACCAAAAACACTTCGAAGATAACCGAAAAAATCAGATAAGTAACCTCACTCTTTCAAATGTTACTTATAAAGTTACATCTATAAAAGCGTGAAATAGCATGTGTATCTTGTCGTATATCTTTGTAGCAATTTCTAAACTCAGATTTTAATAAAATAACCATATTTTATTGAATCATGAAGTTGAATAGGTGTAAGAGATGTTATTCTAATGTATAATAATAACTAAGTGTGCTAGAAAAACAACCTTTTGATGACTGCAATTTTTGATCAAAAATAGTACATGAAAAATAGGTGAATCAAGGAGTATAAGGATGTGGATTTGAAGACTACATTGAAAGAGTTATAATATGATGATAATGGTGAAGTGTGATAGGAATAACATGATTTCATTCAAGTATTAATGAGGGACAACGTTTTTGTTTGAAAGAGGCCTTGAAGACCATACTTACATTAGGATGATGTCATGGGAAGATAGGTGATGAAATATGTGTAAAAGAGAGAGAATAAGAGTTAAATAAGAGATCAAAATTTATTGTATCAAAAAACTAGATGAAGGTGATGAAAAATTTGATAAGTCTACTTTGTTTCTTCCATGCAAGTAGGGTAAAGTGGGAGATTGGCTAAATTTTTGAGTGGATGCTTCAATTTTAGTGGGTGCTCAACAAATTAATATCTCTATAATATTTATGGGACAATTTTCCACCCTAGTGCATTGATTTCAATGGGGTTTTCTCCATTTAAGGGCTTGCAAAATTAAGAATTGTCTTCATGTGTGAAACTGGATGTTATTTTCTTTTTTTTGAATGTCTTTTTTCCTTCATGATAAATTTTGATCAAGATTGAATAGTTTGCTAAGTTTTTGAAATGTTATCAAATTTTTGAGAAGCACTGATTCACCCCCTCCCCTCTCACTACTAATATTTTCCTTTATAATATGTGATATGTATATGTATAGAACCTCGTTTCTAAGTTTTATCTTATAAAACCCCCCAACAATCCTTATTTTACCATGTATTTCTATTTCCATTATGTTTTCTATTTCTGATTTCTAATAAGATAAGGCTATGTCAAATTTGGTGCTTCAAAAGAGGCTATGAAAATTTTCCAAATCATTATCGAGAAGGGGATTTTTTCCCAAATTTTATGGTTGTAGGTTCCCTCAAAGCTAAGTTTGAATTTTTTTGAAATATACACAAGACATGTGAAGTGTTAAACTAATTTTTTGTCCAAGAAATATAATCTTATGGATGGTGAAAATTATGGATATGCACAAAATGGATTTTTTGAAACTACCTTGGAACCTTTCAAGAAAATTCAATTGATGGGTGTAAATATAGAATTCACAACCATTGTCAAAATCCTCCTAGCCTCTACAAAAATGGGAGATTTAAAATAGGTCACAGACATCCTTTGTATCAAGTTTTCTTTTGTGGGAGAAATATCACTCATTGATGGCCATAGAATTGATTATAGAGGACATGTGCATGCTCTCTCTCTCTCTCTCTCTCTCTCTCTCTCTCTCTATATATATATATATATATATATATATATATGTATGTATGTATGTATGTATGTATATATATATATATATATATTTATGTGTGTATGTATGTATATATATATATATATATATATATATATATATATATATATATATATATATATATTACACACATATAATTTTTCCAAATGAAACTAGTAGGGAATCAACCTGATTGCTTCACCTTTGCAAGCATATGCTCCACCTATCTTGGAATAGGAGGTTTGAAAAATTGCATGAATATCCATCAACAAATAGCATCACAATTTTGAAACCATTTCAGAGGATTGTGATGTACAGTTGTAGGATGACATTGTATGCAATATTTATGCATTACTCCCAACCTCTGCCAAAATAGGAGATTTGAAAAAACACTAAAACACTATGGAGATGTGACTATTACCATATGTATAAAAATTCCTAATCAAAATGAAGCCTCATGAACTGAAAGGATTATAGGATATGTGAAAAATAGGATATCAAATGCAATTGAAAGGTCTCAAAATATGAAATATTTGCCAACATTCTCCCATTCTCTGTCAAAATGGGAGATATAGAATATATCATAGAAATGCATTAAAATATTTTATAGTGGATGGATTATTTTCATTTGATGCAGTTGTGAGCTCCTTATTTAGCATGTCCTCAAAATGGGAGACTATACACAATGCACATAAACTATTCACCAAAAATTCCTTGTAATGGAAAGTCTAGTCTTGTCAAATGTTGTAGTTGCTAATATTTTTGTAGACATGTATACAAAAAGTTCAGGAACACATAAAGCATGTGAATTTTTTCACTAAATGACATACGAAAATGTGGTCTTATAGAATACATTTATTTTGCATTTGTTCTATTTAATATCCAAATGAAATCACAAGATAATATCGAATTTACATCCCTTTTAACACATTTTCAGAATTATCAAGAGGGAAAATTACGATGGTATGGATGCCAATGTTTAAATATATCCTAATAAAAACATGTCCATGTCTAAATATCCTTATATTTTTGGGAATAAACTTTTCGTGGATGAAATTTTGTTAAGTGAAATGATGTTTTTAGCTATAAATTTTTCATGTGGAGAACACCCAATTTATATTTTAAAGTGTAACTTCCCTATTTGCATGTCCTATATTTTTTTAGTTATTATCATAACATTTATTCAAGTGATTCAATTGAAAATCTAGCATGTGGTGAACAACTATTTTTAAATTTCACTATCACTCCAGATTTGTACCCTCACAATTCTTTCCAGTTAAGAAAATCTCCATTTCCTTCAAGCATAATAATTTCCTTTAGAATTTCCCATTCTTCTTCATCTAACTCTAGATTTTAGTTCCAAATTTGTATAGCTCAATGTTATTTCGCTTCTATAAGATCCTATAAAACAAACACACACACAAAACCATGTCAGGTTTTATTGGAACTTTAATGATCACGTTGACATCTTACTCAAGATAACTATCATAGTCAAGAAGATTTTCCATACATACAGAGATGTGGGTTCTTGTTTTTATTTTTACAATTTTATATAGTTATTATTCTACTTTTCCTAAAGGAATCTACCATACAAAAATGTAGGTGTACAAAATTGAATATATGTAAAGTAGGTTACTTAAGCACATGAGTACTAAGCAAAATGTGAAGTGCATTCCCATCTCATTCAATATTAGGATGTGAGATTAAGATTGGTTGTTTTGTGCATTGCATGATTATAAGTGAGACATTCGGAAAGTACATTAAAATATAATCTACATTAACCATGACATTTTATTCCTCTTGAATTGTTTTCGAGGAGGCTAAATACAATTAATACCCATCAAGAGACATATGGAAAAGGACACAAGGCTAATCAACACTAAAAAACACTTTTTAGAGGCTAAAATAATAATTTGGGCATATGCCTATTACACATGGAAAACTATTTGAAATAGGAGGAAACCATATTATAAAAGGTAATCAAATTTATTCAAAGAAATTAAATAATTGCATGATTATATATAAGACTGAATAATTGTATAATTAATCACTTAGTTGTCTTTTACAATATGAATATTGTAAATAAAAACAATAATTTTAAATATAGATTTATGAATAAATTAACTTAATTTTTTTTTAATATATTAATTTTTTTAAAAAGACATATAGGTCTTCTTAAACAAATGATAAGAAGATTGTTCCAAGACACAAAGATCTCAAATGCTAATGGATCATCAAATTCAATAAGATGAAAGAAATTTGATAGAATAACTTTAAAAAAAACATTTGCAAACAAAGATATACAATATCATATATTATATTTCATGGAGTTCTATGTAGTACAATGATAAGGGGCCTTGCTTATATAGGTAAGGAAGATCAATCTAAGAGCTATTCAAGGCCATATATCAAGCCATAAATCAAGGAAAGAACGAGACAATAAATAACTAGTCAAGACCGTAGATCAAAAAAATAACCATACCTTATAATGAGATAATATCAACCTAATATCTAAATAATTTAAAAGAAATATCCACACATAAGTAAGCAAGGATAAATAAAATACCTAGGTGAATGTGAGCTAAGATAAACAACCTATTCTAACAACTTCCTTGTATGTTTTTATGAATAATATATATACTCTTGTTTTGTCTACCTTAAAACGTAATAGTAAAAAATTATCATCAGTTAAAAATATTTAGTAAATAAAAGCATTATAGGTGGCCTGTGCAACATTTTAACCATTAAAAGTAGTCTTAATTTACTCACATTTAAAACCCAAGTTCGCTTTTACTTGACACATCACCCAGGAAAAACTTCAAATGGTAGCCATAACTCAAATATACAAACATCGTGCAAGGTGTAAAAAACACTAGTCCCTCTTGATTAAGGTAAGTTTGTCTCTATGAAGTTAGCATGATTCAGTACAAATATTCTAGATCCTTAGGGTACATAATCAAGTATAGGGTTGCATAATCATCAAACTAGATCTAAATCTCAAGTTATTCAAAAGATGATCATCTAAACAATAAGTTTCCATGTATCAGGGTTGGGATATGCACATTATGGTTTATGTTATTCCCATCGAAGAAACATAAAATTGTGGTAGTGGGGCTTGATAATGTAGGGATAAAGACAACAAGTTGTGTAAGTTGCGCATTGCCTATGTGGTTGTCATTAATATTGTTTTTAGGAATAATATAGAGGAGATTATGTATACAAATATATTTTTGAGTTGAATTACCAAAATAATATTTGTGTATATTTAAGTATAGTCTTCAATTAGGGTTTGTAGAAAAATATTGTTAAATCTGGTGGTTTTTTTATATAGAAGATAAGATGTTAGATTTATTATATATTACAGATGGCATGATCATAATCATAAACATGGAAAATGTTTCACCAAATACAACTTAAATATGTCCAATCTAATTAGTTCACATTTACAGACATAGTCATGGCTTTGCCAAACAGGGTATATGATTCATCAAAGAATATCAAAGAGGGGAATTTCATCACATATTATGTTTTCTAGTGCCTTAGTGAAGATAAGTATGTAAAATGTGGATGCATATAAAAGACATGAAAACTTTTCAAAAAATTGCCAAAAATGTAGTCTTATGTATTGCAACGATTGTATGGAAAGTGTTTCACCAAATAAAACTAACATATGTCAAATCTAATTAGTTGAACTTTACACACATAGTCATGGCTTTTCCAAATAGGGTATAGGCATAATCAAAGCATATCAGAGAGGGGAATTTCATCATATTTTTTGTTTGTTGGTGCCTTAGGGAAGATATGTATGTAAAATGCGGAAGCATATACAAGGCATGAAAACTTTTCAACAAATTGCAAAACATTAGTCTTATGTATTGCAGCAATTGTTGGAATGCACAATATGTGTTTGTTGAAAGGACCTTGTAAAATTTTAATAAAGTGTAATTGGAAGTCGTAAAGTGAGATTCCAAAAAAATTTCTAGCATCCTTTGTATTGGTATCAAAATTTGTTCTCCTTTTCAAGATGAGTAGCACCACATATTCAACATGGAACTCAGAGATAGATAGATCATAATGTGTGTCATTTTGTAGTTGGGGATGAGATCGAACTGGCCCTTTTTCACTTAGATTTATGGAGAGGTGGATAACACCTTCAAGATGATTTGACCTATCCTCACTACTTTAGGTCGTGCCTTTCAACCAGGGTTATAGTGTAACCTCTGTTTGATGAAGGAGATGGAGATATACTTCTTTTGCACAAATTTTATGAAGAAAACCTTGGGAAAATACGGTCAATACTCCATAATTTAACTCTTAAGAGTTGTCACTTCTAAAAAATGGAGAAACTTTCAAAACAAGGCTAAGGTTACAGAAGACATTATGAGATCCTGATTGTTCTACATATTTTAGTAAATAGATTTTGTTCCTTTGTGGATATAAGGGGATAAACATGGGTAGTTTAGGATAAATTCATGGTTTTTGAATGATTTTGGTGGGAGATTAAGTAGGATAAAGTTGATTATACCAGATCTATGAGAGACTTCACAAAAATTAGAAAGCTAAATGACAGAAATCTTCAGAAAGCTTCAGAATAGCTAAGATATTCCTCCAACCAGAAGGTGTGCTTCAATGGAGGCCTAGATCAACATGTTTTCACAAAATATTTGAGAATATAGCACGAAGGATCAAGTTAAAATATTCAATTAAACACCAAAATCTATAATCAACCATGCCTAAGGTTCACCCAAAGACTTACAAACAATATTTATCAACAAATGATAGTGGAGTGATTTTAAATTTGTTTATCTCATCACAAGATGAAGGCTCTTCTTGAAATGAAATTGCAAATGCCACTAAATTGTCACAGGGATGAGATCCTGTCTGATTTCACAAAGATTTCAATGTAAGATTGCAATAGGAACAAAAGAAACCATTTTCAGACATTCTAAAACAAATCAGACACAAATTGCTAGAGATTGAACACAAATTAATTTCAAAATTTCTTAAATTCATCCATAGGGGAAGGCTTCCAGATAAATCTTAGTGCTCGTCAATGGCTATACATCTGCAACTAGCTTGACATGATATAAAATCTAACACAAAAGAAATTAACTAGGTATCTCAGATTGGTCTCTCAGGAAGATGAGCTCTCTCAAAATTTCTCTTAATAATTTAACCCCCAACCATTTACAAGAGTATTCTCATTGCATTTATACATTTTATTCACTCAATTTTCCCCCCAAAAGAGAATAATATTCAAGGGACCTTTACTTGTTACCAATTTATCTCAGAAAGTGACATTTAAAAAATTCACATATGAATGCTACTAGGTGGACCAATTGTGAATTGATCACATTTCTCAGTACCTAGAATAATGACTAGGATGTCATGCCACAACCTTTTTGATAGTCTCTTTAATCATTTTGATTTTTTCACGTGAGAAATCCCTGTTTTAATCATTTTCCTTTTTTCTCTTGAGGAAACACCTTTTTCATCTTTTACACCTGCAAACTCCATCATTTCATTCTTTTCCCTCTCTTTCCTCTATAATTCTGCCCCACATCCATCTTTGATTCATGTTTTTGCAAGTGCTCGAGCAATTCCAAATTGAAAATATCGATCTTAACAATCCTTGGACTCACAAATTAAGTTCTGAATCCATTTAATGGCACTTTGTAGACAAAAACGACAAGGAATTTCATCAAAAAATGATGAAAAAAAGTGTGTATTCGCATCTATAGGAGTCTTGGAGAAAATATGATGGAAAAATAGACGCAATGCATAGCAACCGTTTATTTTTCCCCTTCTCTACTTTATTTTGTAGCTGTCCATGTGTTTCCTTGGCGCAACTACAAAGGATAAGTACAGGGGAAAGTTTCCAAACAAGCACAGGCCTTTAACATGCCCTGGGCCCAAGAAAAAATGCCTTTTGGCCTTTGAAAAAAATCTCAGTGAAAAAGGAGTTAGCGGAAGCCTCGACGTGTCTCAATGGCGCACTTTGAGATAGTACCCAAAAGTAGAGACCCCAAACAAGCACAGTCTCACCACATGTCTCAATCCGGAAGAGATGTTAAAAAAATTGAAGGATCACTGAAAGGTGCCATGTGTCTAGGGTCCGAGACAGTTTTCCTTAGCCATTGAAAATTCCAAGCTAGAGCAAAGCTAACAGAAGCCTCCAAATTTCCTCCTGGCACTTCTTCAAAATAAAATTTATGGGTTGGTCCCCAAATAGTTGTGGTCCCTCCATGTGTCCCAGGCCTTTAAAAAGTTGCTTTGAAAGGTTTAAGTATAAAGAAGAGCTGGTGGAAGCCTTCACATGTCTCCCTGACGTAACTGCTAAGGTGGGACCCTGAGGAGGATCCTCAAATGAGTGCCAACCCTCCACATGTCCATGGTCTACCAAAGTTTTACTGGTCGCATGAAATTTTTTTCTAAGTATGGGCAAGGCAATGGAAACCTCCACGTGTCTCCCTGACGCAACTACAAGGCCAAACCAGAAGGAAAATTTTTAGATGAGTGTCGGCCCTCCATGTGGATAAGTTTTGAGTTGAAGTGAGCCTTATATTTTTCAAAGTTCCCCGCTGAGCCACATCCAAACAAAAAGGGACATGTTTCCACTGATGCTGAGATGTAAATTTAACCTAGAAAAATACACTAGTCAAACCGTAAAATGCAGGAAAATCACCATTTACACCCGAAAATGAATCCTTCTTCAAGGACAGAGAATTTGGAAATGATATAAGGCCTAAATATGATCTTCCGATCTACATCCAATCATGTTTGCACATATATTTGGGACAGAAATGACAGGGACAAAAAGAAGTGACTGTGGAAAATGGAAGGAATGAAAAAACTCGAGTTTTCAGCTAAGTTACATATTGTTTCACATGGACAGAGGAATGGAAAACAAACTCTAGATTTAAAGTTATCCTCGACAAAGAAAGGGACTGATCATGGCAACTAAATGGAGGAAAAAGTTTTCATGCATCAATACAGGGAGATAGAAAACACGACAGAGCCCACAAACTGAATAATTTCAATGACAAACGGGGCGAGATAAAAATGAACACCAACACTCTGAACCCATGTAAAAACCATACCTTAATAACAAGAAATCAACATATATAAAAGCATAGTGGAAAATTTATTTTTATTATATGTAGTTGCAAGTTACTTGGTAGACATATATGAAAAATATGGAATCATAGACAAAGAATATTAACTATTCAGAAAAGTGTCTCACTAATATGTGCTCCTCCACAATGGAATGATTCCAAGATATGGACAAAATGTATTTTTTGGAAAGGGCTTGGAATCCTTTGAGAAAATGCATTTAGGAAGAATATAGCTAGACTCCACAACATTTGTCAACATTCTCATAGCATATGTTAAAATGGGAACTATAAATATTTTTTATTAGTTTAGGTAAGGAACATGGATTGGTTCCCAGAGTCCTTACAATAGAAGATACGTCATGAAAGAACCCAAAAACAAGAAAAAAGAGATATCGTAGAAAAAATAGTTAAACAAACATAATTCAAGAGAAAGAAGGTCTAACAAAAACCAACTACCAAAAGGAACAAAAACAAATAGTTTATAAAATAAGAAGACACATTTTACAACAAGTATGCTAAAAGTCCAAACTAAAAAAACAAGAAACTAAATAATCTTGTGCCGTTTTGGAGGGGTTTCCAAAGTACTAGTGGGATCCTCCTATTGATGCTCGCATTCCAAATATTTTTGAGTCAATCTCCCACGTTCATCATCCTCGATGCTACTCAATCTAAGTTGAAATTTTCTTTTTTGTAGGCCTAATTCCATCACTTCTAATCTCTTCGTCATTTCCTTGACCAAGTTCTCAAACTCCAAGACATCCCATCTTATGTTTTTCTATAACATGCATATGTTTTTGGATGCACCAATGTAATCAATCATCCCATCCCTCATATCCGAGTTAGCCTCCTCCATTGCCTACAAAATCATCTCCAAATGTTGCATTCTACTATTAGGATTCTCATAATTTTGACCCTCCTCCTCATAGGACTTACCTTTCCCCTTAAAAGGCCCTTCATTTTGACTAGCCTTCAATATCCTAGTCCATGGGATCACCTCCCCTTCATCCCTATTTTTGGGACCCTTTCTTTTACGCATCTTGTAAAGTACTCCCCCAAGGTGATATCATCCTCAGACCCACTACTGGAAGCAACCTCGTTAGGAAAAATGGGTTTTTCATTATGATACAGATGAAGAATAAGCCCTTCATGAATGGGATCCTCCAACTTCCCATTTTGAAAATCCCTCATAGAAACTGAGAGTAACATGGATAAAATGAAATGAATGGTTAACATAACCAGATGCATAAACATATTCAACAGAGATAGGTGGTGTGTGTATATCTTTTGAAAATTTCCTTCAAGAGTGATATACCACATAATATGATAACAAACATCTTTTCAGACCATAGGGATGTAGGACCTAGAAATTCCATTAGTAAGAAACTGTACTCTTTCCTTAACTTTAAAAAATGTGTTGATTTCAGGGTCTCTGCGATTTTGATCTTTGAATATGTTGAGTCCCTTTGTCTCCATGCCCATAACCTAGGTGATAAACTACTCAAAAATATCCATTTCCATTCCCTGAATAATAACCTTTCCATTATTCCAGGACTTTCCAAACTCCATGGCGAGAGAGGGATCATGCCCTTTCATCTTGGAGATATACTCCCTACCCCAAATTCTAAGCATGTGCCACATCGAAGGATTGTTAATGATAGCCCAATGCCTTGAAGGTTTGACACAAACTCTATCACCACCCATGGATTATTTGTTTACCCTCCAACACAAAACCAATCGTAAAATAATTATTTAAGGTTTGAAATGAATGCAAATCCCTATATTAATTTCGTAGAACTTAAGCTCCCTGCCTTGGAAAGTGCAAAAAATGATATCCCTTGTGTGACAAGAAAAATTTACATTATGGCCTTTCGTGGTGGATAATATTATTAATTACTAAGGGCATTTCATTGCTCTTCAACCAAAATTTTAATTCATTTTTATACACCCCTAAGTTATCCAACTTATCAACATATTTATTACCCATATAGGGAGTGTATGTGATATTATAATTTTCAAATGTTTTAAGATGTTCCCTTACATCCCATAAAATATTTCCAAGTGTCTAGTTTTGGATGATACTCCGTTTAAGGGAATTCACAATGAGAAATGTGTTACCTTCGATTTGAATATGTCTAACACCCTTTTTCCTGGCTATGTTAATCCCCCATAATAAAGCTCTAGCCTCCGCCCCATTGTTAGTTTGAAAATTCAATAGCCCAACATATGCAATAATCCAATCACCCTCATGGTTTCTAATAATTCCTCCTCCTCCAGCCTAAATAGGGATTCCCTTTAAAGCACCGTCAAAGTTTAGCTTAAACAAATTTTCCTCCAATTTAGACCATTTAATTACTAACTTGGACATTTTAACATTAGGAGGAATAAAGGTGAACTATTTGAGGACTTCTGCTTCCACTCTAGGACATGAAGCTTTAATATTTCCCATGAAAAGTTTGATGTTTTCTTTGATGGAAGAGAAACAATGAGCACTAACCTTTTAGATATTAACTTTCTAGTTTATGAAAATAAGATCACTCCTGGCCTTCCATAAGCTCCAATGGAAATGGGGAAGCGCCATCCACCAGGAAGCCACACAGATAGGAAATATGAAAGGACACTCCCATTATAGGCATAACTTAGCTATGGTGTTAGGTTGTAACCACTGGATCTGAAAAATCTCCATCACAAAAGAAAAACCATTTGAGAAAAAGAACACAATAAAAAAATATGGTTGGAAATTTTCTCTTGCTTTCCACATAAAGGACATCTACTGGGGATAACCATGCCTCTCTTCCTCAGATTATCCATCATAAGGATCTTAATTTGGACCACCAATCAATAGAAAATATTAACCTTAAGTATGAGATATATCACCCAAAGAATATTCCAATACTCCTTTTGGATAGAATCTATAAAATTTAGGAGATATGCAGATTTGACCATGAAATTTCCTGACTCCTCTTCTTTCCAAATGACAGAGTCTTCTTGATATTGGAATCCAGGAATATGAAAATTCCTTAGTATAGTATTAAATTTTGTGAAGGGTTTTAAATATCTATTATAGTTGGGGGAGAAATAGTAGTAAACCATTTAAGCTCCTCATTACTATCATTTCAATAGTCTTGAACCCAAACTTTACCAGTTTCCTCTAAATACTAAGAGACCATTTTCCAGTCCTCTTCCATCGCAAAGGATTTATCCTAAATCCAGCAGTCCTACCAAAAGGAGATTCTATTTCCCTTCCCAATGTTTCATTTAATACCCTTATTCAAAATATCCTTGGAAGCCATGAAGTATATCTAGAATGTTGAACTATTAGGAAGATCATTCTGTATAAAGAAATTTTCCATTCTGCATATATTCCTCAAATATTTCTTTATGATAATTTCCACCTAAAGTCCTTCCTGTTTGATTATCGTCTAACCAGATTTAGCTAAAAATCCATCATTCATTAATTTAATATTCTTTAGGCCCATGCCCCCACAAATTTTAACTCTAGTGACTTTATCCCAAGCCACCATGAGATATTTAAAATTTTTCCTCCACTCCAGCCTGCAAGAACCATTTTTGGATCCTTTCCAAAGCATCAATAATTTTTGCAAGTAGTTTAAAGAATGACATAATGTAAATAGGGATTCCTTGAAGATAACTTTGAAGGAGTTGAATCTTACCAGCCAGGGTAAGAAGAGCCCCTTTCCATGTGGTAAGATTTTTATTAACCCTCTCTGACAAATTGTTCCAAATAGAAGGATCCAAATTCTTACGAATGAGGGGCATTTCCAGGTAGGATTCTGGAAAGGTTTTGATTATACATCCAAGAAGGCGAGATAGTCTGATCTGAACCTTCTCTTCCACATTTATAAAAAAAATAACGCACTTTTATGAAAGTTAATCAAATGCCCGGAGACCATCTCATATTCCTTCAGTACCTTCCTATAGTTAGAGGCCTCTTGGATAGAAAGTTTCCCCAAAAATAAATTATCATCCACAATTTGATTAAGGCAAATAGCAGGTAAGCCATTATAAATTTTTATCCCTTGAATGAGGTTTTGAGATAATTCTTGATTAAATAACCTACTCAAGATTTAAGCTAAGGATATAGAGAAAAGGGGAGAGGGGATTACCTTGCCTCAAACCATGCCCCACTTGGAAGAAACCTCTAGGATTTCCATTGAAAATAAAAGAGAAGCTAGTAGTGGAAATAAAATTCATAACCATATTGATGAATAGGTCGCAAAAACTCATCTTAAACATGATAGCTCGAAGGAAGGACCAAGATACCATGTCATAGGCTTTGTATATATCTAACTTGACTAACATAGCTGATCTACCTAAATTCAACACCGAGTGAATGGCCTCTTGAATAATAACGGTGGTATCTAGGATTTGTCTACCAGGAACAAAGGCTCCCTGGTTGGGAGAGATGAACTTCTAAAGCACCTTCCTGATCATGTAGGAGATGATTTTGGTGATAAATTTGTAGCTAGTGTTGCATAAGTTGATAGGTCTAATATATTTTATATCCTTAACTTCTGTCACTTTAAGAATGAGAACTAGAAATTTATTATTGATTTGTTTAAGTTGCTGCCCTGATTTGAAGAAGTCTTGGACCATTTCGTCCTCCTCCTCCTCAACCACTTTTTAGAAATGTTGGAATAAAAATGTTAGAAAACCATCCATTCCTGTAGATTTATCTAGTTCCATATCAAAGAAATATGATTTCTTCTTCACTAGGACTAGGGGAAATATCTCTATTATCTAATTGTGAGATAACATTCTGAAATGGGACAAGAGCCTTGTTCTAAGTAGCAGTCTTTGGAAAAGGTCCTCGAAGAAAGAAGACCTTGAAATAATTAATAAAAGTTTCATTAATTTCATTCTCATCCTCAGAAAGTTCTCCATCATCTCACCTAATTTTATTGATTTTAAGAATGTTGGCCTTTATAGTAGTTGTGAAGTGGAAAAACCAAGTATTTATATCACCCTCTTTTAGCCATTTCACCCTAGACTTTTGTCTCCAATAGAATTCTTCCTTGGCCAGGATATCATGGAACTCAGTGAGTAGTTTTTGTTAATATTCCTTAAGAGCCAGTTAAGACCATCTTCCTCCATCGGATCCTTAATAGTTCATAGATATTCTACAATACTACTTTTTTCCTTAAATATATTACCAAATGTCTCCTTATTCCCAACATTGAGTTTGTTTTTAACATGCTTCAATTTAAATGTCAGTTTGAACATGAGGAAACCATGCACCTGCACCTTCCACCATTCTTGAATCATATTGTGAATAACTTTGTGCTCCAGCCACATATTTTCAAATCAGAATGGTTTATCTTTCTTTGGTAGGTCTATTCCTAACTTCAGAAGAATCAGATTATGATCCGAACCAATCCTAGGAAGAGTGGATAACGAGTAAAGTTGGTTTATCATACACTAATGACTAACAAAAACCCTATCCATCCTAATTTGGATAAGATCGGTCTCAGTTCTTATATTGGCCCAATTAAATTTTGAACCACCCAAATCAAGGTAAAACATATCATTCCTCATTTGAAAATCAGCCAAATACTCCATGCTATTAGTATAAGAGATAGTACCCCTTTTTATTTTTCAGAGAGAGAGGCGTATTAAAATCTCCTCCAATAATCCAATCCAAATATTTGAAGAGTTGTCTGAAACAAGAAATCTCTTCACATAACTTCCCCCTTCCTCCAATAGAGTTAGGAGCATAAATATTAGACACAATCCAATTTTTGTATTCAATCTTCGTCAAACTTATAGCCACATGACGATGGGAAGAAATTAGGAATTCACCCTTAATAGCCTCCAAGATCCAGATGGTCACAATACCCCCTAAAGCCCCAACAGAACTTGCCTCCTTCTAATGTCCTTATTTCAAGAGAACCCTACTATCCTCTTTAAATCTATCAAGATCCATCTAAGTTTCATGTATCAACATAATGTTCGGCTTGTATTTATTCCTAAGATCCTTCATAAGTCTATGTTTTCTAGGTTTGTTCAACCCTCTTATGTTCCATGATAGCACAATAATTTATTCGGTTTTGCTTGGGAGAAAACCACCCCAGGGGTTTTTGTATGCCCTTTTCAACTTCCTTCTTAACAATTTTTTCTCTTATTTTTTTGTTTGTCTTCCACCCTTTAGATGTTGATTCCTCTCCCACATCTACTCTGGTGTTACTTCGTGTGTTTGGTTTTTTTCTATTTACCGGTGTGACTCAAGATGACATGACCTCTAGCATATCTAGAGCCTCTTCCCTCATCAATATCTCAAAACCATTTGAGGTAATGATAGCATCTTCCTGCCTCTGAAAAAAAGTGTTTTTTCTGATAGAAGAAACCTCCTCCAGTGAGGGACCCATAGCCACCTTCAAAGCATAGTTTCCTTCAGATTTAGAGACAAAATCTATTTTAACCTTGTGTAATATTAGGGAGGAAATATCTTTCACCTCTAATTTCTCTTGTACATTCTTGTCCTGATCTTTTATGCTGGGAAACACCTCTTCATGAGTCTCTGAGGAATTTGGGGATGTGGTTTTGTCTTCTTTGGGGACCTCCATCTCAAGACCCTTTTTGGACTAAAAACTTTACAATTTTTCCCAACCCGCCTCCACTCTTAAGTCTCTTTGCTATTGTTGTATAGAAGAGGTTTGGGATTCGATTCCTCTTTTTTCTTGGAAAGGGGACAACCCCTAAAATCACGCCCTACAGATTTACATTTGTTGCATGCAAATGGAGAAGGTTCGTATTCAAATCTTTGATTCCAATCATCAAATTTTGATAGAAGTTTGATACTACCCTCGAAAGTTGTCTCTTGACGCATATTGTCACAAAATATAGTATGAGTTAATATAGTCATGGCCTTGTTAATAGGATCAATCACTATAGGACACCCCAAAATTTTGGTGATTCCTATAAGAACTTCCAATTCCCAGAACTCAAGGGGAAACCCAAGAAGATAAACCTAGATAGGGAACTCAGAGATAATTTTTTTAAAAGGATTGAAAGCAGGTTCCCATTTCTGGATAACCACATGAGACTTCCCAATAAACCAAAGTCCCTCAAACAAGACTTTAACCACATTTTATTTACTTAGTAAGGAAACAAAAAAATAACCATTCACATACACAGTTACCTCTATAGCTCCATTCAATGCCCATATTCTCTTGGCCTAGCCGTGGAACAAATCAATGTTGGGATGTAAACCTAAACATTTCGTAAACAGTGCATTTTCCATGGTGGTTTTCACTCTTTCCAAGAGGATCTCCGGAATCCAAAGAGAGAGGCACCCCTTCTCTTTTGATGGCTCCATCCCTTCCAAGGCTATTTTGTCTAATCTCTTCCCCACTAGCATTTCAGCCCACATGGTCTCCTCCATGGGCCCATCCTTACCTAGTGAGCTCACGTGCTGCTGCCTAGATCCTAGTAACCGCTCCGGATCTGAAGAGTTTGTAGAAAGTTCCCAACCATCTCCCAAATTAAAATTCATTTCTCCAGCTCTAGCTCCCGCTCCTCACTCAATAAAAAATAGGAACTTTAAATATGGTATGAACTTCTATTAAAACAATAATGAAAAGTGTATTATCGTCGAATGGTTTTTCATTACCATACAACCATATAAAATTATTCCTATAATTGATTGTTACATTTCCATGGTTGACATTTTAGCTATGATACCTATGAAAAAATTCTAAAATGTATCAACAAATTGCCATTTAATCTTGTCATAGAAGAATACATTTACATAATTAATTTTATTGTTTATGCATGTCATAGAGTAATCCATTTACATAATTTATTTGTCTAATTTGTTATTCACTGGTGTCCACCTTTGAAGATGCCTTTGTTAGAAAGTGTTAAATTCTAGATTTTTTTTTGGCTTACCCTTTCAAGCTGTCCTTTTTTTTGCTATCTCATCCGCCAGAGAAAGGAGAAATTGGAAAACTTCCATGACGTGGACATAGGTGGAAAGCGAGGGTGAAGGAAAGAAGTCTCCAGCAGTGAAAGGGTCGCACCTGGGTGGCGACAATTTTTTATTCAAGCTGTGTTTAGAGTAGTCACGTTCTTTATCGATAATACGACGACTGCAGGGCTTTCGATTATTTTCTTCTAGATCATTTTCCTACAATTGTAGTTCTGTGATGAGATGCCTGGGCGCAATGTATGACGACATTCTTAACCAAATATATCGATCGGGAATGATGTTATTATTCGTCGTCGTCGTTGAGGGAAATTGAACCCTTGTAGCCCTCAAAATTGTTGGAAGGGCCATAGATGTCTGTGTCGAATATTAGATCCATTTAATTCACTAGAGGCATCCATTTTTGGAAGAGCCTTGCTGGGAAGTGTCTGCTTTCTGGCAGCTCTTCCTGGAGACCACTTTCCACCTGCATTGTTGTTCCCGTATTTTCCCTATCACATTCACTAGCTGGAGAGTCCGTTTCAAAAAACCATAAAAATCGGGAGCTTCCTTTCCCATATTCCAGGAACTCATGTGTATCAGGAATTAAGGGAATTATTTCATATTGAATGAATTTTATCTACAATGATAACAAGCCGTGAGACTAAAGATTACATGATCTTTATGTATTATTGACACTACAAAAACTAGATTGGAATGCATTAGATATAGTCGTTGATGCATAGATTTTCTGCAGTCTGCTACTGTCAGCATGTTGTAGTAATTACCATAGGCCACATCATTGTCATTCACAGAAATAATCAAATGCATATAAATCCACTTCTGACAACGAAAATAGTCACATTGTGGTACGATTGAATTGAGAAACTATGCACATTTCCAAAATTTTAATTATAATCATACATTTCCATCCACTACCAATCTCAATCTCAAGATCAAAATAGTATGTACAGAGGGTTAGTTAAAGGACGTGTAACACATTCTTCTTACTACACAGAGCCCCTCTGTAGACTATAACGCATTTCTTCAACTATTGCAAACCTGAATTGCTAAGAATGCAGTGGTAGCCATGTATGGAAAATGTGGAATGATAAACAAAGACACACAAAGTGTTTGAAAAAATTCCTCAAAAGAGTGTGGTTTCATGGAATGCCTTGATTGAAGGATATGCACAAAATGGTGTCCTTGACAAGGTAAGGATTTTCACAGAAATGGCTCTACTAGATGTCATCTCATGGAACACCATGATTGCAGGATATACCCAAAATGGATTTGTTGAAAATTCCCTAGAGGCATTGAACCAAATGCAATTGGTCTAACCTGTGCAAAGCCAGATTCCACAACCTTTTCCGTCATCCTCCTAGCATGTGCCAAAATTGGAGCTTTAGAAGAGAGTATGGACATCCATAAAAGCATAAATGAAAGAGGATTTGTTGTAGTTGTAAGAGTCATGGTAGATATGTATGCAAAATGTGGACATCCAAAAAGTATAATAAAAAGTGGATTTTTGTTATATGTTAGAGTTGCAGATGTTGTTGTAGACATGTATGCAAAATGTGGAAGCATACACAAGACACACAATTTTTTTGACATAATTTATCAAAGATATGTGGTCTTGTGGAATGTCATGATTACAGGATATGCACAACACATGTTTTTCGAAAAATCCTTTGAAAATTTTAAGCAAATACAATTGTTTGGTATAAATTCAGACGTTACAACCTTTGCTATAATTCACCCAACTTGTGCCAAAATGGGAGCTTTAGAAATATATATAGACATTCATTGAAGGATAATTGAAAGTATAATTTTTTGTTGCGTGCGTTTATTATGGTTGGTGTCGTGTATTATGAATGGAAAACCAATTTCTATAAAATAATTCCATTAGACATGTGTAGATCATGATTATGCATGATTTGGTTTTAATAATACATCATAGTAAATATGATTCTTACGAATCACGGGATTAGATATAGAAATTTAAATGATGTGCCTCCTTTCAGGTGTCTTGTCTCGAGGACACTATATACATGTTATTTACAAAGATATCTACAACCTTAGAGTATAGAAGCATTTAGTATTATTGGTACAACACATGAAACTTATTATTATTATTACAGTATGGCAGGGTGTCCATGTAATCATTGAAGTAGGGAATTAAAATAATTGTCTGCAACAAGAGTTAAATTTGCTGGACATTTAGATGTTTTTATGAGTTAAAGCGTAATATATTTGCAAAACATTGAATTAATCGCATACTCTCATCCTGTGTTAGAGTAGGAGATTTGAAATAGGATGTGAACATACACCAAAGCATACTAAAGAAGGGATGAGAGATATACATGAAAAGTGCTTAGGCATGCACATAGTATGTGTAATGATTGTCAGATATGCACAAAATGAGATTTTTGAAAAGGCCTTGGAACCTCTCAAGCCAATGTAATTGGAAGGTGTAACACCAAACTCCACAACCTTTGTCAGCATCCTTCCAGCCCGTGCCAAAATGAGAGATTTAAAAAAGGGAATGGACATCCACCATGGCATACTGGAAACATGATTTTTGTTAGACATAGTTGCAAGTGGCCTCATAGACCTCTATAAACACCAATTAAACGAAACAAAGAATGACACATGATTATTTATTATTTTTCTATTTGAATGTTATCAATTTTAGTGTAGTTTTTTGTCATTAAACAAATGACATCTCTACATAACAATTGCATGTCCAACATGTTAGAATGAGTAAAATACACTTATGTAAATGACATGTACACAAAATAAGAAACTATACATAAAGCACATGTACTTTTTGATAAAAATATTTTGATGTTGAGACATATACAAAGGATGTGCACTCTTTCACTAAATAACTCATGAAAATTTGGTTTCATAGAATAAGTTTTTACATTTATTTTGATGACATCAAAATAAAATCACAAAATAAGCTGGACTTCATCTCTTCGAGTATAATTTGGGACACGTGTGCAATTGCAAGTTTATTTATAGATGAGTCACTTCAAACTTCTAGCCAAAACGCCAGTTTCAGGGAGCCACATCATATGAAAGTGCAGTCCTCCCGTCGCTAGTGGTCATCTTGAATGACAGAGCCTGCCCGTTCAAGTGAGAGTTGCTCTGCCAGTAATTTTGACCTCGGTTACATGAAATTGGATGCCAACCAGTCTTGAAGTCCTAGATGGACACGGATTGCACATCCCCTTTCCTCCCACATTTGATATCAGCACCAGCTTGAAGTAGGAATGCCCATTAATGGTGAACTGGATTCCTCCCTATCTTGCGCAGGGAACCGTCTTGAACAGAATTGGGACTAGTATTCCCCTTCTGTACTTGGCGATCTGCTCATACGCAGGCTAGGCCATGTCAAAGTGTTCCAGATGAGGGTTGCACCATCCTCCGTTTTCGTACTTGGCAATCTGCTTGTAGGCAGGCTCGGCCTGCATGTCGATGTGCTTCGTAGGCGGGCTGTACTATTCGTTTGATACACATAAGTTGGTGGTGGTCACTGTCACAGTCCCAGGAAGACACCATTGAGGATCTCCATCGCACTTCTATCTCATAACAGGCGCCGCAGGTGAGGCCGTTGTTTAAGAGAGCAGTGCTGAGGGTGACGGTGTTGGTTCCATACCCAGTGTTATACAGGACACGCTCCACCTGAATTCAGGGCTAATTCACAGTTGTAAATTATTACGTACTGTTATCAATGTATAGACTATGTATGTAATAGAAAAAACGCTTACAGATGGTGCCAGAAGCATCACTGGCACCATAGAATGTTGCACGAGAAGATTGCCAACCACCTTATTGGGCATAAGAAATACCAGGAGATAGCTGTAAGATATGTAGGAAATGTAGCCGAATATTTGGGGGTTTTAGTTAGCATATAGGGCTTTCGGTTTTAATAAAAGACAACACATTAGATGAATACAACACTCTTTTGTACGTGTTTTTAGAGTAGTCTGTCTGTAGGTGTTTCAGTAATTATAGGATAGTTAGTGTTTGTGTTTGAACAGAACTCTATCTCCCATGTTCTCCTATTTGTATCTTTGTTTCTTTTGGTTGATGATATAGAAAATAATATTTTCTATATATTTCTTCTGCTGTTTTATATTATTTAGAATTTTAAGATTTAGTTTCATGGTATTAGAGCCTCATTGGACAGTGTTGTTGCAGTGCTGGTATAGTTCGTGCAATCTGAAGCTGAAGAGAGAAGTGTTAAAAAAATAGAGAGAGAGATGGCCTCATTTGTTACAGGAGATTCTTAGAAGATAATAGAACAATTTGATGGCGTTGGATTTAATCTCTGGAAGCTCAGGATGCAGATGTTGCTGTTGAATAAGGACTTGCTCAAAATAGTTGAAGGCACTGAGAGTAAGCCTACCCATGATGCAGATTTGATGAGTAAGTGGGAGGCAAAGGAAGGTAAGGATCAGATCTATATACTTTGAAGTTTGAGTGATAATGTGCTTTTGCATGTAAGTGAGGTAAAAATAGCAAAGGATGATTGGGATCAATTGATTAAATTATATGAATCAAATGATGTTAATACAAGACTATATCTTCGAAGAAGTTTTTTTCAATTAAAGATGTTGGAATCGGAGAAGATATCAGACCACACAAACTGGTTTAAATCTCTCAAAAACCAATTAGAAGCGTGTGGATCAGTAATTGTAGAAGAAGACGTTGTTATGACACTTCTTGGGAGTTTGCTAGAATCCTATTCCAGAATGGTAGTAGCACTGAGCACTCAAACTAACCTATATTTGTCTAAAGTAATAGTAACATTACTTAGAGAAGAAATCAAAAGGAAAGATTTGGGTTTGAATGATGAGAACCCTACAACCTTGTTTTCAGCAGCATACAAGGGAAAAACAAAGAAGAAGAGTGAAAGAAAATTTTATTCCTCCCAGTCCAATGTCTCAAATAATGGTAAAGAGAAAAAGGAGGAGAAAAAGAAGGGAAATTGTTTTCATTGATAGGCTCTTGGACATTTTAAGAAACAAAGCAGAAAGTGGTTAGCATGGGTAGATGAGGTAAAGAAAAGTAAGGCAACTGAAGCTAACATGAGTTCAAGCAATGACGAAGAACAATTGTTTTTAGTCATCACATCCTCAAATTATGGCATTTCATAGTGCTGAGATTTAGATTTAGGAACAACTCAACATATGGCACCGGAAAGAGGTTGGTTTACATCATACAAAGAAGTACCCAAAGGGAATATTGTCAATATTGGAGATGACAACAAGGTTGAGATGATAGGAGTTAGAAATATCTCATTGAAGATGCTGGATGGTGCAACAAAGCAAATCAAAGATGTATGGTATCTACCTAGTCTTGCAAATATTTTTTTATCAGCAAGTAAAATTACTGATGCTGGAATATTTGCACACCTTGACAGCAAGGTGTGTTTCCTTAAGGATGAGGAATGAGTTACTATTGCTTAGGGAGTAATAGATAGTAATTTGTACAAGTTATGTGCAATAGTACTTGAAGTAGTGTTAACAACAACATATAATGAAAGATCAGATTCAATGCTTTGGCATCATATATTTGGACATGAAAATACACATTCCCTTGAGGTATAAAAGAGGGAGCAGCTTGTAGAGGATTTAAATATGCATCCACCAATTGAATTGGGAGTGTGCAAAGGTTTTTGTTTGGGAAAGCAACATATATTCTCCTTCTCAAAGAAAATAGTTACAAGAGATAATGAGCCAATGGGACTCATACATTCAAATATTTGTGGTCCAATGCAAACAATGTCACACAAAGGCGCAAGGTATTTTATTAACTTTATTGATGATTCCTCTAAAATGAAATTTGTTTATTTTCTCAAAAATAAATCATGTGCATTAGAAATGTTTAAGATTTTTAAAGCATTTGGTGAGAAGCAATCAGGAAAACCTTTAAAACGAATTATATGTGATAATGGGAGTGAATATACCTCAAATTCTTTCAAAATTTATTGTGTAATGGAAGGGATATAACTTGAGTACATTGTTCCGTATTCACCACAGTAGAACGATGTGGCCAAAATAAGGAACATGACTATTGTTGAAAGTTCTAGATGTATGCTTAAAATTAGCAGGTTATCTAATGTCTTTTGGGATGAAGTAGTTTCTACTGTAGCATATTTGCAAAAATAAGTTGCCAACTGTTGCATTGCATAAGAAGACAACTTATGAGGCATGGCATGGAAGTAAGCCAAGTGTCAATGGTTTGCGAATTTTTGGCTGTTTAATGTTATGAAAACATACCAGACCAAGAATGAAGGAAGCTAGATGACAAGAGAAAGAAGTGTATAATGGTTGTATTTAATGTCAATTCAAAATAATATCATATTTAAGACCCTATAACACATGAGGTTCTAGTAAGAAGAGATGTCATTTTTGACGAAAATTTAGTTTTGCACAAATTAATAGAGATGGAAAATGCTAAGGATTCAGAAACAAGGCCTTATGATCTCGGATCTGATGAATAATCTGAGCACGAGGATTATACTCCAGCAATACCATTACAAGTTTCAACCACATAGCCCATAGGAGATGTACAAGGACAGCACCAGCTTCGTAGATCAACAAGACCATGAAAAACCACTCAAAAAGCATCTGAATCAAATGAACTTCATGTAGAAATTGATGAACCAATTAGTGTCTAAGAAGCATGTGAAAGTATTTATGCAGCAGAATAGAGGAAATAAATGGACATTGAATATCAATCACTCATAAAAAATTAGACTTGGGAACTCACAAATCTTTCACCCCAAAGAAGAATAATTGGGTGTAAATGTTTATTCAAAAAAAGTATAAGTTAGATGGAACGATACATATCTACACGGCTCGTTTGTTGGAAAAAGGTTACCTCAAATTATAGGTTTGCATTATCATGACACATTCTCACCTGTAGTCAAGATAACATCCATAAGAGGTATATTAGCAATTACAACAACCTTGGATCTTCATGTGCATCTGTTAGATATAAAACAACATTTTTAAATGATTTTTTACAAGAAGAATTTTATATGGAGCAACCAAAAGGCTACATATAAGAGGGAAAGGAAGAGTTGGTATGCAAGCTAAATAAGACATTGTATGGACTTAAAAAGTCCTCAAGAGTATGGTATGAACATATTCATGGGTTTTGCTCAAAGTGAAGGATACATGAGTTGTAATTCTGATTCAAATATCTACATCAAACGTATTAGTGATTTTGTGATCCTTTTAGCCTTATATGTTGATGACACCATCATTATAAGTAATGATCTTAAGATGTCAAACTTGTTTAAATCTCAATGAGTCAATTAGCTACAAAATTTGAGATGACCATCTATGGTGAGATTCATTATTGCTTGGGCATTCAAATCTTAAGAGATAGGGAAATGAGGAAAATCCATATTAATCAAGAGATGTACATTAGGAACATTCTCAAGAAATTTGGGATGGAAATTTACAAATCAATAAGAACTCAATGGAAGCAGGTAAGAAACTTTCACTGGAAATGTGTCCCAAAACACAAGAGGAAGAAAATTATATGAGTACAGTTTCATATAAAAATGTTGTCAGGAGCCTAATGTTAGTAATGGTGTTTGGTAGACTTTATATTGCACACGTTGTAAGCATTATGAGCCAATTTTTCAGCTATCATAGACCACAACATTTGGTACAAGTTAAAAGAATTTTTAGATATCTTCAAGGAACAAATAAGCATGGGATTACATTCAGTGGGAGATAAGAAAAATATTTGTAACTTATAGGTTACTGTGATGCAGATTTGGTAGGATACATTAATAGTAAGAGATATGTAATGCCCCGTATATCTAGCCTTGGCTGCGTAGAAGAAGGAGATTTTGGAGGAGTCACAAGTTTTGAGGGGAAAAAATTTGTTTGAATGTGAAAAGACTATGTTTTATGAGGAACTTGTTTTTTTCTACCTATTCCCCCATCCTCCCTGGCAGCAGCTATTAGCAAATTAATACATTTTGTCAGTTGTTAGTGATTAGTAAATGATTAGTGAACAGTTATATAACTGTTCCTCGGATTTTTTCCTCCCTCTGCTCTTCCACGGCCTATATAAAGGCATGATGTCTGTATCTTTTTTCATAGCAATACATACAATCTATTTGGAGCTCTATCATTGGTATCAGAGCGGATTTTTGCTAAGAGCGGGCGTTTTTTTTGCTGTGCGTGCGTGAAGGAGGAGAGAAGACTGTCTGCTGTGCGTGGAGACTCAGCAAAGAACAGGAAGACTATCCGCTGTGCATGGAGACTCAGCAAAGAACAGGAAGACTGTCCCGCCGTTTGTGCTGTGCGTGGCACTGAAGGAGGTCAGTGCGTGGCGAGAAGAAAACTGTGAGTGGAGAAAAGAAAACTATTTTTATTTTTATTGTTCTGGCGTATTGTGAGCTGTGGCCGTGGAGGGACAATTGAAGGAGCCGCTAAGCGTGAAAGATATCTTTGCTTGCTGTGACTGAAGATTTAGAACCCATGCGTGACCTCTGCCTGCAAGGAAGTTGCTTGCTGTGCGTGGAGAATCAGATCCTGTGCGTGAACTCTGCCTGCGAGCAAGCTGTGTGCTGTCCTTGGAGCGTGGAAGACAAGAAGAATCATACTACCTGTAGAACCACGTGATAGACCATCCAAACCCCTGTATGTGTAAGCAAAGCCAGGAAATTGCAAAGCAGTGTGTGCATGTATGTCTCAAATTTCCGATGCACAAAGCACCGCGAGCAATGCACCAAATATTTGGGCATTGAATGACAACGAAGACACCACTAGGCTATTCTTTGCCTTGGTCAACGAGCTACACAACAATGGGAACATTCTCTTTGATGAGATTGTGCGCCGAGGACTGTTGGAATACTTTTGGTTCGACGTTCGATGTCAAGCACGGCGGATTCGTGCAGAACTTGAACGTGGTTATGATGCAGATGATGAACGTGAAATAGAACGCCCACAGGAGCGTCGACGTCTCACTGCACTAGCCTATAGAGCCCATCTTCGGGACAGATTCCTTCAGTAAGCATTGTAGTCATTTTTGAAAAATAAATAAATAAATAAAATACATTTTTGAGTTTTTAAAAATGTTTGCTCCAAAAATATTGCTATCTGATGCCCAACTCTTGAAAGGGCCAAATTTCACCGCATGGAAAACCAAAATGTGGATGATTCTTCAATTCGAATATCTTTGGGGGATTGTCTCTGGCAAAGACGCCCCTCCCACAGACGATGATCTATTGGAAAAATATGAAAAGGTTGATGCGAAAGTGCTAATGCTCATCACCCTGAGTCTTTCTGATGAGGTGCAGCCATACATTCGGGAAGCAACTGCTTCTTCTCAGGCATGGAGTGCATTGTGTACCATCTACGAAGCTAAGAATCTGACGAAAAAGTTGCAACTTCAGACAAAGCTTCATACGATGAGTATGCATGATGGCGAGTCAGTAGAAGCTTTCTTGCGGCGTGTAGTTGAGTTACGTGCAGAACTCTCTACACTCGGTGAACCAGTGGATGACAAGTTGCTTGTGCCGCTCACCCTGCGAGCTCTTCCTTCACGATTTTGGACACTGATCACCACGTTGACAATCACTCAATAGGAGGTGAGTTTTGCAACCCTGGTGAATTATCTCCAACAGGAAGAAGCCATGCAAAATGTACAAGAAGCCTTCGAAGACAAGGCTCTTATCACAAGGGAAAAACATAAGCCTCGGAAAGGGCAATCTGCCCCCCAAAATCAGAAGCAGCATGCTCAGCAGCCATCTTCACAGCGGCCACCCCAGAAGCAAGGCGGATCAGTGGTGCCACATTTGCTCCATGGATACGCACACGACTGCGAACTGTTATTACAACGGTCGCAAGTATGGAAATTATGGCGAAGAGAGCACTTCTGGCCGAGGATATTCCTAGAAATCCTGATGGCATGCTCGTAATCAGAGGCAGAAGGGCCACATTGCTGCTCAGCAGGATGCCACCTCCGATGAATAGGAACCAGATACGACTCATTCTGACATTGTTCTAGTCTCACAGACTTTGCAGCCGTCAGAAGATGTCTGGTTGATTGATTCAGGCGCCAGCAAACACATGACTGGCAACAAGAAGTTGTTCCATACTCTGAGTGACCGGCCCACTGGAGATCGGATCACCATTGTAGACAATCAAGAGTATATTGCAGAAGGGATTGGTGATGTCATCATTCCTCTAGGAACATGAAGATGTACACTCACAAAGGTGCTCTATGTTCCAGGTTTGACTTCAAATCTTTTGTCTGTAAGTCAACTTCTTAACCATAAAATGCAGGTTGAATTCTTTGTTGAAAAAGGGGTCAAGTCCTGCATCATTTCCCAGGGAGAGTCAGTCATTGCTCAAGCATTTCTGAAGGGCCATCTATTTGCACTGGATGCGGTCACTTCATCTAGCGTTGTTCTCTCTGCATCAACGGAAGAGTCCACTGCACTTTGGCACTTTCGATATGGTCATCTTTCTGCCGGGGCTCTGCATCAACTCAGTGCGAAGGAAATGGTAAGAGGGCTTCCTCCACTCTCCCATTCCTTACCTGTTTGCTCAGGATGTCTTGCGGGAAAACAACATCGAGGTCCATTCAAACAGAGCTCTTATCATTCTATAGAGCATCTTCAGGTCGTTCACACCGATCTGTGCGGACCCCTGCCAACTAGCTTCCAAGGTTTTGCATACTTTCAGCTCATCGTTGATGATTACTCACGGAAAATGTGGGTATATTTCCTTCGGAAGAAGAGTGAGGCACTTGCAAATTTCCAGACCTTCTACCAGCAAGCCACCAGGCAGTCTGGGAAGCCTCTTCTTCTCCTCCGCTCAGATCGAGGGGGGGAATTTGTGTCAAAGAAGTTCTTAGCATACCTTAAGCAGCATGGCATTCAGCAACATTTGACTGCACCCTACACACCCCAACAGAACGGGATTTCTGAGCGCCATAACAGGACTGTCATGAAGATGGCTCATTATATGCTCTCGACCGCCAAGTTGGAGGATCAATTTTAGGCAGAAGCAATCCAGACAACAGTGTATCTACTCAACTGGGCACCCACGAAGATCTTGCAGAACAAGACACCGGAAGAGGTATGGACTGGTCATAAACCTTCTATTCATCATTTGAGAGTTTTTGGTTGTACTGCATAATGCATGTTCCAGATAAGAGAAGGAAGAAGATCGATCCAAAGACACTGCCATGTCTTTTCTTGGGGTATAGTACTACCTCAAAGGCATATCGTCTCATGGATCTTGAGACGAAGAAGATCTACGAGAGTCGAGATGTGGTATGTGATGAGTCGTCCTTTGACTCCCTGCCACACAATGGAGATCCAGTACCGACCTCGTCACATAGATTGCTCACACATCCAGATGATGAGCAAGATGATTCTTCTTAGAGAGAAGAAGAGCTAAGTGGAGACTTGTTCATTGATCTTGGCACATTGGAAAACACATCTTCACATCAGCAGCACCAACGTCTGAAATGGGTGCAGAGTACTATCAGGGATGCTCACCCGAACTCACTTCCTGGTACTTCTACGGGAGTTAGAACACAAAGTCAAGCTAGACATGAGGTAAATTTTACACTCATGAGTTCAGTTGTTGAGAGCACCGAACCTGACACTGTTTGTGAGGCATTAGACCAACCACAGTTGAAATAGGCTATGGATGCTGAATATGATTCCCTGATTCAGAATCAGACGTGGGAACTTGTCGATCTGCCTCCAGGTAAGAAATCCATTGGCTGCAAATGGATTTTCAAAACAAAATATAAGGCAGATGGTTCAATCGACAAACACAAAGCACGACTTGTTGCAAAGGGTTATGCTCAGCAAGAAGGAATTGACTATGACGAGACCTTTGCACCCACTGCGAAGATCAAAACCATCAAAGTTGTATGTGCACTGGCAGCACAAAATGGATGGAAACTTCAGCAGATGGATGTCAAGAGTGCTTTTCTAAATGGTGATCTACAAGAAGAAGTGTACATGGCCCAACCTAAAGGGTTTGCAGAAGAGCATCAACCACAGAAGGTATGTCGTCTGATAAAGTCTCTTTATGGACTCAAACAAGCACCTAGGGCATGGTATATAAAAATTGATGATCACCTATTGCAGTATGGATTCACTCGTAGCCCCTCAGATTCAAATTTGTATATCAAGAAGGTAGGAACAGAGATTTTCGTTCTGGTTTTGTACGTAGATGATCTTGTGATCATAGGAAGTTCTGACAATCTTGTAGATGATGTAAAGAATGATCTGAAGAAATCCTTCGACATGACTGATTTGGGGCTACTTCACTATTGTCTTGGCTTAGAGATATGGCAGAAGAAGAATCATATCTTCGTCTCCCAGATGAAATATGCCAAGACACTCCTGGAAAAGTATGGGATGTCAGATTGTAAACCAATGTCCACACCTATGGAAAAAGGTTTGCAACTATCTAGATTCCAGGATTCACCACAGGTAGATGGCACTCACTACAGGTAGCTTGTGGGGAGTCTCATTTACTTGACTTATACCAGACCAAATCTTTGCTTTGCTGTGAGCTATCTCGCCAGATTTATGCAGGAGCCGAAGAAATGTCATTGGATAGCAGGAAAGCATGTGTTGAGATATGTCTGAGGTACAATTGACTTTGGTTTGGAGTATCAGAAGAACACTCAGTTCTTCTTATGGGGATATATAGACTCGGACTATGCAGGATCCGTTGATGACAGGAAATCCACTTCAGGATATGTTTTTCATCTCGGATCTGGACCTATCTCATGGATCAGCAAGAAGCAAACTGTTGTTGCTCTCTCATCCACTGAGGTTGAATACCGCGCTGCACGAGGAGCTGTGTGCAAAGTAATTTGGTTACGTCACATTCTTGCAGATTTAGGGATTCCTGAAGAGAAACCTCCCATCATTCACTGCGACAATCAAGGTGTGTTGAAGCTTGTGAAGAATCCTATTTTCCATAAATGAACAAAGCATATTGAGGTCGAATGTCACTACATTCGTGAACAGGTCTTGAACCACCAAATTCAGCTCCAGTATTGCCCTACTAATTCTCAGGTTGCATATATTCTCACCAAGCCTCTCGGCAAGGTGAAGTTTGATTTGTTTAGGGGGTACATTTGTAAGAGCAATGTATTAAGGGGGGAATGTTAGCAAATTAATACATTTTGTTAGTTATTAGTGATTAGTAAATGATTAGTGAACAGTTATATAATTGTTCCTTGGATTTGTTCCTCCCTCTGCTCTTCCACAGCCTATATAAAGGCATGATGTCTGTATCTTTTTTCATAGCAATACATACAATCTATTTGGAGCTCTATCAGCAGCCTGACATAGCACATGGCTCCACTCACCAAAAAATTATTGCATGCTTGACGTGGCATTGTGGGGCTCTTTTTCATTTTTTTATTTTTTTTGAGGCCTTGTTTATGTAAGATGAAATGGCTGTTCTAATGTTAGCCACATGCTTTGGATGGCTGTCTCTTTATTATTTCTTCCTAACTCCTAGTTGCAGCCTGCAAACATCCCTCTCTTAGTGATGGCTACGTGTATGCTGGAAATGGCAACTTGGATAGTCCATTGTTGCAGATCCCTATTTTTGCCTTGTGTTTTCTTCCTCCACCTTTACATTCATGACTTCTAAGGTTCCTACGACCCCCCTCATCCTTCTAAAATTTGTTTTCCTTTGTGCTTTGATGGAGACCCATTTCCTATTTCTAAGCTTTGTCTTAGCATTGGTTGCATACTTTCTGGCAGGGTGAACTGTGCAGACTAGGCAACCGTTTGTCATTTGGGGCTGAAGCTAGGTTTTTTTTCCTTTTAGATTCCCTTTTATGCAGAACCTACAATCGTGGATTTATTTCCATGAGACCACTTCACTTTGATCCATTTTGTCAACTACTTCATTCCTCATGGATTCTTCCACATCTTGCATACGTATCCCTTGAGGAACCTGTGACCTTGTCCCTAGCTGTGTGCATTTTACAGATTAGAGCTGAGGATGTTAGACACCTTGGTTGTTGTGGTGAGTCCAAACTATGTTGTAAACCCTCCTTTGTGCTCATCCTATAATGTGGCCTTTCTACGACCTCATCTCTTTAAGGATTTTTCTCAAACGGTCCCCCTGCCTTGTGTTTGCTTACACATTTTGCCTACATGGTCTCCTAAGCTCTTGTACCTCCAACTATTTTGAAAACGTGTCCCTTTTTTCTTCTGTGGATGTTCTTACCCTGTTTATAATATTTTCTTTTATCTCAAGCTGCATACTGGCTGTGATGATGTTGGCAAGGTTATGGAGTCTTGCCTTATCTATGTTCATCATGTCTTTCTTGGGCCCTTTCAATAAACCCATTGTGTGCATTTACTGTTGTCATGGAGTTCCTTGAGATCTTTCTTCCATTAAGAAGATGTAGCTCTTGATTTTGGGGAGATCCCTTCCTATCCAACGAGAGAAAAAGTGGTGTTCTAGCACCAACATGTAGGTGGATGGAGATTCGACCTGAGGAATGTTGTTGTAGGCTTGAGATTGGTTTTGGAAATTTGTAGAAGATGAAAAAACATGCAAGATAATTCTACCTTTGTTACAATTGCTAAAATATAAAAATATCATTAAATAGACATTTTCCTTCTCTGAAAATTGGTTAGGATATGTAGCTTTGTGGTGGGTTTAATCTCCTTGCGATAGATATCCCCCTTCCCCTTGTAATTTACTTGTAATTTTCTTGTTTGATTGTAATCGTTGTATTTGTTAAAGTGAATAGCATAGATCTATTTTCTTTCTTCCTCCTACGTTAGTTGTCATGTCCCTTGCCAAACTAAATGACCTCCTACCATCATTAACCACATATCGATGTTTGAGTAACAAGGTTAGTCAACCAATTATAGCTAGTAAATGTTTTGGTGAATGCAAACCTGAGGTATTTGTAAACCTCTTTCTCTTCATACGAGCATTCTATCTATAGTTGTTTTTATCTCAGGTAGGTTAAGCATTGCTATCGTGGGTTATGACAACCTGTCTTTAATGAACAACCACTAGTTTGAACCCAATTCAGGTAGATTTTAGTTTTATGGGCACCTAGTCACCCTTTCGAGTTATGGCAAAAAAAATTGTAATGTAAGTTGTTTCCTTTGGTGTTATCAAACCACGGTGAAGTGTGGTTATTGAGGTATGTTGGACCACCATGTTCTCCTTTCTTGGACTAGGTAGGTGGCCCCTTTGTTATCCAATCATTCCTGCATGTCTACAAAACTTTATGTGTAGTTGACTGTTCTGGTTGATATTATGTATGATGGGAGGTATTGTGGCTAACATACCTGATTTCTTAGTCTTTTGCACCTTGGGATTCCTTTAGAATTGATTAGAATCCTGGATATTTACCCAACTGTTTGATGCTCATTAGTGTCGGTCCAAATGTTTAAGTTCTTTCTTTAGGGACACTTTTTCCTTCCCTTATGAAGCTTAAACCGTAACAAAGGTCTTTGTCACCGAGATTTGTAGTTTCATGTGTGTGTTATGGATAGTATCCCTTTATTGTCAGAACTACCTTAGCATAATTCCTCTCGTGATGACTCTTGGTTGATTTTTTTATAATTTCGCATCTTGCTGATTTTCATTGACATTTGGATGACATATGTATGTTTATATCTTGTTGACTTATGATAGATCTGTTAAGATCATTAGGTATATTTGGGGTATTTATATATATAGATGCATTGTTGATTTATATTTGAAGTTGATGCTAAGTTAATGACTGTTAGTGATATATATCTGTGTGTGTGTGTGTGTATATATATATATATGTATGTATGTATATATGTATGTATATGTATATATGTATGTATGTATATGTATATATGTATGTATGTATATGTATATATACATTTATATAGGTATGTACATATATATATGTATGTATGTAATTTTCTATTTATAATGGTTTAAATTAGTTATCGAGGGGTACTTTAAATGAACATGTGATGAAGAGGGGTGATCCACTTGTTTTAAAACCAAAACTATAGACTTATAGAGAAGGTTTGGAAATACCTAGTGTGGAAAAAATTGGTTTGATATTTAAAATGTTAACTTGTACATCAGAACTCTCTTTTACTCTCGCTTATCATTACTAGCGTATAAGGATGGTGGCCCCTTCTTAAATGATTGTGAAATTCCTAGGAGTCAATGTTCGAAACTAATATTATTTACATTCCCTTTTAAAACAATGTTGAGTGGTGTTCATGTGTTAGATTCCTATCACATAACCTATATGATTACAAGATCAAAATTTTATTGCACTCGACCTTTTGTGTTAACCTTGAAATTTGTGCTTCCTCCTAGATTTATTGTTCTTTTTGTCGTTTCTAAAAAATGAGTATCATAGCTTGTGCTTTTGGTACCTATTTATTAATGTTTATTTTTTGGTTGAATATCAATTCTTAATCTTTTAACCTAATTGTTTATTCAATGGAAATCTCGTTACACTAGGCTATTTTTTTCTAACTTATTAGGCAATTGGCCACTTCTCAAATGATTGTTTAATTTTTTTTGCTTTGAGATGATGTTCATAAATGAAGTATTAGGATTTATTCTTAGATTGGTATGGTTGAAAATTTTTAATTATCTTAAGGGGTTGTTAGTATTTAGCACTTCGAGCCAATTCTTGGAACATAATAGCTTTCCTTTCTTGATATTGTTAGATATTAGCTTATTCTTTCCTTGTGTAGTCTTATCTTGCTCTATTCTCGCACACTGACTCAGTTTAATAATTGTTGCAGATTGCTTATGCTAGTAGATGAGGGAAAGACTTGTAGTATATCGCATCAAACTCGCTTGTGAAGTTATTTTGTACAAATACTTTTATCTTGCAAGATTCTGGTTTGGGTTATGTGGAGAATTTAGAATAAAACTAGTGTCGTAGTATTATGTGTTATGGAGAAATGTTGTCATGACTATTGAGACCTTGGCTTGTCTTGTTATCAGTGAAAATTTAAAAAATTTGTTACTGCATGGTAATGGGAGATTCTAATGTATTATATAAATCTTGAGAATAGTAGCATGGCATGACCAATACTATTACTCTCTTGTTCCCTAGTCATGGTTCTATAGAGTTGGTATGTCCCTTTGGGTTGTGTGTCATGTTGGAAAGAATTGATGTAACCTTGTTTTGTTTTCACAAACAAGTGCTGTTAAAATTTTCTCTTGAGTTAAAATGTTGAGTTCTAAATCTTTCTAAGACATAGTAACAATGTGTTTATAAGCATTATAAAATGGGCTCGATAGTCATTATAAAATTTAAAATAAATTTTATATATACAAATAAATTATTGTAGATGTGAGCTACTTGATAACATTTGAGCCCTTAAATGATCAAAGAGGAAACTATCTGTTGTAACGAAATATATTTATCTTGTTTTCCCTAAGCTAAACTAATCAACATTATCCTTTTATGGTGAATTCTTAAATGATCTTAAGGTGAAATCAAGGATTAGTTTTGGAAGATAATAAGGTTATTTAAGTAGGAGGGAAATCGATTAGGAAACCCTTCATTTTATCTCAATCATATGAAATGTAAATTATCTTCCTTCATCAAACTCGGTCAAGCAAAATCTAAATAAAACTTTTAAATAATCTTGATAAATTCTTAGCCTCAATAAAAGACCGAGTAATAACCCATGGGACCCCGAAGTTGAATCCTTTTGACATGTTTCACTCTTAACCCTTGCCTTGATTCATTGTAATCTTTGTTAATTAATGTTAAAATTTAGATCCTTTCGCAAGGAAGATTATTATTCTAAACCCTAATCAGTACTTTCCCTGAATCGGAGCTTGTGCTTATAACCTATGCATTAGAGGTGTGGAACAAGTGTCAGTGGCTTAAGTAAGATTAATTAACCTTGTGAGAAATGGAAAATGTTCTTAAATCAAATGAATTAAACAAGTTATTCACATATAATTGATGATCCTATGTTAGAAAGCTTGGGCTTAAGCTATTTAGTCAATCGTAGAAAAGAAAGAAGTTCTCCCTTGTGAAAAGAATTGTTTGAAGCGTTACATGAATTTTTATAATAACGTAAGTTAAGAATTAATAGACATTTTTTAGTAAACAAGAAATATTAACCAGACTTTCATCAGGGGATGCCCCTATATGTAAGTGTGTTTTGTGGTTGAACTTGTATGTAATGTTCTGTCGAAATGGGAAGTGATTTTTTTTATGCTAGCATCGTATATTTCATTGTACCTTGGTGGTCATTATTGTGTCAAGCCTATCATGAGTCAGTGGTAGTCATTGTGATCCATTGTTGTGTCATGTAAACTCCAAGTAAGTCAAAAAAAATTTATCTAAGTTATTAGAGTAGAGGTTTCATACTCGCGAACCTCTAGGACATATTGGATTGGTGATGGTATTACATGATGGTGGTAGATATTGGAAGAGTAATGTGATATAAACATGTTGTCAAATATGTCATAATTGTGATATTGTTAGCGCACATGTTGTGTATGACACTTAGTGTGTAATTGTTAGCATATTTATGTGTTAGAGATGAGAGTATTCTCTCTTCTTTTCTTGAGTTCCCTGAGAATTCAAGTGTGAAACATTGTCATGTTATGTGTGTGATGGGAATGTGATTGTTGATTTCAGAGTGCTAGAATCCTTTTGGCATTTGTGGTGTGTGAGTGTGCCCATGTGTTGTATAGAAAGGTTGGTTATAGTGGACTAGATTTCATAATGATGTCATTATCATTTGTATAGGAATGTGTGTGTCCCCATGTTATATGGAAGTTGACTGTATGTTGTAATTGTGCTCATCATAAGTGAAATTCATGTAATATGGAATTATTCATGTCATGATTTAGGGACACATGGTGAGTATATGATCCATATCGTATAGTGATTGCACTTGGGTTGTAGCATGTGGTGATGTGGTGTGTTGTAACCGTAAATATAATCTATGTGATATACCCTATATCGGTACCTTGTGTAAGGCACTATGGTCAATGTACATGAACCACCATTGTGTTAGTGATGTAGTTACGTGTTATGTCGTGATCCTTACACTAACTGATCCTAAGAAAAATTGGTAAAAGTGTATGTTTGGAGTGAGGAGATGTACATCATGGGCCACTAACTCATGCTGACCTTAGGTTTAGTAGATGATGACCCATGCTCCTCCTTCTCTCTCTCCTTATGGTTATTGTATGGACACAACCTAAGTGTAGCTATGACTGTGTTTAGCCTTGTCGAAGTGCTGGCGGGATGATTTAGATAGAGATGATGATCGTTGTACTATTGATATATACTTTTATGTGCTGAGGCTTGATGTTGTAAGTGCTAGCAAATCGTTGAGTACCCCATTGGTGGAAAAATAAGGCCACATAGTCATCGAAATGTTTTATTCTTATATCTGTATTTTATTCGTAAATTGATTTTTTTTTACTTTATTTTGCAAGGACCAGCAATTTTCTTGATTGCCATGTTTTACATTTTTGGGAATTTCCTGTGTTTGTGGTACTAACATGCAGATTATTGCACTATGGCTATTTGGCCACTTGTTTTACTTAGATTTCGAACCTTCTTTTAAATTTTAATATTTTACCTCCTTTCCCGAGTCTTGCACTTTGCCACTTGGCATTTGAATTGGATTGCTATGCTAGTTCTATTGTCGTGATGTGTGGAATAGGGTCATGCGATGCACCATGGAATGGTTGGACCTGTGGACCCAATTCATTATATGGGGGTATGACCCAAGGAGTTACATATAACTAGCGGGTTGTCGAACCACGAGTTATTATGTCACTTGGGTTAGGGATGTCTGGACTCTATGTGCCTCAGGCCGTAGGGAAACCGGCCTCCTTGGGGGAGGCATAAGAGACTTGAGGGAGGCACAAGAGACTTAAGGGAGGCATAAGATATTTATGTGTGTGTGTGTGTGTGTGTGTGTGTGTGTGTGTGTGTGTGTGTGTGTGTGTGTGTGTGTGTGTGTGTGTGTGTGTGTGTGTGTGTGTGTGTGTGTGTGTGTGTGTGTGTGTGTGTGTGTGTGTGTGTGTGTGAATGATGCTTTGGGAGGTATACAAAGTTATTATGATGTTTTGGTTGTGGTCTTAGGATGTACGTGTTACTCATGTTAGTTGGATTTGTTTAATGATGTTGTGGATAAGGCATTGATGCACTTGTTGACCCTATGTACATGTAGCTATTTTCTCAGTTGTGTAAAATCTTCATCTATTGAATTGTGGAAATTTTGGGTTTTTGTAGTACACTTTTGTTTAAGAATTTTATGTCAATCATAGATGTGTGACAAGTACTATGTTATGTGCACTGTGTTCGTTCTATTACATATTTGATTAAGCCCTTGTGGGGTGGTACCATCATGAAAGAATGTAGAAGTATGCTTGTGAATTTCAATAGTGTTGTGTATGACCCAAGTAGGGTGTTGTGATTACAATTCATGTAGAACACCCACACGAATGAATAAACTAAAATTCTACAACAATGAAATTTTAAATAACTTTAATTAAGAATAATGTAAATGGAAAGAGTCTAACTAAATAATGAATAAGAGGGAACTTCTAATTTTCACAAAACTTTGAAAGTTAAAAGATTTTTCTAAAATGTTTCTAAGGCCATCCCATGGCCGTGCCTTAACTATAGGAAATTTTAACTATAGGAAAGATTCTCCCCCTTGTCTTTCCTTTGACTATTAGTTTTCCTTTTGGTTCCATTGGCGTTATGTCGCATCGAGGATGATGATTTCTCAAGGGGAGGAGAATGGAATGCCTCGTATATTTATCCTTGGTTGGATATGTAGAAGAAGGAGACATTCGAGGAGGCACATATTTTGAGGGGACGTAATTTTTTTTAATGTGAAAAGACTACATTTTATTAGGAACTGGTTGTTTTCTGCCTACTCCCCCATCGTCCCTACTAGCATCTTGCCATAGCACATGGCTCCACCCACCAAAAAATTATTGCATGCTTGACCTAGGATTGTGGGGCTCTTTTTCATTATTATTTTTTGAGGCCTGTTTGTGTAGGATGAAATGACTATTCTAATGTTGGCCATGTGCTTTGGATGGTTGTTTCCTTGTTATTTCACCCTATCTCATGGTTGTAGCTTGCAAAAATCCATCTCTTAGTGATGGCTACGTGTATGCTGGCAGTGTTGACTTGGACAATCCATTGTTACAGATCCCTATTTGTGCCTTTTGTTTTCTTCCTCCACGTTAACATTCATGGCTTCTAAGGTTATTGCGACCCCCCACCATCCTTTTAAAAAAAAATTTCCTTTGTGCTTCAATGGAGGCCAATTTCATGTTTCAAAGATTTGTCTTGGCACTGGCTGCCTACTTTTTGGCAATGTGAACTGTGCAGAATAGGCACATGTTTGTCATTTTGGGGTGAAGCTGGGTTGTTTTTCCTTTTAGATTCCCTTTTATGTAGATCCTACATTCATGGATTTATTTCCATGAGATTGCTTCGCTTTGAGGCATTTTTTCAACTACTTCTTTCCTCATGGATGCTTCCACATCTTCCATACGTTTCCCTTGAGGGACCTGCGACCTTTTCCCTAGCTCCGTGCATCTTACAGATTAGAGTTCAGGATGTTAGAGACCTTGTTTATTGTGGTGATTCCGAATTGTGTTGCAGACTCTCCTTTATGCTCATCCTACAACGTGGCCTTTCTCTGACCTCATCTCTTTGAGGATTTTTTTCAAATGGTCCCCCTCCATTGTGTTTTCTTACACATTTCTCCTACATGGTCTCCTAAGCTCCTGCACCTGTAACTATTTTGAAAACATGTCCCCTTTTACTTCTATGAATGTCCTTACCCTGTTCCTAAGATCTTATTTTATCTTGAGTTGTGAAGATGTTGGCAAGGTTTTGAAGTCTGGCCTTATCCATGTTCATCACGTGTTTCCTGGGCCCTTTCAATAAACCCATTGTGCGCTTTTATTGTTGTCATGGCAATCCTTGAGATCTATATTCCCTTGAGAAGATGCAGCTGGTGATTTTGGGGAGATCCCTTCCCATCCAACGTGAGAATGAGTGGTGTTCTAGCACCAGGATGTAGGTCGACGGAGATTTGACTTGAGGAATAATGTTGCAGGCTTGAGAGTGGTTTTGGTGACTTGCAGAAGCTGGAGAAAAAGGCAAGATAATCCTACCTTTGTTACAATTATTAAAATTTAAAAATATCATGAAATAGAACTTTTCCTTCCCAGAAAAATTGGTTTGGTTTTACCGCTTTGCATGGTGGGTTTATTCTCGTTGCAAGAAATATCCCCCTTCCCCTTGTAATTTTCTTGTAATTTTATTATTTGGTTGTAATCGTTGTCAGTGTTAAAGTGAATAGCATAGATCTATTTTCTTTCTTCGTGATGTATTAGCTATTGTGTTTCCTTACCAAAGTAAATGACCTCCTACCATCATTAACTGCATTTCTATGTTTGGGTAACAAAGTTAGTAAGCCAATTATATCTAGTAAATGTGGTGGTGAATACAAACTTGAGGTATCCTGTAAACCTCTTTCTCTTCATATGAGCTTACTATCTGTATTTGTATTTTCTTTTGGGTATGTTGAGCACTATTCCCATTACAGGTTATGACAACTGGGATTTAACGAACAACCACTAGATTAAACCTGATCTCAGATTCGATTATAGTTTTATGGGCACCTAGTCACCCTTTCGAAGTTATGGAAAAAAAATTGGTAATGTTATTTGTTTCCTTTGGTGTTACCCAACCACGGTGAAGTGTGGTTGTCAAGGTCTATTGGACTGCCATGTTCTCCTTTCTTGGACTAGGTAGGTGGCCCCTTCGTTATCCAATAATTTCCGCAGGTCATACAAAACTTTACGTGTAGTTGACTATTGTGGTTCCTATTATATATGAATGGGAGGTATCATGGCTAAGGTACCATATTGCTTAGTCTTGTGCACCTTGGGTTTCCTTTAGAATTGATTATAATCCAAGATATTTACCCAACTGCTTGATGATCATCGGTGTAGGTCTAGATGTTTAAGTTCTTCCTTTAGGGGCACTTTGGCCATCCCTTATGAAGCTTAAACCGTAACAAAGGTATTCTTCACTGAGATTTGTAGTTTCACGTGTTTGTTATGAATAGTATCCCTTTATTGTCAGAAGTACCTTGGCATAATTTTACTCATGATGACTCTTGGTGACAATTGTTTTATAATTTTACATCTCACTGATTTTTCACTGACATTTGGATGATGTATATATGTTGATATCTTGTTGACTTATTATATATCTATTAAGATCATTAGGTATATTTGGGGGTATTTATATATATAGATACATTTTTTATTTATATTTGAAGTTAATGCTAAGTTAATGACTGTTGGTGATATATATAAATGTAATTTTCTTTTTATAATGGTTTGAATTTGTTAGCGAGGGGTACTTTAAATAAACTTGTGATCAAAAGGGGTGATCCACTTGTTTTAAACTGGAACTATAGGCTTATAGAGAAGCTTTGGAAATCCCTAGTGTGGTAAAACATTGGATTGATGTTTAAAATTGTTAACTTGTTTACATGAGAACCCTCTTTTACTCTCGCTTGTCATTAATAGCCTATAAGGGCAGTGGCCCCTTCTTGAATGATTGTGAAATTCCTTGGATTCAATGGTCAAAACTAGTATTATTTACCTTCCCTTTTTAAAAAAATGTTGAGTGGTGGTCGTGTATTAGGTTTCCTATCATATAATCTATATGATCACATGATTAAAACTATAATGCACTTGATCTTTCGTGTTAACCTTTGGAGATCCGTGTTTCCTACAAGATTAATTGTTCAATTTTTGTCATTTCAGAAATCTAAGTATCTGTAGCCTGTACCTTTGGTACCTTTTGTTTTAATGAATTTAGTATGTTTGGTTTGAATATCAATTCTCAATCTTTTAACATATTTTTTTTATTCAATGGAAATCCCGTTACACTAGACGGTTGTCTCTAACTTAATCAAGACAAATGTCCACTTCTCGAATGATTGTTTAGTTTTATGTTTCTTTGAGATAATGTTCATAACTAAAGTATAAGGCTTTCTTCTTAGATTTGCATGGTGGAAAATTTTGATTTAGCTTAAGGGGTTTTTAGTATTTAGAGCTTCGATCCATTTCCTAGAATAGAATAGCTTTCATTTCTTGATATTATTAGATAGTAGCTTATTGTTGCTTTATGTAGTCTTATCTTACTCAGTTCTTGTGAACTGACCCAGGTTATTAATTATTGTAGATGGCTTATGCGAGATAGATGAGGGAAAGTACTTATAGAAAATTACATCAAACTCGAGTTGTGAAGTTCTTTTGTATGAATGCATCTTATGATTGTAAAACTCTGGTTTCGGGTTATGTGGGGAATTTAGAAGAAAATTAGTGCCTTCGTATTTTGTGTTGTGGAGTACTGTTTTCAGTTACCTATTGAAACTTTGGCCTATCTTGGTCATCATGAAAAATATAAAAAAGTAGATTACCGCATGGTTATGGGATGATTCTAATGTATTATATAAATCCTAAGAATAGTAGCATGACAGGACCAATGTTATTACTCTCTTATTCCCAAGTCATGGTTCCATAGAGTTGGTATGTCCCTTTGGGTTGTGTGTCGTGTTGGAAAGAAATTGATGTAGCCTTGTTTTGTTTTCACAAATGAGTACTTTTAAACTTTACTCTTGAGTTAAAATGTTGAGTTCTAAATCTTTCTAAGACATAGTAACAATGTGTTTATAAGCATTATAAAATGGACTCGATAATCCTTATAAGAGTTAAACTAAAATTTATATATATGAATAAATTAATGTAGATGTGAGATACCTGATAACATTTGAGCCCTTAAACGATCAAAGAGGAAACTATCTGCTGTAACGAAATATATTTATCTTGCTTTCCCCAAGATAAACTAATTAGCATTATCATTTTATGGTGGATTCTTAAATGATCTTAAGGTGAAATCAAGGATTAGTTTTGGAAGACAATAAGGTTATTTGAGTAGGAGGAAAATTGATTAGGAAACCCTTCATTTTCTCTCAATGATCTGAACTATAAATTATCTTCCTTCGTAAAACTCATTCAAGCAAAGTCTAAATACAACTTTTAAATAATCTTCATAAATTATTTGCCTCAATAAAAGACCGAGTAATAACCCATGAGACCCCTAAGTTGAATATTTTTGACTTGTTTCCCCCTTAACCCTTGCCTTGATTCATTGCAATATTTCTTAAGTAATGTTAAACTTTAGATCCTTTGGCAAGGAAGATTATTGTTCCAAACCCTAATCAATACTTTCCCTCAATCAGAGCTTGTGCTTATCACCTGTGCATTAGAGGTGTGGAACAAGTGTTAGTGGCTTGAGTAAGATTAATTAACCTTGTGAGAAATGGAAAATGTTCTTAAATCAAATGAATTGAACAAGTTATTGACATAGAATTGATTATCCTACGTTAGGCCTTAAGCCATTTAGTCAATCGCAGAAAAGAAGTAAGTTATCCCTTGTGAAAAGACTTGTGCAAAGCATTACATAAATATTTATAAGAACGTAAGTTAAGAATTAAGAGACATGTTTAGTAAACAAGAAACCTGAACCAGACTTTCCTCAGGGGATGCCCCTATATGTAAGTGTGTTATGTGGTTGAACCTGTATATAATGTTCTGTCGAAATGGGAAGTGAAAAATTTTTTGTTCACATCATAGATTTCATTATACCTTGGTGGTCATTATTTTGTCAGGCATATTGTGAGTTGGTGGCAGTAATTGTGATCCGTTGTTGTGCCGTGTAAACTCCAAGTAAGTCAAAAATAAAATTATCTTAGTTTTTTCAATGTTGTATTTGTGTGTGTTTTAAGTTTGCATTACAAGATCAACTTCAGGTTTCTGTTTTATCCTTAGTGGAGGTGTAGTTTCATGAAAAAGTAAGAACCAACCAAATTTTTCTCTCTCTAAGATAGAATTGGAATATAAAGCATCATGTCAAGCAAAAAAAGAATTGTTTTGGTTGAGAAGATTATTATATGACATTGAGGTTACTCTACCCAACCAACGGTGTTGAGGTGTGATAGACAAAGTTGCATAGACATCATAAAGCATTCAAACTAGCATTGGAAGGTTAAATATAAAGGGATACAATACCATTTCATTTTTGAAAAAACTAAGGAGAATAATATTCAAATGGAATATTGTATGACTGAAATGATGGTGGCAGATGCATTGAAAAAGGCATTACTAAGAAACAAGTTTGAATCTTAAAAAGATGGATTTAATGTAATACAACCTGATTGAAAAATATATGGCTTAGTGGGAGTGTCAGATATGTAGGAAATGTAGACAAATATTTGGGGGTTTTAGTTAGTATTAAAGGATTTCTGTTTTAATAAAAGACAACACATAAGATGAATAGAACACTCTTGTGTATGTGTTGTTAGAGTAGTCTATTTGTAGGGGTTTTATTAGTTATATGATAGTTAATGTTTGTGTTTGAACATGACTCTATCTCCCATGTTCTCCTATTTCTATCTCTATTTCTTTTAGTTGATGATATATAAAATACTCTGTTCTATATATTTCTTTGTTGTTTTCTATGACTTTGAATTTTCAGATTTAGTTTCAATAGCCACATGGTGAACACCACCACCAAAGTGTGTAGCAACACAATTTCTGAGCTACACATGAAAAACACCGTCAATCCCTATTGTATGTTCTAAATGGAAATAATAAAATGAGGAAGAGGGTTGGGGACGGTACAATTTTGTTGTGAAGTCATATATTAGAGGAGGAAATATATAGAACTTTGTGCCACTCTTAAAAAATACTAACATTCCTTCATACCACTGAATGAATTCCAAATTAAAAAAGTGAAATGACATTGCCTAATTTAGTGGATTACCATGACTATAATACCCAATTCTACTTAGCTAATAATGGTGATATTTTTTTTGAGTAATTCGCTATTAAATAAACTTTATAAAGATGACTTATAACTACATACATCTATCTATTTAACTATGTAGGTGTAGTATAAGCATACCAAATAAATAAAAATTAAAAATAAATATAATATAATAGTTTATTATTATTAATTATTTATATGAAATACATCAATAGACATTAATGTTTTTATGTTTGATTTTTTACTACTTCTTTAATAAAAAACTTCATTAAATTATTAATCAATTTCCCCTTGATTTGGCAAATGGAATCATTTAGCTAGGCTTAAAAATATCTATTCAAAAAAATGAAGATCCAAACATTATTATGTTGTCAAGATATCTCTATTTTTTGATTGACTAAAAGAAACAAATCTATTTAAGTGACACTGCAATAAAAGTCAAATTCATGAATGAACTGTGACATAATGGTCAAATGAATGCCAAATTTAATGTTGACTTCCTTATAGCCTCACATGCCATTTTGAAACGCCTCTTAGTGTAAATAGAGATATATTTTGCATTTACGTATCTAATAAATAATGAGATTTGAGATACACTTTTAGTGTATTTTTACATGAAATTAAAGTGTTCCGAAAAATTGGTATTCAATTTTCTATAATACTACATATTATAGAGATGATCTACCATGGAGTTCACCTTCTTTAAGGTTGTCAATACAATTCTTTTTTTTCAAAATTCAATTTGAGACTCTTTCTTCAACCTCCATTTCAAAGACGCAATAGAACTACATTATTTGAATTTTATCAAAAACCAAATTACATATTTCCATTGAAAAATCACTTGGTACACAAAACTCAAATAATATAGTGCACGCTCATCTAATTCCATTGAATAATCATTAAAAAACTCAACTCTCACACAAATATTTTCTTTTTTAGAGTTTTACGGCTAAGAAGGTACTCCCAAATCAGTGAGAAGCTTTAACTTTTGCTTCGTAAGGTCAGAATTAGACTTGAGTGTTCTATCACTATTGTGGGGTATGAGATGTGAATATTCTATTACAATCACTAATTATTAATCTCCTATCTTAAAAGATTATTTAACTACTAAAAAATAATTCACAGCTAATACTGAAAAAATAACACAACTGCAACTTCACTAATAAGAATATGGAAAGAAATGCGTAACACAATGAATACAATATTTTTAGAAAAATTATTCCTGGAAAAACCCCTAAGGGAAAACCAGTTCTAGAGATGAGAAATTATATTAAATTTAGCAAATCAAGAGATAAAAAGATTCCCTTCCTCTTACTAGAAGAACATCGACAATCTCCTCACTTCTCCCACTAATATTCCCCCACTGCTACGCCCAACGCTATCACTACACCCTTGCTAACACTGCAAGACTATTTACTATCACTACAAACTTACAAACTCATTTGCTAGCACTAAAAATGCTTCTCCAAAACTGGTACTTTTCAAATTCCCAATGACATCCTTTTATACTACTCTCATTAGAACACAAATGGTCGAGATCGATTCTCAATCGACGGCTGAGATACATAACAACTTAACAACCATAAAAAAATTTGTTGCAAGGTGTCACTAAAGGAAATCAATAGTTAGAAAATAATTAATACATTCTCAACAATCAGATAACTATTATCTAATCTTAGAAAATGGACGAACAATTGTCTAAGCTAACAAACTAACTCTTCATCTTAGCGAGGAAGCTATTTTGCATGACATCCATCTTATCTCTGAAGAAGATAAATTTTTCCTTCCCCAATGCCTTAGTCAGAATGTCTACTACCTACTCCTCTGTAGGTATGTATTATAGCTGAACAATACCTTACTGTACACAATCCTTGATGAAGTGATACCTGATATCCATATGTTTAAACCTATCAAGAAACACTGGATTCTCAGAAAACTTGATGCAACTCTAATTGTCGCAGTGTATCACAGTAGTCTCAACCTTCTAACCAAACAAGGCCACTAACAACTTCTAAATCCATATAACTTCACATGTCACCATGCTAGCTGCAATGTATTCTGATTCTGATGAACTCAAAGCCACCGAATTTTGCTTCCTGTTGAACCAAGAAACACCTCTTGATCCTAAACTGAAACAACACCTTGAAGTGCTTCTTTTGTATGTTGTACTGCCTACCCAATCTGCGTCAGTATAGCCTATGAACTTTATTCTTTCACCTCTAAGATATCTGATCCCATACTCAACTGAACCACACAAATAACACAACATATGGTTAGCCATTGTCCAATGCACTCTCTTTGGCTCAACCATGAAATGAATAAGAGAGTTTACTTCAAATGCTATATCTAGCCTAGTGTTGATGAAATACATGAGTGAACCAATTAACTACATATATAAGGTGGGATCTACATCTTTATCCTTAGATGTATCTACCTTCCTCTAATTAGTGATCATAGGTGTAGACATGGCTTTGCAATCCTCCATCTCGAATCTCTTCAAGATTTCAATGTAATATCATCCTTGACCAAGGAAAATATCTCCATCTGTCTACCACACCTCCATGCCTAGAAAATAGTGCATGAGTCCCAAGTCCTTCATCTCGAAATCTTATGTAAGGTCCCTCTTTCAATCCTCTATGAGCCCTAGTGCACTTATAAGAAATAAGGCATCTACATATAGAACAAGAATGAGAGCCTCGCCCCCAACCACCAAGTAGTAGATGTTAGCATCTATGTCACTCTTCACAAAGCCCATTTCCTACAAGTATGAATCAATGCATGCATACCACTCTTTAGGAGCCTTCTTGATTCCATACAAGGATTTCTTCAATCTGCATACATGGTTCCCTTTGTTATGTGCTATAAAACCTTCTAGTTGTTCTATGTATACCTCCACCTTTAATTTTCCATTAAGGAATGTTATCTTTACATACATTTAATGGATCTGCCCGCATCTGCATTGTAAATGAGACTGTAGCTCTTATAGAAGTATAGTTGGCCACTGGAGTAAATGTATATCCTCATAGTCTATTCCCTTCTTCTAAGAGAACCCCTTTGCCACAAATTTTTCCTTGTATTTCTCGATGCTACCATCTACACCATGCTTTATCTTGAAGATCTAGCGTGATCTAACTACTACCATATCTATTGGTCTAGGAACTACTTCCCACGCATCATTCTAGATTATTGAAGTATATTCCTCAACCATAGCATATCGCCATACCTAATGTTGTGCATCCTCTTGATAGCTAGAAGGTTCACTATCTACCAAATCACTGACTAATGCTACATAGTCATTGAACTTGGCTGGTTCTCTCCTCTGTCTCGTACTCTTCCTTGGAGCTCCCACAAAATCCTGAGTAGCTTTTTATGTTTTTTGAATCTCATGGTTCATGCTACCAACTATAGAGGATGAAATATCAACCCTAAAATCTTATAGATGTATATCTTGCTGCACCAGTTGCTCCATAATCTGTGAATCTTCACTACCTGAGTCTATCCTTTTACTAGTAACTATACTTGAGCTTTGTTGCCCTTGACTTGGATTTGGATATTTTGTTGGATGCTCACTTTGATCATCTACTAGAAAATATCTGGACCTTCTAAATACTTTTTCCTCCATGAACTTGACATCACATCTGACAATAATTCTTCTAGTCCCTAGAATAAAAATCCTATATGCCTTTGAAGTTTCTATATACCCAACAAGGTACCCCTTCTCTGTAGTCTGATCTAACTTGGTATGTGTATCTTCTAGAATATGATAATATGCCAAACTCCCAAATATCCTGAAGTGACCTACATCTGGCTTCTTCCCTGTGAAAGCTTCCTTTGGTGTCATCTTCCCTAGTACCCTGTGTGAAACCATGTTCTTAATGTAAACTGTTGTACTACATGCCTCTGTCCATAGGTAGTGGGGCATACCCTATTCATGTAGCACACCTCTTATTGCCTCTGATATAGAATGCTTCTTCCTCTCAGCAACTCCATTCTGCTGTGGATTGTAAGGAACCATCCACTATCTCTTGATTCCTTCTATGGTACACAAATCCTGGATGTCATTTCCTTTTTACTCACCTCCATTATCTGACCAAAGAACCTTTATCTTCCTTCCTTTCAAGTTGTCCACAAGAGCCTTGAAATCTTGGAAGTGACTGAAAACCTCATCCTTGGTCTTCAAGAAGTATATCCAGGTCTTCTTGGAGAAATCATCAATAAAGGTAACGTAGTACACATATCCTCTGAGAGACTTTATCGACATTGGTCCACATACATCTGAATTTACTAGATAAAGAACACCCTTAGATCTATTGTCACTCCTTGGAAAAGATGCTTTCGCAAACTTCCCCAACACACATCCCTTACGTACATCATCATGCTTTGTGCTCACCTTTGGAAGACCTATCATTGTCTCACGAAGAAATTTAAGTGCTCCATGATGAATATGGCCCATCCTCCTATGTCATAGCTCTCCAAGATCTCTAGGATCACTACTTATCATAAGTTCCTAAGGAGTATCAAACTGTAACCTTTAAAGGTGGCCACTCCTAACTCTAATAGTTATGGGTGATTTCTAATCCTTGTGCTTAATCAACACATGTGTCCCTCTAAAAAGTACATTATACCGTTTATCATGAAGAACAGATATAGAGATCAGATTCATACCTAAGCCTGGCACATGCAAGACATCATGAAGTGGAATTATCTTTCCATTCTCCCTTTGAAACTAAATAGTCCCTTTCCCAACTAGGTTGAGCTTGGACAAGTTCCCTATAGAAATCTTGATATTGGTGTACTCCTCCTTGTAACTGGAGAAGTAGTCTCTAACTCATTCATATGAAATGACACCCCACTATCTATATACCAAACACACTATGAGGTTGAGCTGACCATACAAGTTATGAGTACAAACTCATCTTCCATTCTACTGGAGAGTTGTTCTGCACTTGCTGAAGTTGCCAACTACTTCTTACCCTTCTTCCTATCGAGGAAATCACTGACATAGTGGAAAAACTCATGACAACCAAAGCACTTGAACTTAGACAAGTCCTTCTTCTTCTTCTTCTCACTTTGATAATTTGATCCTTTGTTGAATCGCTTCTTTGCTTTCCCTTTTCCTACTAGCACAATGTTTTCTTGTTCTCCCTCACTTTTTTGACTATTTTTGGCCCCATTGACAAGACTTAGTCTAAACTCCTCCTGAGTGAAATCAGTCCATAGTCAATCCCATCTCAGTAATGTGTCTCATCCACTAACAACTTGAACAAATAAAACCTAATGTTTATTAAACCCATTTAGGGATATTTGTACCAGCGCATCATCGTTAGGGCTATCTCCAAAAACTGCTAACTCGTCCTAGACAATTCTAAGTCTGGTGAGGTAACTTGTAACATCTTCTCCCTTGTTCATCCAGGTATTCTTCAAATTTTCTCTGAGAATCATCTTCCTATTGGTGGTAGCGTTCTGGTACAGATTCATAATGGCATCCACATCTTATTCACCGTATTTAATTCGTAGATGTGTGGAACAATATGATCATTGACACCATCAAGGACAATCCTCCTCGCCTTGGCATCCTCTTTCTTGTATGCTGCAAGTTGTGTTGCATCTATAGGTATAGTTACAATAGTGGTAACATAATCCTATATGCCATTCTCTTCTAACGATAAAGAAATTTTGGCCTTCCAGACACCAAAATTTGAGGCACCATATACTCTGTCCTGATCTCTCAAACGAGCTGAAGCCATCTCAAAGGATAAAAGTAATAAAAGTTTAAAGAGATTAAACTAGGATATAAAAACCCTCAATTTCTTTCCTAGGGTAAACCTTTTTCTGCCTTTAACACTGCTCTGATACCATGTGAAAATTCTATTACAGTCACTGATTATTAATCTCCTATCTTAAAAGATTATTTAATTGTCGATAATAATTCATAGTTAATATCAAAAAATAACACAACTACAACTTCACTAATAAGAATACAAAAAGGAATGCGTAACATAATGAACACAATATTTTTAGATAAACTGTCCCTGGAAAAACCCCTAAGGGAAAACTAGTTCTACAGATGAGAAATTATATTAACTTCAAAAAATAAAGAGATACAAATATTCCTTTCCTCTTACTAGCAGAACTCTGACAATCTCCACACTTCTCCTGCTGATATTCCCCCACTGCTATCACCAACACTATCACTGCTCCCTTGCTAACAATGCAAGACTATTTGCTATCACTACAATATTACAAGCTCATTTGCTAGCACTAAAAATGCTTCTCCCAAACTTGTACTTTCCAAATGCCTAATTACCTCCTTTTATACTACTCTCATTAGAACACCAAAAGCTAAGATTGGTTCTCAATTGACGACTGAGATACATAACAAATTAATGACCATAACAAATTTTGTTGCAAGGTGTCACTAAAGGAAATAAATAATTAGAAAATAATTAATAAATTCTCAACAATAAGATAACTATTATCTTATCCTAGCAATTGGATGAACAACTTTCCAAGCTAACAAACTAACATGAGATTGGGAAGGGAAGAAAAATGGATTGAAGCAATTAATGGGCAATGGCTTAAGATTTTTGTGACTGTCAAATCTTCATTCTGAGAAGGGAAGGAGGTCCTCTTGTGATCAGTGGTAATGAATAACTAAACATCGAGCGATGTTCGAAGATTGTGGATCCAATCATTTTCAGCACCATACTGACAATTAAATTCATTTCCGTAAAAGAAGAGAAAAAAATGAAAATGAGAGGGGGAAGAAGAAGCGAACCAAAAGAAGAAACTAAAAAATAAAAAATAAGAAATGAAATAAAGAAGATAGAATATGAGAAAAATGGGAAAGGGGGAAAGAAAAGCCATGAGCAATTTATATTCATTTCGTACAAAAACCAGTTATAGAAACTTAGGTAATGAGAAACAACAAATAAATTCAGGGAAATTTGAATAAACGTTGGAGATTTATTGATAATGTGCTTATCGAAAAAACAACTACTTAAATCTAGGTTAGTGTTTGTTTTAAAACCAAATTGTTACATTAAACACAAAGTTACCTTTTATGTTTTTATTGTAAGTGTATGAATAAAATATAATTATTTGTATATTTGAATAACGGTTGTTATATTAACTTATTTACAAAGTTATATTGAAATACATAAATGTATAATAAATTTTTTCAAAATACATATGATGTTATATTTTACATTTTTATGTCACTAAGCATTGCCAAATGAGAACTTGGATGGCTGCATCTACCACACACTAGTAATTTGACAACAAATATTGGGTGATGTGTGTTATTGATGCATTACATCATTATGTCTATCCAAGGTAAAACCCTAATCTCAAACCCTAATCATGGAGTTGTGATCATTCTCCTACGACAAAAAACATGTCTCCCTGTCTAGGCCTTCATATCGAAACAAAGGTATGTTCATTCCACTCTCTCCATGCATAAGAAAATACATGCATTGTGTCTAATGTCCTCTACAACTACAGATCAAAGACAATTTTGACAATTTTTGTTGTTAAATGTGCGGCGGTTCTTAGTTGCTTGGATTTTAAATGTGACATGAAACAATCATAACTACTATGGATGCCACATTCAATATATAGGGATGGAAAATGTTATGGTGCTATGAATAAATACAACCCATCAAGGTTTGAGGGTAAGGGTTTGAATCCTTACATATTGCTTCCATTTTGAGGCAGGCATCGAGGGTATTACGGGATCTAATATGAATAAATGATAATACTAGTGTTTTTCCATATCATTGTTAAAATTTTCAAGTGGCATCTAGTGGATACAATCTAGGGATTTGTTTTTCACACATAACTTGCTATTAGATATTACTGTTGTTTTCATCTTTGGATGTATAGATTTGTGGAGGGTTTTGTTAACAATGGTTCCTACTTCGCTTGCGAGAATATCCTTTATTGGCACTCGAAACCACATTTTTGTCTCATGTATCATAAATATGGGCCAATTGTGAAGGTATTTTCTCACATATGGAAAGGGTTATAAGTGACAAACCAATCCTCTCCTAATGTTTTTATTCTCTTTCTAGAATTTTTTAAGAGTATAATGTTTTTACTGATCACATTATAAATGTTTGGGTGAGTATTGTTAATATGTAAGTGATTATATTATCTAGGATAATATAATGACATACTATATGAAAGTGGTGACAAAATATTGGTTGTTGTAACCACACAAATAGAATAAGATGAGTTGGGAAAATAGTTGAAGCAACTTCCTTGGTTATAGGAACTTCCTCACACACACACACACACACACACATGCAATGTATTATTCTTGTATTCAAATAGCTTAATTATATGTTTATTGTGTTCTTACTCTGCAAAACTCTAGCCAACATTACATTTGGTATTATAGAAGGTTTGATGGTAGTATTGATTTTTCAATTCTTTTCTAGAGGTGGGATGGTAGCCATGTGATGTATTTCCCCTATAAATGAGAGATAAAAATAGTTTGTCTTTGTAGATTATTTTTAGCAATCTTAATATGTTTGTTCTCTATAAATAAAAGTGCTAGTTTGAGAGAGGAAAAGGTGTGCAATTTTCTATTCTCTATCTACTTATTTTTACATCCCGTACAAAAAAATAGAGGTGGATGTTTTTAATTACAACTTTCACACACTGTTAGTAATGAAACTCGTATCTTAATGAAATTTAAAATTTTGAAAGCTTGAAGGGAGAAAGACAAAACCCAAATATCGTTTCTAGAGATTTTTCTTAGTGAGTGAGTAGTTTTATGCAGAACATTGATGAATTTGGTTCAAGTGACTAAGTTACTTTTGGGTGGTGAGAGATTTATTTTCAGCTACATAAGTTTTTGGAAGAGTGCAGTGCTTATGTGAGGAGTTGGATCTTTTTCATAAATGTCAACCCTATATCTATGTACTTGATGTCACTGAATTCTGAAATCTATTTGCATTGGATCAATGTACCTTAATTTGGCATAGAATTCTCAACCTTCTTAGAATCTTTCAAAGAACGCGATCAAATCTATCTATCATGCTCAAACGGAGTGCAAAAATGCAGATAAGGCATTTGATTTCTTAACGATGGGTGTTTTTTGCATTCTTGCAAATTTTCCGTTGAATCCAAGCCAACTTTGATGTCATGAAGTTTGGGTTTTGTTATATTTAGTCCCTTTATCTTTTTGTTTATTATTTGTCAATACATTGTCTTATTATAGATTAAGTTGATTCATTCAATATTTTGGGTTTTGTCTGAAGTTGTTTTAAGTAGTATTTTATGTCTACTTGACTATTCAAAAGTATAGTATGGGTAAAATATATATTTATGTTAGTCCAAAATAAGTATATTTTCAATCATTTTAGCAATCAAATAGTGTCTTTTTATGTATCATGTCATTGTCAAAATTTGATGTCAAATAAACATGTGTTGTTAAAGTCATCAGTAGAGAAAGAAGTTGTCAAAATAAAATATTTAAAACTTGTATTTTTATGTCATTAGTTTGGATAATAAAGTCAAAATTTATAACAATATTCACGTTGTTTTTTATGGTCCTAGTGTGCATATTAGCTAGTAGCTCAAGGTACTGGTATAAAAATTTGCTACGTTTTGTATCAAAGCGACCACCCAAGTATAAGAATTCTCAACCTTCTTAGCATCTTTCAAATAACGTGATCAAATCTATCTATCATGCTCAAAGGGAGTGCAAAACCATAGATAAGGCATTTGATTTCTTAAAGATGGGTGTTTTTTGCATTCTTGCAAATTTTCCGTTGAATCCAAGCCAACCTTAATGTCATGAAGTCTGGGTTTTGTTATATTTAGTCCCTTTATCTTTTTGTTTATTATTTGTTAATACATTGTCTTATTATAGATTAAGTTGATTCATTCAATATTTTGGGTTTTGTCTGAAGTTGTTTTAAGTAGTATTTTAAGTCTACTTGACTATTCAAAAGTATAGTATGTGTAAAATATATATTTATGTTAGTCCAAAACAAGTATATTTTCAATCATTTTATCAATCAGATAGTGTCTTTTTATGTATCATGTCATTGTCAAAATTTGATGTCAAATAAACATTTGTTGTTAAAGTCATCAATAGAGAAATAAGTTGTCAAAATAAAATATTTAAAACTTGTATTTTTATGTCATTAGTTTGGATAGTAAAGTCAAAATTTATCACAATATTCATGTTGTTTTTTTATGGTCCTAGTGTGCAGATTAGCTAGTAGCTCAAGGTACTGGTATAATAATTTGCTACGTTTTATATCAAAGCGACCACCCAAGTTTGAGTCTTGGGAAGGGTGGCTATGCTGGCATTTCAGTGTTAGCCTAGGGCTCGTATAGGCTTGGGCATGGTCCCGCTATACATGCATAAATATAGCCCAAGGTCTAAGCTATGGAGTGTGGTGAGAGGTTATGATCTTAGTATGTGGATTCACTAATGCCTCAAGGTTTTGGTGTAATGGTTTGTTACATTGTTATCATGTTGTATAGAAGAATCAATTTGCCATATTTTAACCTACTAGAGCATGTACATGGAGATGGGGGACCAAAAATTGGCCAATTGGTTCTTCTATATATTTCCATGAATCCTTAGAATTTACACCAAATTTTCCTAATCTAAAAATTTGGAAGCATACACAATGAATTCCACCTTTTTACAAAAATGCCTCAAATAAATTTTGTCTCATGGATTACTATGATAAAAGGGTATGCATGAAATATATTTGTTGAAAAGGCCTTGGAAACATTGAAGCGGATGCAAGGTGTAAAATCTAGAGTCAACAAATTTTGGCACCATCTTCATGGAAAATGCCAAAGTGGTATCCTTACAAGAGGATATGGATATCCATCAAAGTATAATAGAAATGGAATTCTTGTTAGATGTTGTCACTACAAATGCCCTTGTATATATGTATGTGATATGCACAAGAAGTTTTTGAAAAAATGCCTTAGAAAATTTTGAACCTGTGGACTATTATTATGAACAAAATATAGCCTTTGATTTGATGTTCTCAAACACTTTGAACAATTGGAGGACTTTAGACAACAACTAGACCATGTGTTATTTCATCGATTGTTATCATGTCAGGGTATGCACAAAACATATTTTTTGAAAAGGCCTTTGAAAGTATGCAACAAATATAATCGAAAGGTGTAAAGCCATAATCCACAACCTTTGTATCATATTTCTGACCTATGCCAAAATGAGAGCTTGAGAGAAGGCTATAGACATACAAAAAACGATATTGGAAAGGCATGTGCAAAAAAAAAACTTTGAACAAGGACGTTGACATCTACTAAAGCATTTTGAAGAATGATATTTCGGTAAATGTTTTAGTTGCAAGTGTTATAGAAAATATTTCTATAAAATGTGGAAGAATATGAACTACTCGACCTAATGCTTAAAATATATTTTATCTCATTGACAACAATGATTGTAAGATATTTATAAAATGGGTTTGCTGAAAATTAGTTGGAAACTTTGTAAGTATATGTAATTGAAAAAATAGATTATTATCAAATTTTAATGTTTCAAATCCTTTATAGCCATATAATAAAAATATGGAATATTAAATGCATCAACAAAATGCCTAAACAAAGTGCAAATTTTGGCACTATGGGATTGGGCATTGAGATCCACCACAAAATATTCAAATGTGGTTTTTTGTCACATGTTGTAATTGCAAATTCTCTAATAGACATATATACAAAATTTTCATGATTACTAAAGACTCACAATTTCTCGAACAAAGGGAATAATACACATTCATTCTTGTAGACAAAATACTTTTAGAATAAGTAATGTATGGATGTAATCAGAATGCCTTTGAACTTTTTGATTTAATGATCCAGTTTGGGTTTAGTCTTGACAGTGTAGCCTTCTTTTCATGTTTTATTTCCATGCAACCAATAAGGCCTAATAGATAAAGGTTGTAACTAGTTCAATATTATGAATTATTCTTAGTGCATTATGCCTACAATTGAACATTATGTATGTATGTTTGACCTTATCCATCATACTAGCTATATTATTTTATAGTTATTTAAAATATTTAATCCATTTGATTGGTAAAGCAGAAAGAGAAATATTTAAAACTCAACATTTGCATGTATATAATTGTATTGAGTGAAGGAAGATAACATTTTTAAAACCAGGAGCGAATAATTTTGTCATATCTAATATTTATGAGCAAAATTTTGTACCTTTGCAACTCATTTACAATTGATATCAACATGACAACTGAAATAAATTATGATATTGAAAATTACTCAAATGTCGGCATACTGCGGAAAATACACAGGTATTGTCAGTGAAGAGGATGAGGATATGCGTTAGGGTTTGGAAGATAATATTGAGCATGGCGTATAAGCTGAAGAGGTGTGTTCTTGCTGCACCAAGGTTAGTCTGTGTTGTAAGAAGCTTTTTACACCAGTTCATTTTTTAGGAGAGCAAACAATTTCTGTATTACTACAGTGACCAACAACATAAATTAACTTGAATAAAAAAACAGAGAGAAGTGTCTGTTCGGTGGAGTGTGGTAGGGGTGGCATGTGGTAGGGCCTTCTTAGTAGGGCACGTGGGCCTCATGAATGGGAGTCAGACCTACCGTTTCCCTTGCATCATAAGTTAAACACTTAATTGGAGTCCCAAAGATGTTAACCAGGTTGAAACCCAACTCCACGTTCCAAATATAGAAGTAATGGATAGCTGCAGCGAGGGCAGGGTGTGACAGTGTTTGACCTATAAAAGAACACAACAATCGCTAGTTCTCAATGGAACAAACAAGTCTCGAACCTGACTAGTTCACATTTTCTGCATGCTCCCTTTTTGCGCCAAAATGTGATCTCCGAAACAATTATAGATGGCCAACAAGCATAAAAGATAAAGGAATTTTATTTGATGTTGCAGTTACAAATGCTCTAGTTGACGTGCATGCAAAATGTGGAAACTTTTATTAGGCACATGAAATTCTTGGGAGAGCGCCTCAAAGAGAGGTTTTTTTCATGAAATGCTTTGAGTGCAGGATATGCACCAGATGGGTTTGTTGAAAAGTCTTAGAAAATTTCAAGAAAATGCGATTGGTAGGTGTAAATCTAGGTTCCATCTCCTTTGCTAGCATCCTACCAGTGTGCGCTGCAATGGGAGCTCTAGAGAAGGGTAGTGATATCGATCAAGCATAATGGTTTATTAGATGTTTAGTTTTAAGTTCCATGGAAAATCTGCCTGCTGAGTGTGGAAGCATGCACTTGGCATGTGAGTAGTTCGACTAAATGCCTGAAGCGTGGCCCGAAGGACTAAAATGATTTAATAATATGTACAAAATGGGTTTGTTAGAAAGGTTGTGGAATCTATCAAGCAATGCAAATCCAGGCTTCATAGCATTTACCAGCATCCTCCACCATGTGCCAAAATGGAATATTTAGTACAGGGAATGGACATCAATAACAACATATTTAAGAAAGGGGCAGTATTTTGTCAGATGTTGTATTACAAGTGATCTAGTAGGTAATTATGCAAAATGTGGTGGCAAGATTATTTTTGGCCTGGTGTTCGATGAAATCATCCATAAAAACGTAATGTCACTGAGTGTAATTATTGCTTGCTTTGGTATGAGTGGGAAGAGTGAAGGTGCACTAGAATTATTTTTATCAAATGCAATATTATGATATTTAACCAGATTTCATTACATATATTGGACTTCCTTCTGCATGGTGGACCTTCTTGGTTAAGATAGGAAACTACACAAATCTCAAAAGTTAATTAAGAATATTACACTAAAACCAGTTACAGTGTTTGGGGAGCCTTGCTCAAGGCTTGCAAAGTTCATGGAAATTTGGAGCTAGCAGAGATTGCATCCAAGTGGCTTCTTGAGCAAAACTCTGAAAATACAGGAAAATAAAACCTTTTCATCGACGTGTTGTGAGTGCGTTGGATGGTCCTTGAGGAGCATGTGCATTGAGTCACTTTGGCTACAATAATGCTCGTGAACCACTTGACAAAATCCTCATCTATTACGTGATTCTGTTGGTTGTGACTGTGGACCACCTGGAGCCCTCACATACCCTACTTTGCTCATTGTTGCCAAGCATGGTCTCCTTACTTTTTATTTCATAATTTTTGTAATTTGGGTTCTTCATTTGCAATATAATAGAAACATTAAACCACTAGATAATCATAAAAATGGTTATGTAACCAAATTTTAATAGTGTAAAGAAATAAAAATTCACCTTCTAATTGACGAAACTAATTCTTCAGTTTAAACATAAAATGTGGTTGGCTACCATAACCTTATACGATGATACTAGCGTATCTGAAATAAGTGCTAGTATCTACTAGTATCAGCGAGAGTTAGATGATGTCATCAAATTAGATAACCTTTACTCCTACCTTGCAAAGTTAGAAAATCGCAAATTCTAGAGGCTTACAAAACAACAGTTTGAACCCCGTAAAAGAGTTATCGAATGTTGTATGTATTCCTTGTTATGTAGAGAGTTGCATCAAGCATTAGCTCGACCTCATGTGACTATTTGCAATATTTTTAGCACTTTTCTAGGATCACTGTCACTACGTTTTCACTCATACAGAGCTTTTAAAACTGAAAAGTTGGATTTCATTTTGACCCTTCGTTTGAACCCTGAGGAACAAAATGCTTATCCACCTTTACAAACCCCTAGAATTTTTACTAGAAAATTTCATGAAACCTTTAGTTTTAGGAAAACCACTATTTTTATAGTTTTGCAAAGGCATTTTGTAGGCCTCTGGTCACAGTTTGACTAGGTCAAACTTGACCAATTACGACTGGTGGGTTCAGAAAACATGTCACATTTTGAAAAATGATTTAATAGTTTTGAATTCTGTAAATTGTTATGAATTCTTGATTTATAGGAGGACACATATAAAAGTACACGTTGTGTCTTTTTCCATTAGAGTACAACGTTCGAAAGTGGTTTCTTAGCCTCCAGGCCTAGCTTGAACATTTTTGCAACTAATAGGAAAATATAAAAAGGAAAGTTGTAGGTCCTCCCATCGGGTTTCCTAATCACCGTGGAAAGTTGTTGAAACTTGTAACATAACGTTTTGGAACTCTATCTTGTGGCTTGTTGTGTGAAATTTGACTTTTGGGAAAATAGTGTTTCTCTCTCCTTCCTTTCTTTTTCTCTCTCATCGGTTACGAAAGGAAGTGAAATGAAATGAAATTTATACATGTCTCTAAACCTTTTCTTTTGAATGAAAATTATAATAATTATTATATGTCAATGAGAAATTAAAAAATTAATTATGCTAGATCTAGGTGGATGCCATGCAAGCGATTTATCACTGATTTCATGCTCACATGTTTTTGCAGGATGCAAGTAAGATGGTAAAACAATGTGGGTGTGATTCATTGTAGATTGTTAGAATTTATATATGTTAAGAGAAGGAAATTTTCATGTATTGTTATGTTACAGTAAAAAAATTTATTGAAATTTTGCAATGTGAATGAGATGCTAGTTTTAGGGGTGCGTTGGGAATTGTGCATGTAACTAAAGGTGTTCTTTTGATTCATATTTACATACGAAAAATTAGGGTGGATGTATATGTGTGTGTGTGTGTGTGTGTGTGTGTGTGTGTGTGTGTGTGTGTGTGTGTGTGTGTGTGTGTGTGTGTGTGTGTGTGTTAAATGAAACTGTAGAGGAAATTTAAAGATTTGTGAAGTATGAAAAGGTTTATAATTGAAGTTTTGTAATATTTTTGATGACTGGGTTTAAGGGGATGTTCATCCTCACATGAGTGTTATTTTGATCCTCAAAAATTTTATTGTAAAAGTTGGATATTTATGTTAAATAAATTTGAATTTAAAATATTGTAGTGCATTTCATGTGTTCAATAGATGATTAATTCATTAGTATGTTGTATCCTTACCTTGTAAATGTAAAAAAGAGTCTAAACAAAACACTCAACTCTAGTATAAGACTCATGGATAACTACCTTTCATGTGTGAAACCTTTTAGTGTGGAAAGCTAAAACTTTAGGATAAACTTCAATCTCTACACTCGATGTCATCCTTCTCGAATGATCTTTCTTAGCCCAAAAAAATTGAAACCATATAATGAACTTAAAATTTTGTGTTATATGGAACCTCTTAGCTTAGGTAAATAAGACCCCTAGTTGTGTTATCATCATGGTGGGTATGTTAGAGACATTGTCGTGAACCTGACAGTTAGGAACGACATGGTCAAACTTTATCTAGAGTAAGTATAGCTAACACTTTATGAGGATCCTATTAGACTACCTTGTCTTACGAAGTTAGATCTAGAAATAAAATTCATGATCAAGATGAATTCCTTGTGGGATCCAGACGACACAAATGGAACTAGTGAAATAGTTGTGTTATGACTTAAACTCTGGTCAACGATCCTTTTAGTTCCTCATAGATAAATGTGTTACCTTGGTTACTAACAACATATCACCTTGTTCTTTCATGAAGGTTGTTTAGCACAAATATGTACTCTCACCTTAAACTTGTTTATAGTTGAGGTGTAGATCCTTAGGTGATTTTGGAAGTAAACCAAACATTGGCTAATTAAAGGGATAACTTGTGGGTAGAAAATGGGAAATAACTCATTATAAACAAAATTTATTTGAATTATGTCAACTTTAGAGAACCCAAGGAACTAGAAAATTTGCCCCATAATCCCTTGTTATGTCTTTTTATGTCATTAAGAATAAAAGAAATTTCCCATGCGGAATCGTGAAATGCAGAAACATGGGATCTTACCTTGAACAAAAATCACTTGTGGGTCATGTGTAGTTTATAATGCTTCCAATCATGTACTTCTGTAATATGTTAGACAATACTTCTATAACTGTAATGCCCGCAAAAACAACATTCTAGGAACACGCTAACACCTAACACTTATCTCAAAAATTATGACAATTTTTTTTTGTTACAAGATAAAGGTAAGAAGATAAAATGGGTTACAAGGATATTAATCCCCTAGGAGAAAACAACTAAATAACACCACTAAACTCCACTTTTCGATTAAAGAACTAGGTCTAGATAAAAGGTTAACATAATATCAATTTTATCTCTAAGGTCCATTAATAAATTATTCATTAGGAAGGTGCCAAAGATTAATTTACATAGTTAATTCTTTTCTTCTCTTTAGTTAATGTTCAATCCTAATAAGGTTAACCTTATGTTAATTTAGTTAAATTTATTAACTTATCAAAACAGCTCATTATAATTCTTATCAATACAAATATCACTCTATTAATTGCAAACAAAGTGATAATATATATACCCTATATATATATAAAATTCAAATCTCAAATATGAATTAATAATCCTTGTATTAATAATCCACCTATTATCATCAAACCCCATCCCCCACCATAAATCATACTTGTCCCTTAACCTTTCAAATATCCTTGACATTACATAAATATTACTCATTTATTTTGTTCCCCACTAGTGTTAGTTATGAAATTTTCAATGCAATATTTTATTTCTCATAAATAATAGAAAATATCACCTTAGGAAAATATAAGTTAACTAGGATTAATGTCTAATTTTTAAAGTATTGATTATTGTAGGAAAATGTAAAAGAAATATTTTATTTTTCAAAAAGTAGTAATTTATCCTTAAACATACCTTGGGGAGGAAATAAATGTAAGCATGCACTAAGTATGTGGTAGTTTGTCTCTAAATATTTCTTTTGAATCAATAAATGTAAAGAATATATTGAATATGATTATTTGTGGATGATACAATGATTCTTGGTCAGGTGACAGTTTAGGAGGCTCGTTCTTTCAAAAACATCACTAGACAATATGAAGAAGTATCACGTCAACAAGAGATTTCGCAAGAGTTTTCTACTTCTTCATCAATGTAAAGGGCGACTAGGCAAACTAGGTTGGATAATATCAAGGAGTTTAATGTAAAATCTCTCTTAGAAAACTACCTTGGTATGTCACTATGAGGTAGAAAAATGGAAGAGGAGGGATGGAATAAACTTATTGAGAGGTTTCACAAAAAATTAGCTTCTTGGAAAGGATCTTTGCTCTCACAAGTAGGAAAAGCACAACTCCTTAAAAAATATTTGTAGAGAGTTGATGTCTATGTAATGTCTATTTTCATTATTATTATGAAATTTAGGAAAGCTATTGAGAGTAATCAAAAGAGATTCTTATAGTCAAGTTTGGATGACAGGAATAGTATTTCATTCATTACTTGGGACAAGGTCACTAGACCTAAGGACAGGTGGGGCTAGAATTGAAGAACATATGAATCAGGCCTTAGTTAAAAAAGTTGGATGGATAATGTACAAAATAGAAGGTACTTGGATAGAAATTTTGAAGGTGAAATACTTGCAAATTGTTGGCAACACTTTAGGTTTCTTCTCTGACCAAGAGCTTTTGAAAGGATCAATTTTTTGGAACAACCTTAGTCAAGATTGAAATTTGTTGGTTAAGGGATCTAAATGGAATACAGGGGATGAAAAAAAATTAAATTCTGGGATGACCCATGGATTAGGGACAAGGCTCTCAAAATTGATGAGCCATGGAGCTACTTAAGTCAATTCTACACCCTTGAATATAGGGAGGTAGTGTGTAACTACTAGAATGAGGAGAGAAGTTGGGTTCGGTTAATATCACCCCCAAATTATACTAGGACTCATCATCCTTTTGAAGTTCTAAATCAGGATCTAAAAGGAATGTCATATACCTCACAAAATATATCATGATGAACTGATATGGAGAGACATGGACTCAGGAAATTATGAGGTTAAATCTAGTTACCTTCTGAATTTTGGGCATATGGAATCTAATGGTTACTAGAAGAAAATTTGGAACAAAAACCTTATCCATAAAATCAACTTCTTCTTCTCAGAAGTGGTTCAAAAAAATTTGACAATCGATAAACTTAGGAAGAAAAGTATGATTATTATAAATAGATGCAGCTTATGTGAGAAACATGATGAAACCTCAAATCATATTTTCTTGGAATGCCCTTTTTCTTTTCATATTTTCTCTATTGTTCTTGATTTCTTTAGGGTTCATTTGGTCCTTCATGGGGATGTCTCTCTTCTTCTAGAACAATGGTTCTTCAATTTTCATTACGACTTTAAAAAAGAGGTATGAAATGTGTTCTTCCCCATATCCTCTGTGACATCTGGTTGGATAGAAACAAATGAATTTTCCCTAACCAATCTTCCATTAGTAAAAAGGTTGTTGGGAAAATTGGTCAAGCTCTAAAAGAAAATTTGCAAATCATTAAAAAAAAATCCTCAAAGCTTATTCCTTACCTTTGAAAGATCCATTCTGAAAGCTTTGAATATCAGTCCCAAAACTAAGGATAATAATAAAGATACATGTAGTAATAAAAACATCACTAAGTCGCGATGTACGTTAGATAACACCTTCAAATTAAACTTTGATGGATCCGCAAAAATTGTGGGGGGGATTTTTGGGGGAGGATTTTTAATTCGTGATCATTTAGGGGAATGTATAGGAGCTTATGCGGGACCTTTGGGTAATCATTCAAACAATTACGCCGAGGAAATGACTATGTTATGGGGTATTGAACAATGTATATCAATGAATATTAAATCTCTAGTCATAGAAGGTGATTCTCTATGCATTGTAAATGCTCTTAGGTGTTTGTCGTGAGGATATTTTTTGTCACCCTCTATTTATTTTATTAGGTGATTTTCCCCTCACCTATGGTGAATCATCTCACTTAGGTGAGATCATACGTCATAGGAGTTATATGATAGATTCTCTCATATGTGTCAGTGTGTGTCATAGGAGTTACATTCCTTATTTAGAATTATAACTCCTCTTTCCCTCTTATAAGGAATGATTGTCATGCATGGGAGTTACTCAACACTCCTATTTCTACCCCTTTTTTATCTATGAGAATAACTAACACACCGCTGTCCTTCTGCACTCTTTTGATTTATGATTAATCTCTTGCTAATTCTTGGAGTGCATCTTCGATTCCGTTGGAGTGAAAAAATCTTGATGTTCACGTAGTTCCGTTAGATTCTCGGAGCTCAATATCACTGGTCTTGGTACATGTGTTACTCGCTTTGCTAGTTATTGATTACTCTTCATTTCTTGTTGCTTTCTCTCCTTGTGTTAGCTTTGGACCATATTGTAAAACGTGCTTGCTTCAATTTTCCTTGAGTTCATGCTTCGCTTTCTGATTACTTGGAGGAAGTTCACTATATTGTTCGAGTGCAATTCTGTCGTTGTGCATGCCATTCTGTGAGATCTTCGAGCTCTATCTCCTCTCTCTCTCTCTCATTAGGAACCTGAGGGCCATTGGACAGAAATTAAATAACATCATTTGAAAAAGTGGAGATTAACCAAATTTATAGGATGAGTTAAAAACTCGTAGATGGATTAGCCAATCATGGGAATTACATGTTGGAGAAGGTGATGTAGGAGGGTGATCTAATACCATGGCTGAACATTTTAAAACTATTTAATGATGACAAGACCTCAAATTTTTTGGAATGACGGTCTCCAAGTATCACATGTTTGGTACCATGGAAAGGTACATTATATCTCGGGAAGGGGGTATGAACTAACCATTTTTGTGCTTATTTTTTTATCTCTGGTTGTGTGGCTTAACTTTTCCATGTTTTAAAAATTTGTAATGGGTCTAGTTCAGAATGGGAGGTGGAAGAATAAGAACTACACCAACCACTTAACATCATATTAAGCATGATGCAAATCTATGGATTCTTCTATGAAGAGGCAGGTTTTTGAACTACATGAAGCATCTTAAAAGTATTAACCACCAACTTGCAATTGAAGTTGGAAATGCTTGGGAGGGGAGGGAGTCTTAATTTGAGGAGTATGGAGATATATGTCACTAAGGGGGGCCATTGCTAAAGCCATGAGATTATCCTTGAAATCTCTTAAACATTTCAACGATTAAAACCAGGTGTAAGCACAAAATTACCACTTTTCTCATCCCTAATGAGAGAATTATAATGTTTGACGATGACATTGTTAGAAGTTATCTACCAGATCAATGACCGAATATTTGCATGGGTAGTAATGAAATAACTTACCCTTGAAGGAAAATTTAGGCAAATATTTTTTGATCACCTCTCTATTCTCCACTATTTGTGAAGAAATAAACTAATGAGTTTTACCCTACTTTCTCCTAAGATCCCTCACCCATTCTATCTCTAATTTCAAAAATGACAAAGTGGATATTCCCATGTATTAGGGTTTAATCTTGTTATTGTTCCAAAAAGGTAAACTTATTATTCCCGCTCAGCTTCATGCCCATAGTGAGGCGGAATTTGACAATGAAACCCTGGTTGTGAAAATGAAACATTTTAAAAAGTTGGATTACAGGATAATACATATGACATTTCCTGTTAATTTTATCTGTAACCTAGAACAAGGTGATAAGGAAAGCAGGAAAATTTCTGATAGTAAGGAAAAAATACTGACAAATCTGTTGATTTGGAAAATAAAGATGTTGGACGATTGAATCGACTATGGATACTGTTGGGGTTAGCACACTAGTTGTACAGATAATATATTTGATCTAAGCATACATGCAAATAAAAGTGGATATTCTACTAGAAGAAATATATATAACAAGAGATATAAATCAACACCAGATTTATCATGGTTCACTCAGTGTGGGCTACGTCCACCAAGAAACAAGACAATCTATTATCCAAAGATTTGACAAGATATACAATTGAATATTTACAATCTTCCACACCTCTCAGATGTACAATATTTTCTTTTCCTCAAGCTTTTGCTTCTTCTCCAATAATTCTCTCTCTCACAATAATAATCAACTTTTGCAAGTTCTTCTTACTTCTAAACCCTAGCTTTCATGCTTATATAGGCGTGTATAAGAATTAGGGCACTTATCCATGCAATTACAATTAATAGATCTAATTTAATGCTAAAAATAAATCTAATTCCCAAGAGTTAATTAAAACACTCCCACACAGGTAACCGATGCCGGTTAGCCCTAACCGATGTCAGTTCCTCCTTGCCTGACCGATGCTGGTCCCTCCTAACCGATGACGGTTACTGTGTTTTCCATCAAGTTTCACATTTCATGCTAATACGAAGTAATTGAACTCCAAAACTCAATAATCTCCCACTTGGAGATTAATTACTACACCATACTTGTACAATATCATTCTTGGATCCTTCCTTAGCTTTGTTTCTTCCTCTTTAAGTCTTAAACTCAAAGACTAACAGAAGTGGAGTGTAGCTCCAACTTCTCCTTTACTAATGGCTTTGTTTGCATATCCGCAGGGTTCTCGCTTGTATGAATCTTTTCCAGATTCAACTTCCCATCCTCTAATACCTACCGTATGAAGTGATACCTCAACTAAATGTGTTTCATTCTTGAATGAAATGTTGAGTTATTTTCCAAATGAATTACACTCTGACTGTCATTGAACAATTTGTAATAATCTTGCTCGTTTCCCAAATCTTCCATGAACCTACTCATCCATATCATCTCCTTGCTAGCCTCTGTAGCTGCAACATACTTTGCCTTTGTATTAGATAAAGCCACAACCTTCTACAATATTGAAATCCAGCTAAGTTCCTTCCCACCTACAGTGAAAATATATCCAGTAGTGCTCCTCCTACCATCCAAATCTTCGTCCATATCTGAATCAACATAGCCACATAATGAAATATCTAAACCTCCATAGCATAACTACATGCTAGATGTCCCTTTATAATACCTGAGTATCCATTGGACTGCTTTCCAATGCTCTTTACTTGGATTGGCCATATATCTACTCACAACTCTCACTGCCTATGCAATGTCTGGTCTGGTACAAACCATAACATACATGAGACTCCCAACTACTGAAGCATATGGTACTCATGTCATGTTTTTCACCTCCTCATGTGATGAAGGACACTAATATTTGCTCAATTTGAAGTGTCCAGCCATAGGTGTACTAACATATTTTGTGTTCTGTATCTTGAACCTTTCCAACGCCTTGTAGATATAATCCTCCTGAGACATACAATTTCTTGTTTTTCCTATATCTATGTATTTTCATGCCAAGGATTCTTTTTGCAGATCCTAAATCCTTCATAACAAATGTGTGAGCTAGTTTTCCCTTAAGCTCACTATTTTCCTGCATACTAGATCCTGCAATAAACATATCATCCACGTACAATAACAAAATAATATAGCTCCCATTTTCAAGATTCTTGAAATAAACACAATGGTCAGATTCACATCTTAAGTAACCATGCTTATGCATAAAACTATCAAACCTCATGTACCATTTTCTTGGAGCTTTCTTGAGCCCATATAGGCTCTTTTTTATCATGCAAAATAATTTCTCATTACCCTTGACTTCATACCCAAACAGTTGCTGTATATAAATCTCTTCATCCAAATCACCTTGAAGTAAATCTGTCTTCACATCTAGTTGCTCTAAATGCAAAGTATCTACTGCAACTAAATTAAATACAGTATGAATAGAAGTCATCTTAAGAATATGAGAAAATATTTCACCAAAGTTAATACCTACTTTCTGTGTAAATCCCTCTACTACAAGACTTGCCTTGTACCTTTTCTGTCCACCCTCTTCCTCCTTGATCCTGTAAACCCACTTGTTTTGTAATCTACTCTTACATACTAGAAAATTGACCAAATATGAAGTATGGTTATGTTCCAAGGAGTCCATCTCCTCATCCATGCCATGCTCCCATTAGACGTGGGTATTATCTTGCATTGCTTATTCAAAAATTTTTGGTTCACCATTATCAGTCAGTAAAAAATAAAATAGAGGTGTAAATATTTCTAGAGGTTTACTTACCATTTGTGATCTTCTCACAGGAGTTTGAGGTATCAGAGGCTCATTCTAGACATCCTGGACATTTGTATCCAAATCTGTCAGTGACCAACATCGGTCACCTGTAACCGACATCGATTCTGCTAACCGATGCTAGTTCTACTCTTTTGTAACCGATACCAGTTCTTGCTGACCGATGTCGGTAAGGGGTCAACTGACATCAGTTACTGGTGTAACCATGTCAGGTATTACTTTTAAATATGAGAGTTCATTTTAATTCACAAAATTCTCAACTGGTTCATCCTTGGGTACCAAAATTTGATCCATGTACATTCTCTTTTCATTCCATTTAATATAACGACCTATTAATTAATTATAATTCTATAAATCCCAAAAATGAGAAACTGAAATCACCAGATCCATAACCAATGAAAGATGCATCTCTTGGATTTTGCATCCAACTTTTTTCCTTTTTTCCTTATCAACATGCACAAAAGATTTTGAACCAAAAAATTTAAGAAAAGAAAGATCTACCTCTTTTATAGTCCAAGATTCCTCTGGTATTCCTCCATCTAGTGAACTTGAAGGACCAATGTTAATCAAATAAACCACTGTATCAACTTCTTCTGCCCAAAATTGCAAGGGCAATCCAGAATGTATCCTCATACTTCTAGCATGTTCCATGATTGTCTTGTTCATTCTCTCTGCAACACCATTCTCATGTGGTGTTCTTGGAACCGTTCTTTCTCTACGTATCCCATTCAGTGAACAATAATCATTGAAATTTTTTCTACAGTATTCACCACCATTATCAGATCTAAGGCACTTTAACTTTGAATTTGATTCATTCTCAACAAGGGATTTCCATCTTTTAAAAGTCTTCAAAAACATTAGATTTATGTTTAATACAATAAACCCATACCTTTCTTGTAGCATCATCAATGAAAGTAACATAATACTGGGATCCTCCATGAGAAGCTACCTGAGCTGGTCCCCACACATCTGAGTGTACAAGCTCCAATTTTTGCTCCTTCTTAGTTGCCCCAACTTTGAGAAATATCACTCTCTTTTTACTTTCCAAAGACACAATGCTCACAGAAATCAAGATCTAAATCTTTCAAATATGATAACTTACCCTTAGCCTTTAAGATCTGCATTCCTTTTTTACTCATATGGCTCAACCGATTATGCCACATGCATGCATCTGAATCTGAAGTAGATAATGTAGAAAAAGAATCAGTAACACAGGTAGATAAATATAACTGTTCCTACCTTCTTACCTCTTTCCACAACAAAAAAATCCCTCGGTGACTTTCTAAGAGTTTGCTATGTAAAAGTCACCATGCAACCAAATTCACCTAGTTGTCCCTAAAGAAATAAGATTCCTCCTAAGGCTTGGCACATGCCTCACATATTTCAATACCCATGTATTTCCATTCTGTAATTCAAGATGAACTTCCCCTTTGTCAGTAATACTGCAAGGTTCATCATCACCCAAATAAACATGCTCAAAATTTCCCTGGACATAATTTCTGAAATAACCCTTATTAGGGGTTACATGGAAAGAAGCTCCTAAATCTAAAACTCATGATTCTATTATATTATCTAAAGAAATAATAAGGGCATCTTGCACTACCTTTGTTGTAACAAGATTTTCCTCTTTATCATTTGTCTGGGTGTTAGTTCTCTTTATCCTTTGACCGACAATCTTTCTTTGCATGGCCTTTCTTTTCACATTTCCAACAGGTAATTCCCTTACTTCTATGGATTTAGATATTCTATCCCTTGACTTTGATTTCCCATTATTCTTACTTTTGGATCTCTCATTCTACCTACCCTTTGCTTTCTACATTCAAAAGCATTCCCAGATAATGATTCCTCTGTACTTTTCCTACGAATTTCTTTATTCAAGATTGTACTAACTACATCATCAAACTTCATAGTATTATTAGCAGATGTATGTATTACTAACAGCCATTACCAAGTTATCCCAACTATCAGGAAAAGAACATAAAAATAAAATTTCTTTCACTTCATCATCAAACGAAGGTATTGAACCGAATTTTGACTGATTTACAATAGATAAAAAATAATTCAAATGACTAGATGTAGCTCCACCTTGATGCATCTTAGAAATAAATAGTTTCTTCATCAAATAAAATTTATTTGAAGCACTAGGTTTTTCATATAAATTAGCAAGAGATTTCATTAACTCTACCGTAAATATCCGCTTCTCTAATATTGGAAGCCACAGATGCTGCCAGGATCAATCTTATAGATCCCAAAGCCTTTCTATTAAAAATATTCCATTCTTTATCAGTCATCTTCGCAGGTCTATACTTTTCATCCAATAGTAAGTACAAATATCTTTGATACAAATAATCCTCAATCTGCATCTTCCATAATTGATAATTTTGGCCGTCAAACTTCTCTACCTTGTATTTATTTTCTTTTGTCCATTGTTGTAGCTCCCACTCAATCGAAAATACCCTATATGAGTAAATATGTCAACCCCCAAACCCCTAAAAAAAATCTCTGATACCAATTGTTAGGGTTAGCACACCGGTTGTACAGATAATATATTAGATCTAAGCATACATGCAAATAAAAGCGGATATTCTACCAGAAGAAATATACAAAACAAGAGATATAAATCAACACCAGATTTAACGTAGTTCACCCAGTGTGGGCTACATTCATCAAGAAACAAGCCAATCTATTATCCAAAGATTTTAGAAGACATACAATGAAGATTTACAATCTTCTACAACCTCTCAATATGTACAGTACTTTCTTTCCTCTCAAGCTTTTTGCTTCTTCTCCAAGAATTCTCTCTCTCATAATTATCTTGTCACAATAATCATAAATTTTCTCCGACCCTTTCTTTTAAACTCTAGCTTTCATGCTTATATAGGCATATACAAATTTAGGGCACTTAGCCATGTAATTACAATCGATAGATCTGCTTTAATACTAAAATTAGATATAATTCCTGTGAGTTAAATAAAACACTAACACACAGGTAACCGATGCCGGTTAGCCCTAACCGATGTCGGTTCCTCCTTTCCTGACTAATGTCGGTCATAGGTGACCGATTTTGGTTACTGTCAACTTCCAGAAAGTTCTATTTGTATGCTAAAACATGAGTATTTTAGCTCCATACTCAACACCGCATACTTCTTCTGCATGTCCTGCACCTCTTGCAACCTTTTCCTGGTCAATATAACCTACTGCTCCATGTCTTGAAATAAGGTTGGCCCAAGAGAAACCATGTCCTATAACATGTCCCAACTCAAAGGTGTCCTGCACTCTCTACCATATAATGTTTGAAATATAGTCCTGCCTATTGATCTCTGGAAACTATTATTGTAGGCAAAATCGACAATGTATAGATGCTCCTCCTATCTCAACTGGTGATCCATAACATACATCCTAAGCATGTCCTCCAAGATTTGATTCACCCACTCACTCTATCCATTTGTTTCAGGGTAATATGTCATGCTAAAATTGATCCTCATCTTAAGAGCATGCTACAAGGAGGTCAAACATGGGAAGTGTACAAAGGATCGCAGTTGTAAATGATCTTCTATGGAATCTCGTGTAATATGACAATCTTGTCAAGATATACCCATGCCGCTACACTAGCCATGTAGGTGGTCTTCACTAGAGAAAATTAAGCCACTTTCATGAATTTATCCACCATGATCATGATGGTGTCGTGGTGGTATCTCGATGTTGGTAACCCAACAATGAAGTCCATAGAAATGGTATCCCATTTCCACTCCGATATAGCATGAGGAAAGAGAGAGCTGGATGGATGCTGATGCTCGAAATTCACCCTTTGAAACTCTAAATAGTGTGACATGAATAGAGCCATGTCTCTCTGAAGTTCTCTCTAATGGTAAAACTGCCTCAAAGTGGCATGCATCTTCTTCACCCCAGGATGGGATGAATATGGTGCATGATGAGCCTCCGTCAAAATGTCCTGTCTTAAGGCCCCATCTCTAGGAATGTATATCTGACCTCTATGTCTAAGAATACCATCTTCCTCTAATTAAAATCCATCAAATCTCCCCTCAAGGGGTCTTTGGGACTTAATCTCTGCTTTGGCTGCAAGATAGAAACTATCATGAGGAAGCTACTACAAAATTTTTCTCTGCAAATCTATGCCCACTGAAGTAGCCATAGGCACGTGTCTCTGTCTACTCAAGGCATTTTCAACCACTTTCTCCTTCCTCTTCACATGCTATGTCTCCATATCATACTCACAAAGCAACTCCATCCAACACCACTGACAAGCATTGAGATTGGACTATGTGAAGAGGTGGTGAAGACTCAAGTGATCAGTCATGAGTGTAAATCTCTAGCCAAGAAGGAAATGTATCCATTGCACCAAGGTGTGCACAATGGCTACAAGATCAAGATCATGAGTTAGATAATTAAGCTCGTAATTATTGAGTTTATGAGACTCAAAAATAACTACTCTGTCCTCCTGCATCAACAAACCTCCAAGTCCTGCCAAAGAAGCATCTGTGTAAACGTATAACTCCCCCTGAGGTTCTGACACAACTAGAATAGTTGCTATCATGAGGCATTCCTTTAGTGTCCTAAATTCCTACTCACATTTGTCTTACCATACAAACTTCTTCCCTTTCCATTTAAGGGAAGTGATGGGGTGCGTAATCTTAGAGAAGCCTTGAACAAATATCCTATAATATCCTACCAAGCCCATGAAGTTACGCACCTATATCACACTAGTGGATATTGGCCAATCCATGATAACTCAAATCTTGGAAGGATCAACTACGATACCTCCCCCAAAAATGATGTGGCCCAAATATTTCACCTCTATCTAAAAGAACGTATACTTCTCCAAGTTCTCATAAAGATGCTAATCATGAAGACATTGAAGAACCTAATGAAGGTGATCCTCATGCTCATCATGCATATGTGAGTAAATAAAAATGTAATCAAGGAAGATGAGCATGAAGCAATCCAAAAAATTCCTGAACACCCCATTCATCAAGCTCATGAACACTATGGCCACATTTGTCAGACCAAAAGGTACCACTATGAACTCGTACTTCTCATGTCTCATACGGAAGGTGGTCTTATGAATATCTACCTATGTGATCCTCAGTTGATGATACCCTAAATTAAGATCTATCTTAGAGAAAAAAATAGCACCCTTCATCTGATCAAATAAATCATCAATGTGTGGAAGGGGGTAATGATTCTTGATCGTTACTTTGTTCAGCTGATGGTAATATGGTAATAAATACACAACCATAGAGATCCATCCTTCTTCTTCATGAAGATCACTGATGCACCCCAAGGGGATACACTTGGAAAGATTAGGCCTTTGTCTAGAAGGACCTCAAGTTACAACTTGAGCTCATATAGCTCATCGGTAGTCATCTGATAAGGTTCTCATGCAATAGGCTCTGCACCAAGAACCATATATATATGAAAATCTATCTCACATGGGGTAGGTAACCTCGGTATCTCCCCTAAAAAAAACATAAACTCCCTTAAGATGGGATGGTTCACTAGAATCATCCTCTGATCTGTCACTAACCATAACAACATACATCTGACAACATCGTTTCACACATCGCTTAAGCTACATAACAGAGATGGTATGAATAGAAACGGGCCTCCTAACCCCTTCTATCACTAACTCCACTCCTAGATAATGAGTACAAGAAATAGTCTTATGGTAATAGTCCACTCTAGCTCTGTGTGTAGACAACTAGTCCATGCCCAAAAGGACACCATAAGAACCCAATGGAAGGATTCAAAGGTCCAAGGTAATGGTGAAGAATCCCAAATCCACAACACACTCCTTAACTAAGGAGTCTAAATAAATTTTTGCTCTTGAAGCCATCTCAACATACCAACTATGACCCTACCTAACTGTCACTAGCCTGCAACGCTCTACTAAGGATGGTGTAATAAAATAATCAGATGAACTAGAATCAAATAATATAGAGGTGGAAACACCACCAATACTAAATGTCATCTCTATCATGGTACTCTGGTGCTTAGCTTAGTGGTTCCCGATTGCTACATAGATCTGATGGTTCTATGTCATATCTCCAATAGTAAGCTCTGAGATTTGCATCTTACCCTTCTTTCTAGGTTTGTGTGGGCACTCTCTCCAATGATGTCTAATAATGCCACAACCAAAATAGTTTCCTAGTCCTCTCTAGTGAGATGCAGCTCTAGCCGGTGCTCTAGAGGTCTGAGCTATGGATCCTGATGATCCAACTATAGACTACTGAGGTCTTTGCTAACGAGCTCCTAGTGACTGAGCTCTATGTACACCCTGTTTCCTGATGGGACCCCTAATAGGGGGCCCCATACTCCGCCCCTCCATGTGTTAAATCTCTGAGGAGGTTTGTAATTTGGGTGGGTCTGCTACTGCTCTTGAGGTGACCTGAAGGAATACTGTCACAAAATATGTTTGCCATGAGGAGGAGGAACTGACCTCCTCGATCTATTATCCTGCATCTATTGGATATGGGTCCAAACTCTTTCTCTAGTCTGATGTGTCTTCCCCCATATCTCCTCTGCAATATAGGCCTTCTCCATGGCCTCTGCTAATGTTTGTGGGTAGTGAATGCACATTGCACCATCCAAATCAAAATTCAAGATCCTGATGAACCTATGAATCCATACCTCCTTGTCCTACATATAGTCGACGTATTAGAGTAGGTCCATAAATCGACTCTCATACTTGGCTATAGTCATAGATACCTAGCGGAGGCCATGAAACTCATCTATCCACTGCTAAATAAACCTCTTAGGAAAATACTTACTCCTAAAATGCTCCTCAAAAAGCTCCCAAGTAAATGTCTCCAAGTCAACATGGATCTTCTGCTCCTCGGTCCTCTACCAAACTCCTACTCCATTCCTTAGAAGATGGATCACAACACATGCTTTCATGTTGCTAGTACAAGGGAAAAGCTTGAAGCATCCGCTCAAGCTCACCAACCAGCCTCTGCTTGAAAAATGCTTGTATCTCCCGAATAGTGAGATGGTGGTATCTTCAGGATCTCCTTGATATGGTCTGTAGCTGACGTCTAATGACCCCTAGGTCTCTCTGCATGCTCCTCCTTTTTCTTAGGGCTCAACAATCTATCATTATATCCTGAAATGTTGTCTCCATGCCCTCTCTGTGGTGACTCTACTCTAGCCAACTCCACATGGAATTTCCCTTCGCTATACTCCTCGTTGTGTCAAGGGGATGCATGGGCCTCCATTGATGGCTCCATGTCATGTCCAGCAAGTCATCCTCCCAAGGACCCTCCACGGATAGCGGCATTGACATCGTGAAGTGTCTGTAGAATTTGAGGTAGAATTGCCACTACAGCCTACTCTGGAGGTTGTATATTTAGGTCTATGTGAAAGTAACCCTCATCTAATATGTGCTTCCTACATAGATCAAGGTGAGAGTTTGTTCATTGTTCTAGGTCTTGTTTTAGTTTTCTATGTTTTCTAAATTATACAATTATCAAACATTGTGGTTTTCTATATTAAAAGAAACCAATTTTGCATTAGGTTAAAAGTTCATGTTTCGTGCTTTCTAGTGTGCCCAAGGGTCCAAGCTTTAAACCCATGGCTCTGATACCAAGTGTATCACCCACAAACATGATGTTCTAGGAACACACTAATGCCTAACACTTGTCTCAAAAATGGAGACAATTTTTTTTTAGTTACAAGATAATTGTAAGAGGATTGAACAGGTTAAAAGGATATTAATCCCCTAGGATACAACAACTAACTACTACCTCTAAACTCCAATTTCTGATTAAAGAACCAAGTCTAGATAAAACGTTAACATAATATGAATTTTATCTATAAGGTTCATTAATCAATTATTCATTAGGAAGGTGCCAATGATTAATTTACATATTTAATTGTTTTCTTCTCTTTAGTTAATGTTAAATCCTAATAAGGTTAATCTTATGTTAATTTATTTAAATTTATTATCCTATTACTTAGATTCCTTTCCACTAACTTCCTAAGGCTTACTAAGAACTAAAAAAGGTTAGCGATCTCAGGAAATTAAATGGCCCCATTCCCCAATTACACATACCCTTAAGGATTTAATTTAAACATTAAAATACATTTCTACCAAACAAAAGTAGGGTTAATCTTCCACCCTTAGATCAAATCAATCATGGCCACTAGATCCTAGGGTTCCAAACTAGCCATAAATTTTCTTATGATTCTATTAAAACCATTCCTTCATTCTCTTTCCCTCATTTGGTCTATTTGTTTGCTAAAAATTGTAGGTTGGAGAGGAGAAAGCCATGGGAGCAAAAGAGGAAGAAATATGGAAGATTCTACAAGGAGGTCTAGCTCAGATTATTTTAGATTAAAGTTTTGTTACATTGTTATTTCTTTCATTCAAGGATTGCGAGGGATTTCCATCACCAATCTAATTTTATTTCAATCCATTTGTATTTGGGTTTTCAAATTTGTGGCAAACCCTACCCCCATTGTTATATATGTAAAGAATATTTTCAATTCACCATTTGTATGTTTTTATCACTCAAATCCATGGGATTACTCATTGTTTGCTTGCTGGTGATCATTAGTTAAATTTTACAACTTAAAATTTAGTATAAACCAGTTAAAGTTTTTACACAAGCATGGATCTAAGGAGTTCTGTTGCAAGTGATAGAACCACCGCCTAGAGTAGCCTCGTGGTCATGGGACCACCACCCTTCCTCGGTGACAAACCATGGACCACCACCCTACTGAGTGGTGGTTATGGGACCGCTATTCTGCACAGGGCGACGATCATGTTTCTTAGAAATAGAACCTAAAATTTGAGATTTCCACAAAACCAAATTTTACTTCAAAGTTCTAAAATACATGTTGAACTTGATTTTATGCTCCTAAAGTTTCTATTTTTGGGGTTTCATTCCATTAGTTAATTTCTTGGTTAAAAATTACTCATTTTAAGCATTTTGAAATTCAATGGTAATAATAACAACTATAAGATCCATTCCATTTTGTTCAACTAAATTTCTTCCTATTTCAAGAGTATATAGGATCTAAATCTACCTCAAATGTTATTATTTTCTTACTACAAAATGCAACATATCAATACAACATCGTACTTCAAAAAAATTTGTTTGTTCACATTTTCACTTCAATATTTGTACATTCAAACTAACTATATCAACTTTTCTTTACATTCCATGAACTAAACATACAATTTCAACTTATTACAACTTATATATTTCCTTATTTCTCATTTATAATAAAACAACTTCATAATGGAAGTAAAATTTCTTTTTTTCCATTGAATATAGTTCATATATTTTAACACAAAGAACCACTTTTCTCACAATCCATCAAAGATTTCAAATAAAGAGAATTACTTCCTTGTCTATTTATCAAAACTAACTCTACAATACAAATATTTCTTCTTTCTTTTCCAATATATAATACATATTTCATAACTAACAATGGAATGCATTTTTCCTTCACTAGTTCAATACAATGTCCTCCACTTAAAGTGGGAAATCATACAAAAATATAAGCTAAAAGTACAATACAAAATTACAAGTTCCTCCACTCTAAGTGGGAATAACACAAAGGAAGTTTCACAAGGTCTTCAACAAAACTCTAACTTCACAAATCCAAAAAGATAACTTGTCCTGTAACGCCCGTTAAAACAACTCACTTGAGACCCAAGAAACAACCTAGGATTACTTAGGAAAATTATGGAATAAATTTTTTTTATTAAAAGAATCTACAACTAGGTTACAAGGAAACAATTGTCACTAACAGGTTCTAGAACAATTCAAATCCACTAGATCAAAATTTTCTTTATTAATAATTATTAGAGTCACCAGGTCCAAAATTTAGGGTTAGAAGTATCAAATAGGTTCAAAGGGAAAACTTCATCACCATACCCATTCTCTAACAGGCTTAAAGTTTCAACTTGATTTTTCTCACACTTAACACATTCAAAAATTTCCTAAATTATTCCCATTAGATAGAAAATTTCCTCACCTTTCCAATGATATAAAGAAGTCCTCTTAAATCCTCATAAAACTCAATCTTTTGGGCTGACAGACCTTGGGAGGAAATTTTTCCCAAGAACGGGCCTGTGGGCCTAGGGGTGAAAATTTTCCCTTGCACGGGTCGGTGGAGTGGGGAAGAGTTTTAGCATTTTTTCCCTTTTTGGGGAAAAAGCATAAATTTCCTCCGCGTGCCTGTGGGCCTAAAGAGGACATGTGTCAAGCTCAGATTGGCATGGGGAAAATCAGACATGCGGGGAAACATACAAATTTTAGACTTTTACTTCAAAAAGTGAAAGGGGTTAAATTTTACATACGCCTTCACCGACGCCTAATGCTTCCATGTGATAGAGTTTCATTGGCTGCAGGCTAGTGGCTCGGCGGAGAGATTTAAGAAAAATTGCCAAAGGGGGGTAAAAAGGTTAAGTTCCAAAATACTCCCGCGCCTCTACCAAGCCATGTGGTAGCACCCTATTGGCTGCGGGTTGGCGGGGCTGCATGAAAAATCATTAAAAAAATTCTAATTTTTTTTTTTTTCAAAATGATTAAGTCACAAGGGTTCTGCCATTTGGTTGTCACCTCATTGTGCCACCTGGCAGTCTCTGATTAGCTGTAGGCCAGTAGAGAAAAGTTTGAAAATTTTCCCAAAAAATTTCCTAAGTGTTTTAAGGAAAAATTCAGGTGACGGAACCGCCAAGGAAATTTTTTCCAAAATTTCTAGATAAGAAGGAAAATTTTAGAGGGCCATAACTTTTGATAGAGAGCTCAGTTTTGGGAAAATGAGGACTTTTTAGAAAGCTCTCAATGCCCTATTTGGACTAAGATCATTAATTTTAGATTTTGATAAGGTTTAATTGGTCAATTTTAAGAAAATGAACTATAGGATTTTTCAAATAGACATGCAGGATTGTTCTAAGAATAATTTATGATGCATTTAGAACTTGTGATTTTTCTTAATTGATTTCTAATTTAAATTTTTACAACTTCTGATAGCAAAAATATTGTGAAAGGTTTGTGCCCGATTTTGCAATGTTTGAAGGATTTTTTCTTAAGTATTTTAGTCCAATTGAGTTCATTTATATCATAACATGTAAGATTTTAATGTTTCATTGTTATTTATTGCTTGCAGGTTCGAATTGTTCATTTTAGATAAATTATTTTCTAGGATGAAATACAAAATAGAGATTAATTTCTAAAGGATTTGTTTATCATTTTTCATCTTCCAAACATGGAAATTCATTTCTCTTGTAGTCTAATGCATTTAGTTGATTTAAAAAACCATTTAATAGCTAAAAAGTAAAGTTTGATTCCCAATTTTAACATATTTCAAAAGAACAGAGTTACATATATTTCCTTTCTTTCAACCAGAGATTTAAATAACATTTAAAGATCAGATTTCAATGCAAATGAAGAAAGGTATTGCAATCCTTTATTGATTTCAAATACAACTTTACATCTCTCAATTTCTTGAATGCAAATAACATATTTTAATTTCTTCCTTTCAAATGAACAGAACAGAGTATATATATATATATATTTCACATTCTTTCAAAGTAAAAAAGAGTCTTCCTCTTTTTCATTTCATTTTATAACTTTCATAATCCATACAACATCCTTGTTAGAGTAGATATTTATCTTAGCTCATGTTCACCTAAGTAATTTATTTACCTTTATTGTATTTATCCTCACCCACTTATGTGTTTGCATATTTATTTTATCTTATTTAGATATTAGGAGGTATTATCTGGTTGTTAGGTATAGTTCTTTCCTTGATCTATGGTATTGACTAGATCCTTGATGTCTAGTTCTCTCCTAAATCTATGGTCTTGACTAGTTATTTGATTGTTATTCCTTGCCTATATAAGCAAGGCTCATTCTAATTGTATTTCATTGAGTTACATAATAATATATGATATTATTTCTCATTTGTTTGCATAGTTTTTATGCAAAGTTATTCTAGAAAATTGCTTTCATCTTATTGATCATGGTGTTTGATTAACATCTGTGTTATTTTCTTGGTATGATCTGGTTATCGTTCCTTTCATGGTATCAGAGATGGAGATTGTTGTTGACATCTGTCTGTAAGTTTTATTTTTCAAATAAAATCTTTGTATATTCATATATTTGGGATTTGGTTGTATCTTGTCTCTGCATGCACTTTTATGCAAAATAGAGGCTTCCATTGGATCCAGGAGGTGTGAAAACCCTAAGACTCATTAAAGTCCTTAGCCCTTGGTCATATGGTATGGTCGTATGAGGGCTTAAAGCTTGTGATTCCCACTAGTAGGTGCTTAGCTTCAGCCCTCTTTAATTTATTTTTTGTGGTGAAGGCAATAACAATTTATTTTGTTTTAGTGGTAACTACAATAAATAACAAAGCAAAATAGTAAAAAGGTAGTAACTTTTGATTGGTAACTCAAATTTGACTGTCATTTTTTGCAAAAGTGCTTGTTTTTTCATGATATTTCTATTGGAGTTATTTATTTTTAGACTTACACTATAATTATAAAGTGCCAAATATGAAGGAGTGTTGTAATTAATTGTGGATGTAATTTCGGCTTAGCCCGACGTCCTAAATTTTTGAGAGTTGCAGTTTGTAACTATCATGGATTCTGAGAATGATATGCTTTTCTCTAAAGTGTGTGGACTTCAAAAGGATATTGTAAAATTTGTGGAAGAAAATAGATCACTCAAGAAGTGAAATTATCTTCTACAATCACTCATTCACAATAAGTATACAATAATACACTCCCTGCAGAACAAACTTGCTAGCCTACAGCATCACCATCATAGTGTGGACAATCACAGCCATGCTCCTAGTCCACTTGCAACTATTTCTCCTGAACCCAATGACATTGATCTCTCATTCTTTGAGTCTATTCCTACTCTTGATGCTCATACACCTATGAAGCTTGTTACTGCATGGTCTTCCACATCTTTGCCTATTATAGTACCACATGTTGTGTATCCTATTTCTCCTTAGTTACATGGATTTTTTGAGAAGCATACTATTGCATTCAATTCTCGCATGCTCCATTCTATGGATCTCACTAGCGAAGTCATTGGTAGACATTCACAAGGTATTGATTCCTTTATTCCACATGTTATGTGGAATTCTCATCATAACATTGGTTTTCGAGCAGATACTTCATTGGGATCAAACAATGACAGTGCTCATTTTTTTGTTCACTCGACTCTTTCTGAGGATCCTGAGCAACACATGAGTTCTACATCTTCACTCAGGCTTGAGAAACCTAAGATTTCAGTTGTCATACATGATCAACCTAACACACGATTTGATGTTCTTTTGCATGCACCCATTGTGCATTTTTCACCAAGTCATATGTAGACATCTTATTCATCCATCCATGTTGATTTGGCGTGGATATTTGATCACTCATGGAGGTGATATAGGCATTCAAAGAGGACTCTATAGGTGTGGCTCCTCCACCATTCAGCCTCTACCTTTTACATTTTGATGCTTCTTGTTTTGAGCATTTTTCTTTAGCAGGTGTAGTGTATCTCTCTTGTTTGTTGAGAGATTTTGTATCTGTATTTCGACACTTTTGGCATGTTGACAGTATCTCTTGTGGGGGAGCTATTCTGGTGGAGCCTAGTGTTAGTTTGTCTGTGTTCGAGTAGTTGTTTTGACAACTCATAGATATTTGTAGCACCACTCCACCCATTCAACAATATGGGAGGGCCTAGTGTTGATCCTGTTTCTTCAGGTTTTGTGTCCTTGCTTTGTTACCTTGACTTTTCTTGGATCGTGACACTTTGGATTTTGTGTCCTTGCCTTGTTTCTTTGGTTATTGTTCTTGGATCATGGCACGCCTATTTGGAGCACTGGATCGAATTAATGTCTGGTATTTTTTTACACTTTCGACATCACTCCATTGACAGTCTATTTGTATGGAGCTATTCTGGTGTAGCCCAGTGTCAGTTGTTTTTGAGTTTTGTGATCGAGTAGTGGATTCAAACCATAGTGTGCACCAAATTCTTCAACATTGTATGAGTTTTTTGAGCTAAGATTCTTGGGATGCCTTAGAGTTAGTTTTTACTCTGTTTTCTTTGTTGTTACTAGTTTTGGGTATGTTGTGGTGTCCCTTGTTTCCCAGTTATTGTACATGAGTACCTCATCAGGATTAGTTGCCAGGACTCATACTGTGGACATGCCACTTCTATTTTGGCCCCTATATTCACTTGAGGGGGGGTGTTAGAGTAGATATTTATCTTAGCTCATGTTCACCTAGGTACTTTATTTACCTTATTGTATTTATCCTCACCCACTTATGTGTGTGGATATTTCTTTTATCTTATTTAGATATTAGGAGATAGTATCTGGTTGTTAGGTATAGTTCTTTCTTTTATCTATGGTATTGACTAGTTCTTTCCTTGATCTATGGTATTGACTATATCCTTGATGTCTAGTTCTCTCTTAAATATATGGTCTTGACTAGTTCTCTGATGACTAGTTATTTCCTTGATTCATGGCTTGATCTATAACCTTAACTAGTTCTTAGATTGTTATTCCTTGCCTATATAAGCAAGGCTCATTCTCATTGTATTTCATTGAGTTCCATAATAATATATGATATTGTTTCTCATTTGTTTGCAAAGGTTTTATGTAAATTTATTCTGGCAAATTGCTTTCATCTTATTGATCGTAGTGTTTGATTAGCATCTGTGTTCTTGTCTTGGTACGATTTGGTTATCCTTCCTTTCAATCTTTTCATTTCAAAAAATTTACAAATTCATCCAATTCAAATTGGGAAAGGTTACAATGAGATTTCATTTCATAAGGTACTATCAAACTGTCTTTCTCCTCTACCCTAGAACATCAACATGCATTCTTCTCTTTCATCCAATTTGATCACAATAGGAGTAGGGGAAAGGAAATGCTCTCCACCCAACCAAGACATCCAATGAAAAGGAGAAGCTTTCCTTCTTCATTGACCCCTGAGCCCCAACCAAAAAGCAATAGAAGGTGTGATTCAACTCATGGCAACAGTAAGCTTCCACACACAAACATGCATATTTCACAATAAAAATATAGTTCAAAACAGACTATAGCTTACAACTACATTTAAAACATACAAACAAGACTAAGACTTTATCAAGCAAGCCAAAGGAGCAAGGAACTATGGGGGAAGCTGTTTATGCCTCCCAATGGGAAATGGGTATCCACCTGTAACAAACTGCCAATTTTAAATCATCACACACATCCTTATGCCCCCCACAAAGTAAGAAATGCAAGCTATTTCTTTTCCATGGTGAATCCCAATCCCAAACTCCCTCCACAATAAATCGGATGCCACTGGCATTCCCTTATGCCCCCCCTCAATGATTCCCCATAGCCTTCTCCTACACCATTCCTAAACAGTCTACCCAACCAGCCAACAAACACACTAAACATTCACCATTCACACAAACATAAAAATAAATAAAATCATATATAAATATCTAAGCTCCTACCTCTCCATGGTAGATTTTCTTCCAATACAACAAGTTTTCAACGTCAAAAATACAGTCCCAAAATCAGCAATGCCCAAGTATGAAATGCTCTCACATCTCCTCCAAAATCAACAAGAGCTCCAAACAGACAAGGAAATTTCACCCCAAGGAAGCATTCCAAAAGTTCAACAACCCAAAAAAAAGAAAGGAATTCTAATTTTATAGAAGAGGGAAGAGAAGAGGATGAGGTGGATCCATGTAGGATGCCACATCACACATCCTCAACTCCAACAAAAAATTCAAATTCATTCCCCCAAGCATAATAATTTGGTGGGTGAAAATATGATAAATTACTTACACACTCCAACCAAGCCCACACCCCATAAGGACTACAAACTTAAAACATGAAGAAAGTGCGATTAAAAACATGTAAATTGAGTTATAAAAATGCATTAAAAAGGTCTAAAATCAACCCTCCAACCATATGTATGGTTGGTAAATAAAAATTAAGTGGTATGAGACAAGTTTTACTTATCCCACAACCCTCCAAAATTATCCTCCAATGATAAATTTAAATTTCCAAGGAGGGTGGAGTGTTTTCATACTCCAAAATCTTACTTACACAACTCTTACACATACTTACACATCACTTACCATATTTAATACAAGAGCCAGCAAATTCTATAATTAGTTTCTAATATCCCAAATTTGATTGATTGATTTATTTTAACAATATGATTACTCACATTAATTCTCCACAGTAAAAAGAATAATGATAGGGGCAAATGCATCACAAAATAAACACATGCAAATAATAATAAAAAGGAACCACATTAATAAAATACACAAATCCCCTTGGTCACATTCAAAGGTAATCCCCCCTATGGGAATCCCTAACAAAAAAAAACACACACACACAAAACATGTTGCCATGATGACCTTTTTGAATTCTTCTAGAATTCTAATGTGGTTGGTCTCCAATCCCCCGATGTTTGTTGTGATAGTTTAACCTATAAAACACAAATACCTCGTGGCCATATCAAAACATCCAACATGATATAAATGTAATCAAAAAATCATCTACGCATGAATCACAACAACATTAAGGCAATCAACAATATCACTTATAGTTTATACCAACCACTATATCATCATCATATAATGTAAATTTTCTAGGGTCTACTCACCATATCCAAAAATCACATGTCCAAACAACATTCAAAATATATCCATGTCAAATAGTATAACATCATCCACATATGAAGTTTCTCTAATAATCATCATGCATCATAACTAAATCAAGGTCAACAATAATCCACGGTCCAACATTTAACATGATACTAAATCAAAACTATAATAATATCCATAATATAGTCAACAGTGTCATGGTCAGTATCGAAAGGTGTCAAAGGGAAGTGGGCTCTACACCTCCAAGATTTTTTTGATTCACAACAAGATGGAGGGAGAGGCAATGCTCTCCACCTAACCAAGATATCTAATAAAGAGTAGAATTCATCTCCTCCATTAGCCCCCGAGCCCCAACCACATTACAATAGGAGATGATTCCAACACATGGAAACAACAAGCTTCCATAAAACAACCAAATGTTTCACAAAAATTTCAATCACATTCAAATCAACAACAACACAAGAAAGAAGAAAAACAAACCAACAAAAACAAGGCTTAAAATTAAAGCCAAAGGAGCAAGACCTATAGGAAGGCCACTTATGCCTCCAAATGGTAATGGGTGCCCACCTTAAACAAGCTTGTATGGTGAATTTCCAATTGATCTTTTAGGGGTCACTCTTTCAGCCCAAAGTGCTGAATTCAACATTAGATGCCAAGCTCTTTGGTTATCTTTGAGTGTTCTTTTGATGATCCTTAAAATATTCTTGTTATTACTTTCAGATAACCCATTACCTTGTGGGAAATTATTAGATGACGTACTTAAATAAATTTTGTGGTTGACAACCCAATCCATTACATTTGAACCAAGAAATGCTAAGGCATTATCTGAAATGATAGTTGTTGGAACACCAAATATACAAACTATACCTTTATAAAAGGATAGTATCGAATTTTCATTATCATATTTCAAGGATATCACTTCAGTCCAGTGTGTAAAGTAATTTGTAGCAGTCAAAATCCACTTGTGTCCTTGTGATGAAGGTGGGTTTATCATGTCGATAAAGTCAAGACCCCACTGCATGAAAGGTTGAGCCACTGAAATAGGCTGTAAGGACAGTGAAGCTAAATGTTATTTTCCATCAAAGAAAGCACATTTTTTACACTTTGTGATCCATTTGAAATAGTCTTTGAAAATGTTGGGCCAATAGTTACTAGCTTTTATAAATTTTAAGGTTGTGGTACGTGCTGAAAAATGACCTCCTGCAGGTCCTTCATGGAATTCAGATAATAATTTCTGAATTGTATCTTAATCAACACATCGCAACAAGATTTTGTTTATATCTTTTTTGAATAACACGCCATCAATAAAAAACATAAGTTATAAATTTTAACCTGAAATATCTTCATTTGTTTTTGTCCATACCTTCCAGATAAGTGCCAAGTTATAGATATTTAACTAAATCAATAATCCATCTTGATTCCTGAACTTCTTGAACAAGCTCAGGTTGTTGATTTTCTTGTTTCACTATGTAATCTGATTTTTGATACATAACTTCAGCATGTTGTTCTAGATCTTCTAATTCTGCAACATGTTGTTTTTACATATCAAAAAATTATATGCTCACACAAACGATTACCTTGAACTATCTTCACAACATGAAAATAAACATCGTATTTTATGAATTTCGTTATCCCATCCTGCTCTCTTCTCATTCAATTCTTTATTTAACAAGAAATCTTTTACACTTGGATGAGAAACAAGAACATGTATCTTATTGTTTGAAATTATGTACTTAAAATTATTTAGTCCTCAGACTTTTAAAAATACTTATTTTTCAAGAAATGTGTACCTTGTTTTGTAGTCATGTAAACTGTCCAAAGAAAGAAATTCAGTGCTTAATATTTTCATCATTAACATGAGTTAATATGGTTGAGATTGTTTCACCTCCTGCAAGTGCATACATTGTAAAATATTCATCAAAATTTGGATTTACAAGAGTAGGAGCTTGAGAAATGACTATTTTAATTGCTTCAAACCCTTCTCTCCCTTCACTGGTCCAAGAGAAATTCTTATCTTTTTTCAACATAGTTGTCAATGGTTTAACCAATGCTACAAAATCTAGAACAAATATTCAAAAAAGTTGATTTTTTCCCAGAAAACTCTGTAGTTCCTTCTTGTGATGAGGAAATGATAGCTGTGATATGGCTTCAATTTTGAAACGAGCAATTTCTAAACCTTGTTTAGAAATAATATGACTAAGGAATTTACCTTGATGTACTGAAGAGATAGAATTTTTGGAATTCAAAGATATTCCAAACTGTTTGCATAACTGAAAAGTATGCCTTAGATGTATTAGATGTTCATCTAAATTTTTTGAAAATATGGTAACAACATCCAAATAAACCAGTATGTATTTATTTAAATCTATGAAAAGCCATTCCATTACACATTAAAAAGTTACACTAACATTTGAAAGGCCAAAAGGCATTCTTTTGTAAGCATAAGTACCCCACTTAGTGGTAAAAGTTTTTTTGTACCTATCTTCTTCTCGGAATAGAATTTGATTGTATCCACTATAGCCATCCATAAGAGATAGTCTATCAGAACCATAAATTGTTCTTAAAATCTTATCCATATTGGGCAGTGGGTAATGATCTTTTAGTGAACGTTTATTAAGATCTCTAAAATCCACACATAATCTAATTTCTCTGTTCTTTTTCAGAACAAGAACAAGATTGGATACCCAACTTGAATGCTTAACTGGAAAGATAATACCTTATTGGATCAACCTAGATAACTATTTTCTCATTAAAGGTTCTATCTTGGGATTTACAGGACTCTGTGTTTTCCTAACTTTCTTGGAATTTGGCTATAATTCAAAAGTGTGATGTGCCAAAATTTGATCAAACCCTTTCAGATCTTGGTAATTCTGAGCTAAAACATCCTTTAATTCCTTAAAAATATTGATAAAGGAAAGTTTCTCAACTAAGGAACATACCTTTTCAAGAAATAATATCTTCCCATCATAAACTAAGATCTCTTCATAGTTTTCTGCATATGTTGACATCTTTGTTTTGTCTTTCCTAAACTGATCATCACTGTTGAATATGTCTTCTAATGTAACCAAGACTTGAGGTCATTTATTTGTCTTCAATTGATAAATTTGGTCACCATATAAGTGTTGCAATTTCTCTGGATTTACTGCTGAAAATTTAGCTTCTTGCTACAAAAACCAGCAAATCTATTCATCATTTTAAAAAACCTACCAATTCAAATCATTATCGGGTATAGAAGGTGTAGACACCTATAGTTTTATCAATGCATTATTATTCTTAATATTGTACTAACTATTCTTACCCTTGCAAATGTACGACACTTCGTCAGTTAGATCTATCTAACTCCCCCCTTACGACACTCTGTTGGTCACATTTCCTCTTATAAACTAACTAATAGGTTATAATAACCTCTTCTTGGCTAATATTCCCTTCTTTACCACCTTTATTATCTCTCTAGAGTATCAATCCACTTCATTGGATTAATTAAGCCCATAAGAAGCCCTTCAGAAACCTAATTTCTCTCTCAGTAAGATTAATTACCCTCTAAACATGGTTAACTAGTCTTAACCATGGTCATTCTCTTCTAAACAGAATAAAAACCTCACTTTGACTTGCTAAAAGTTATGTTTGGACTTTAGCATTTGTCCCACATGCACCCAAATCTTCCATTTTCCCAAATAGAAAACTATAAATAGGGCTAGACCCCCTCCCTCATTTTTTAATAATTCTTTCTTCTTTTTAGCTCAAATTATAGTATTTTGTTTAGGCTTTAGATTGTTTTTAATTTTCTCCCATTGAGCTAGTAGCATTTGCTTTTGTCTTTAATAGCATAAATATGGAGTAAAAGGGAAGAACCGTTGGCCTTGAAGCCATTAATGGGGAGATCTCTTTCTCTTAGAACACAGAACTGAATGCTTAGATCGTCTTAGGTTCATTATTTAAAACTTTCAAAGAATAGATGTTAGTTTCATTTTCTTAATTTTCTTGTTTGCTTCAAATTAATGTATGCAAAGAAGAAACCCTTGGTCATTTCTTATCACATGGTCCATTGATCCGATTGTTAAAAACCTTTGAGGTTTCTTTAGAGATTATTATCCCAATTCCATGGGTATTGCAACTCTTCATTAAACACATTTGGCACGCCTGGTGGGAAACTTATGTCCATCCTCCATTAATGAAAGTCTTTTAAGTTCTTCAAAGTTCATTTTCAAGTTTTTGGGTCAAATAACTTGTTATTTCCTCATTTCTAAATTTCTAACACTATATAAATGACCTTCATTTACATCTATTATGTGGGTTTGATATAGAAATAGAACACTTTGACTAACAACTAACCTGTTTGCTCTTGAAATTTTGAAAATATGGGAATTTTGCAAGTTTTTCACAGGGGTGCGCATACGTGTTAACGAGGGGCGTGTACACGTTGAAACCCCAGCGTCCCCATCAAAATAGGTGCACACCTATTTGGTAGTCCTCATCATTTAAAACTTTTGTCTCTACAGGGACACGCACACGTCTCTGTCATCTGGGCCGTGTATCCGCTGCTCTAGCCGCGTATGCGTAAATAGCTTGACTGTGAATATTTGAAAATTGTCTATTTTATGCTTGGGCATGTACATGTTGAAACCTAAGTGTCCATGTTAATCTGCAAGCATCCATGTCTGGTTGTAAGTGTCTGGGTTTTAATATACTATATTTCAATAAAAAATTTCTACAGGCATATCTGTTGAGTTGGGAACTTACCCACCGGTTCGGGAGCACTGGTGTCGGTTTGGGAGTGTGGTTGTCTATGTAATAATTAAATTTTTTTATATAAACTGCAAAAACATTTTTCTGGTCTTTTCTGTAGATTCTTAAGACTAATAAGTTAAGAACAAATTTTTTCTTTGGTCTTTCAGTTTACATAGTTTAAAGTGTGTTCAGTTCTTAGCTTAAAAACTAATTTTGTAAAAGTGTGTATGATCTCTCCTCGTGCCTTAAAAACTGATCTTGGAGATCATAAACACTTATACAAAGGTTTGTACTAGATGCTCACAAACACTTATTTTATAAAAGATAAAGTAATTTTATGTGATTTAGTAAGAATTTTCACACTACATATGCTCTTTGTTCATGCCTTTTTGTGATCTTAGGAATCAAAACAAAGGTGAAAATTACCTTTCTGGATATCAATTTGCAATGGAAAATTACTAAACTCATTGTCTACAGGACCTAATGATTGTCAAAGAAAGGTGTCAAAAACAAAACACAAACTTCCAATACACGTGTTCTCACAGGTTGTCAAATGGTGTGCTAATTAAAACCACATTAAGTTAAGAAAGATAAAAAACACACCATATTCAAAACACAGTATTGTAGGTTTCAGAAAAGGGTACGTCCCTATCTGCTCAATTGGAAAATAACCCCTTTGGCATAAAACCTTAAGCTATAACAATGGGGGTGGTACCAAGAACACTAAAGAAGTCCACTGCTGAGTAACCTTGTGGACGAAAGAGGAAGCGCTCCGCTTACCCACTTGACTAGTATGCCTTATGATATAGAGTTACCGATTATTCGTATGACAACCCTAGGGAGAGCACACATGGATGCACTAGTTTCTTTTTGTGCTCGAAGGGGGGTAAAGTAAAGATGAGATACTCCCAAGATAGGCAAGGGACTATTTGGGTAAATCACACTCGCTTAAGACAACTTTGTAACACCTAGTTGAGAGAACTTATTAAGGAGACCATTCTATCTTGGAGCCCACTTTACTAGTCCATTTTTACGTCAATCCATCATGAAGTGACAACTCATCTAGAATCTGAACATTATTTTTCAAACAAGGAAAAGAACCCTTATGAGTTTTATTGAAGAGTCTTTCATCACGAGATTAAACTATGTCCCACTTTCACTTAGTTTTTTCTTGTCTTCAAATGAGGCAAAACTCTGCCCAAGTGGCGCTTGGTTTGTTTTCATATTTTTTTATCTATACCCTTGCATTATCACCACCCATTTTTTTGGGGTGAGAAAGGTGCATACCTCGTGCATTTTTATCAGAGATAGTACTTGCCACTTTTTGGTCTGTTTACACCCATCCATGTTTGTAGTTGTGTTGCTAAATGTCTAAAGTGGGTAGGTACACTTTTTCATATCTTTGATGAAATTCCTTCCATCTTGATTTCAATATCATCTTCACCATTGTGAGTCCATTTCATCTTTTGTCTCTTCTTGAGTTGATATTTTTTTTGCATCCTAGGTGCACGATCTTGGTACTTACATTGTGTTCTCATTTTTGTGAGAAGACGGTATAAGTCCCTTTATTACGCGGTTACACTACTCACATAATTAGAAAAACTCCTTGATATACTTATCACTTGGTTTTGGTCTCGATGTCATCTAAGTCTTCTTAAAAAGTGTCGATAACACCTTATATATACTGTGATAAGGTTTTCATGGTCCTAACACCTTGCTTGATTGGTTAATGTATCATAGTGACATTATTACACTATATCTAGTCACAACTTCCATTTTTTAGAAGGTTTGGATTTCATCTTCATTCAAACTAGTCTTAAATATACCTTGTCGAGGGACTGCGTCAACATCACATTAGTTCTTAGGCCTTGTTACAATTCTAACCTTACCTACATATTGGTACGATATTATCGGTATCTGTTTTTAGGGCCTAGGCTTGGTAACAAAAAATTGAATGATCATTACATTTATGTGTGCATATGAGTGTTCCTTGATAAACCAACTACATAACACTACATCTAGGATACCACTGTCAATAGTCCAAACATTATCTTAAGTGGATTGCAGAAACTATACACTTACGGGTCACACTAGTTACATACAAACGTCTGCTAGTAATGCCTAAAATCACAAAAATGGAAGCCAAATAAAATGAGCATGACATAAGAGAAAACCATTTCGAAACCTTCCCATTCAGTGGAAATAATTTGGCCACTCTCTTTTCTCAATTCAAAGATATGGAGCTATTAATTGATCATAGTGGAGAAGAGTCAGACTCTTTCGGAGAACAACAAAGGTTAGACCTAAACAAATTTGACAAACTCCTATATTATAATAAGGATCAATTAATCGCAAGAGTCTTAGCATTAGGAGCTAACTTCCACAAGAGTGCAAAGAAGAAACAAAGGTCATTAACCCAAATTTATGAGAATGAAGATTCATCTTAGATATAGATAACCCTTTGATGTGGGATACACTTACACTTCTCAGAAACATAACGCCGCTGTCAAAAGAGAACCATCATGAAAACCTCACTATAACACTTCAAATAAAGTGAAAATTGAGCATAAAGCTTCCCCTCCTCCAAAATTTGATGAAGAAGAGGACCCCCTGATTGAGGAGGAGATCCTCCAAAAACAAATCTTGAAGTTTAGCAAGAAACTAGAAAACCTAAGCTCTTCAAGAAGAAACATATGCAAAGACAAAGACAAAAACAAATTTAGCGAGTTTTAATTTGATCCACAGACAGAATATAATTTTAAGGTGACTTAGGTACAAAGACCAATGTTTCCTACTAAGGAGAAACACATTCAGAAAGATTTACAATATATGAAAGATACGCTTACTACATTACAACAGGGAAATGTAGGCCAAAATAGGAAGTATTCGTATGAAGATCTATGCCCTTACCCCTTTGATAAGGACATATTACAACAACCTTTCCCAAAACACTTTACCATTCCCAAGTTTGATAAGTATAAGTGAAAAAGTGATCCTCGTGATCATATAAAAGACTTTTACATGGCTTGCTAAGAGGTCGCATATAGCAATAATTTTTTAATACAACTTTTTCCTTGTAGCCTAGGAGCTGTAGGATTGGAATTGTTCTATAGCATACCCAAGGGCTCTGTTATAATGTAGCCCGCATTAGAGGAGAAATTTTTAAGGCATTACTCCTATAATATGGAAAGTGACATCAAAATGAACAATTTATGCAATACAAAGAAAAAACCCAATGAGACGTTTGCAAGCTTTTTACAACGATGGTGCAGGTTAGCCAGTCATTTTCCTTGTGCATTACCAGAAAAATAGTTAGTAAGAATATTTGTTCCTAACTTAAACCCTGAAATAGCCTTTCACTTACAAATGCATTGTGGCTCTAACTTCAAAGAATTAACAGATAAAGGTGGTCAAATTGAGAAATCCCTCATTGCAAAAGGAACACTTATGTTTGTAACTAAAAACAAACATGAAACCAAATTCATAGACAAACCTAAATTCTTCAATAAGAATAAGCATGCTATTGGTGATGGCAGTATAGACTCTAAAAGGATCCAAACCATATAGATAAGCCCGCTTCTAAAGCTTTCATAAGGACCTTGTCCCAAACTGCCTAAAAATGTACATTTACACCCTTAACAGAGTCCTTGTCTACCATCCTAAAACAATTAGATGATGCCAAAATGGTGGAATATCCAACTACAATGGTACCATACCTAGAGGATGCTCTAAAACTGGTTTGGTTCAAAGATCATGAATATTGCAAACTTCCACTATGTTAAAGGACACAAGACATAGGTGTTTGAGATTGTGCCATTATATACAAGATCTCATTGAGGAAGGAAAGATCACTGTGGATTCTCCCGCTGAGTCTAGTAGAAGTTCAAATGAAAAAATGGGTATTTACAAAGAACCTTTTCCTAACCATGTAGATAAAAAGAAAAGGAAACCATATTAAGGGCAAACCTCCAACAACTATAGGACTGCTACCTATGTTTACCATATAAATGATAGTCCTTATGATCCCCTCATTGGATGTATTCGCTCATCTAATAAACAAATCAACACCATTCAGATTTTAGAAAAGAGTTGCATAGTAGGGACAAGACATGCCCTCTTAGTCACACTAGATCCTATACGTATCCCTCAGGAAGGTTCGGTACAATTTAATAGAGAAGTTAGAGAAAAAACCTACTAGGATATTTATTCTCGATCTCCTCAAAATCTCTAATGCCCATAAGAACATACTGTATAAGACTTTGTAAAATTTAGGGGTCTCAAGAGATGTAGATCCCAAACACCTTCAAGCCATGATTACACACTTGGACTCCAATGATCATACTGCAATCCCACACAACAACCTAGAACATAACTTACCCTTGTATCCCAAAGTGGCAGTTACCCATCGGAAAATCAAGAGACTACTTGTAGATGGGGGATCTGGTCTAAATATTTACACTGTAAAGCTAGTTAAGCAGTTAGGCTAGTCAAAAACAGATATCGGAGCTAAGGCTATCACAATCACAGCTTATGATAATGAAGAAAGAGAATAAGTGGGTACTATAGTGGTTCCCATGGAAGTAGGCCCAATGTATCATGACACAACATTCCATACAACATGCTCCTGGGGAGCCCATGGATCCATGCCATGCAAGCTATTCCATCAAATTTTCGTCAATGCATCAAGTTATGTCATGAAGGTCAGGTGGTTACCATTTTGGGTGACCCGGAACCATTCACACATTGTAGGGCATTACACAATTTTTCTCATGAAGCTTATGAGTTTCCTTCTACAGATGTATTCATCCCTCTATAGACAGAAGTTATTAAAAAATGGATAGATTCAGAGTCCCTCATGCCTTATAATCAGGAATTTCCTTCATTGGTCAAACCATTCTCTTCATGGGAGGCAACATCAGTAAATTATGTCCCAGATAAGCCATTCACTCTTGAACAGGCTCTGTTGATATCAGACTTATCAGTATCCCCCAGAACAAGGGGCAAGCCTTATTTTCAGTTCAAGAGTACTCACAAGCAATTACCTAAACTGTTGGAAAAATTTGTCCATACTAGTGGTATCCTATATGAGGAGAAAATGTTATAGGATCCTACCAGTAAAGTGCCAGAAGGAACCATGGCTTCACGCCATCAAGCACCTCAGTACATCAAAGGTCCCCACATGATGTTTGTCATGGGCTATAGCGGGTTTGGATGTGGCATTAATGCACAAGGCTAGTTAGAGCCTATTCCCATCCCACGTTTTGAGTCTGATAAACATGGACTTGGGATAAGGTCTCATAATGCTCTACCCTCTTAGAGCAATTCCACCTCTTCTAAACATGAGGAGGTTTCATCTCATTCTAATAGCGAAGTAGGTTCCCAATGTAGCCTTTACGAGGATCTTGCCTCTACAAACCTATTCCCGAATTTTTTGGTCCTTACCTTATCCAAATCCATCCCCTTAGACAAATTTCAAGTAGCCCTTGTATATCCTGAACTTATAGATTGGTATCAACAACTTCACGTGCCCCTAGATTTCTTTGAAAATGATGAGGCATCTGATGAGTTTATGGGGACTTAGGGATTTTATCCTAGCTGGGGACCACAAGAAAGGATTTTCGATTCAACCGGACACATGTGCATACTTTGGGGAAGAAGAAGAGATGTGTGGATGGTTGGATAAGAAGGTTGTAAATAAAGGTACAACCACTTCTGAGAAACCTAACAAAAAGGATAAACGGAAATCTCATAGTGACAAGCTCTTTGACAAAATCATAGATAGATAGAATGAAGAGTCTAAAGATGAAGTGATTTATCCATTTAAATATGATAATGAGATACCACATGAAGTCGATCTTACTCTTCCCCCCTGATCCTACATGGATGGAAGATGATTTTAAAATGCTAGCTGAGGAAAAAATCAACATCAACATCAACTCAGAGGAGCAGCCTAAAATAATAAGGTTGGCAACTTCACTCTCAGCTCAAGAACAAAAGATATTTGTAGAGCTCTTAAAATAATATGTGGACATACTCGCATGGACATATGCAGATATGCCTAGTTTGGACCCAGAGCTAGTCATGCACAACCTTGTTGTGCACCCAAATGCCAAACCTATCAAGCAAAAGTTGAGAAAGATGCATCCTAAGGTGGCACTCCTTATCAAAGAAGAATTGGAAAAGATGTTAGCTGCTGATTTTATTAAACCAATTGACTATTCAGAATGGATCTCTAACATAGTCCCAGTACAGAAAAATCCCATTGGCATAAGAATCTGCATTGATTTCCATGACATTAACAAAGCATGTCCTAAAGATGACTTTCCCTTGCCTAACATTGACATGATAGTTGATTCTACTATTGGTTATGAAATGTTGTCCTTAATGGATGGCTTCTTAGGCTATTATTAGATACAGATTGAAGAAAAAGACCAACATAAAACAACATTCATCACTCCTTGGGGGACATTTTATTACAAATTCATGCCTTCGAGATCAACAACACAGAGGCTACTTATCAACGCGCCATGACAGTTATCTTCCATGATATGATAAGTGACATCATGGAAGACTATGTTGATGATATTTTAGCAAAATCCAAGAGTAGAAAAGAACACCTTGGAGTACTAAGGTGTATTTTTCAACGTCTACGAGACTATAAGGTTCACTTGAACCCTAAGAAATGTGTCTTCATTGTTTTATCAGGAAAGCTCCTAAGGTTCATTGTTTCACAGAGAGGGATTGAAGTGGACCCCACAAACATTACGGATATCATAGAAATGCCACCACCTACCACTCTCAAGCAACTAAGGATTCTATAAGGGAAAATCTAGTTAATCCGCTGGTTTAATTTCATAACTTGCAGATAAATTCCACACCTTTACCCATTTTCTCAAAAAGGATGTCACATTAAATTGGGGACTTGACTGTCAAAAGGCCTTTGTGCTACTCATAAAGTAATTGGTCAGCCCACATGTACTCATGCCACCTACCCTAAGAAAACCTCTCCTCTTATACATTTCCACTACCCAGTTTGCTATTGGTGCATTCCTTGCCCAATACAACTTAGACCATAAAGAGATAGTAGTTTACTATCTCAGCCGTACCTTGATTGCATACAAATTGAATTATCCCCAAATAGAAAAGGCCTGCTTAGCAGTTGTCTGCACATTCCAAAAGCTTCACCATTATCTTTTGAAAAATAAAACTAAACTCATACCCAAAGTTTACCCTCTTAAGTACCTTTTATCCAAACCTTCCCTCACAGGCTGAAGGGATAATTGGTTCATTCTTTTGAGTGAATTTGATATCAAGTTTGTGAATCAAAAATATTTAAAAGGATAAGTACTGGCTGATCAGTTAGTAGAAGCACCTCTCCCAGGGATGGAACCTTTGTGCGTAGATTTTCCAGATGCATCTATGATGTATATTGAATAATACGTAGAATGGAAGGTCCATTTTGATGGATCTTTTACCTTCCATGGATCTGGAGCAGGTGTGGTCCTCTTCACTCCAACAGGCGATGTCATACCAAGAGAATTCTGGCTAGGATTCCCATGCACAAATAACATTGTAGATTACAAAGCACTCATAATTGGCCTCAAGCTAGCTATTACATGGAAACATCAGACAATTAAGAGTCATTAGATATTCTCAACTTATCATTAAAAAATTTAATGATGAGTACAAAGTTAAAGATGAGAAGATTATTCCATATAAAAAGATGGTTGAAACCTTGAAGGAATATTTCACATAGGTCATATTTGAGAAAAAACAAAGGTCGCATAATAGATCCACAGATGCTATGGCTACTATTGGATCTCTCTTACCCATAGCACCTACAAAAAGTAATATGCCTTTCTTCATAGAGAATTTACAAGTGCCTACATATGATATGCAAGATTCATATTTGACATGTGAATTTGTTGGTCCTTTATCCCCTTGGTATGACCCTATCTTTCAATACCTACACGATGGCACTCTTCCACCAGACATCACCCATTCTGAAAAGAAAGCCCTTATTCACTGCATAGCCCATTATACCCTCCGAGGAGGCACCCTTTATCATCATGGATACGATGGGAATCTACTTCGTTGTTTGGATGTTGTTGATTCTATCCACGCCATTAAAGAAGTACATGGTGGTATTTGTGGAGCTCATACTAGCGACATGGCCTTAGCTAAGAAGTTGTAAAGGGTAGGCTACTATCGGCCTACTATGGAACTTGATTATTGCAACTTCGTAAAGAAATGTGAACTATGCCAAAAATATGGAAACTTAATACACGCATCAGCACAAGCCTTACAGCCTATTGCAACACCTTGGTCTTTCCCTAAATGGGGCCTAGATATCATATGGAAGCTCCATCCTTCTCCCTCGGATGTTCATACACACATCATCACTACCACCGAATATTTTTACCAAATGGGTAGAGGTTGTCCCCCTTACCTATGTTACCAGTTCACAAATCTCAAAATTTATCATGAACCATCTCATATGTCGTTACGGGATCCCTTCAGTCATTGTCACTGATAATGGTAAATCCTTTAAAAACAAGACAGTTAAAGCCTTGTGTCAATGATTCCATATCTAGCTCAAGTGGTCAACCCACTATTACCCCCAAGGAAATGGACAAGTGGAAGCTACTAATAAAACACTTGTACAGATTATGGAGAAAATGGTCAATAAAACTGGTCATAATTGGCATCTACAGATAAATCCCACCCTCTGGGCCTATCATACTTCCATCCACACTCCTACAGGTATGACCCCATATTCACTTGTTTATGGCACTGAATCCATCATACCTTTGCAAGTGGAGCTTCCCTCCCTAAGAATATCTCTCAGAGGACTATGTTGATAAAGACGAAGACTACAGAGTTTCTCGTCTAGAAAAGTTAGAACTATTAGATGAAAAGCGTATTAGAGCGCTCAATCACCTGAAAGTCTATTAGAAAAGAGTTTCCAGGGTATATAGAAAATGCATCATTCATTGGGAATTTGATGTAGGAGATCTAGTTCTCAAAGAAAAATTAGAAGAGTCGTCAAAGACAGAGAGAAGAAAGGAAATTTCGAAGCTAACTGGCTAGGTCCTTATGTAGTGATTGAAAAAAAATGGATTAGGGGCCTACAAACTTGCATATTCAGATGGTGAAGAGCTTCTATAAACTATTAACACCATGTACCTTAAGCGGTTTTACACTTAGGCATGATGAGATTATTAGATAAGAACTAAAAAATAGAAAAACAAAGAAAAAATAAGAAAAAATATGGAAAAATTAAGAAAACAGTAAAGAAAAAGTAGGTCATCCACATTTGAAAACTATGCAATCATGGCATGGTGGGCATGTCTTTGGGTGAAAACTAGTTTTTGGTGCTCAAGGAAGATTCGTCAGACGCAAGTTACACTTACGGTAGGATGGGTAAATCATCACCACTTTTTGGATATGACTCCCTTTACTAGGTCTAGGGATCTTACTAGAGCCACCTTTTCTATACCATGGTCTGGTTTATTTGCTCTTATATCTGCATGAAGGAAATTACCTTTGTATACTCCCATCCAACATGAACATACCTGCACCACTGTCACCTTCTCGTACATACACATGTGGAATTCTTCCTTTTGTATTTTCCCACATCACGTTGGGGGCATCCACGCTTCTTTGTTCTTGTACATTACTTTCAGAACATGACCTTGGAAAATACAAAAAAAATTGGAAAAGGATACACTAAAAACCTAAACATCTAGAAATTTTCCCTTTTTAGGGATAAAGCTACATTCGTTTCACAGTGTTATCTTAGGGGAAACTTGGAAAAACAATGAAGACAGTAGCTGTAAAAACTTATCTTTTTAGATAAACCCAAAAACATTAGAAAATATATCAATGTTGTCCCGTAAAAACAAGGTAACGCTTTAATTACTTTTAGTTGTTGGTTTGTATAGTTTTGGTGTACTTAATAGGTTGAATTGTTTGTTCTTTGAATAAGTTCATTTTCTTACCTTATACTGAATCTTGTTTGATTTGATTGTGTATTGCATTGCATTTTTTTACGAGATCTCAGACTTGTGAAAAATTGTTATAGGATCCTTTATTTGTTATGTGCATCTTTTAGAATTAATTTTATTTGCTTAGATTGAGTACCACTTTCATCTCTTGCTATCTTTTTAGATGTGTTCGTTTAGGTTGTAGTTTGTTTTGTTGTTTAAATGTGTATATTTGTTTAGTTTTGGTAACTTTTTCTTGTATATTTTGCATAGTTTTTTGTTATCACATCTACCATCTATCATTTCATCACATTTCTAACATCATTCACTACATCATATACACAAAAATGCTAAGTACTACATCATGCATGTATGCTAAGCTAATCATCCCATATCTTATCATCATTGGGGGCAAGAGGGGTTGCGCATAATCACAAATCAATCCCCCCCACACGAATATCATCTAGTATCATTCCAAGTGCTATAATAAAAACTCTGAAACATCTCATAAATATAGAAACCATGTGGTGCTATCTAAATCTACATCATCCATATGAAATCATGAAATATACACATTTCTAAATCCAAGGTCTGTCACTTACATAGAAGAAAGGGAAATCATACATCATAATCAATGCTCATGCAAAGCATAATCATAGTATAGTATATCAAAATGTCCATATAATACATGTATAACTGTCAAAGTCAATGCTCAAAATATACATCAATGATACAATATGCCATCTAAAATGGGCATGCATAAAAAATAATGAACCTTCATAAGAGGCATGTATACAATACATCTGTACAGAAGGAAAAATTAAAAAGCTCAACCACAGCTCTCGCCCTTGCTGGGGCTCCTGGGTCCATGACCTGGTGCATAGAAGAGAGGTGGTTGTGATGGACTTGCACCAGGGGTACCACCCTGTTGTCTGGCTAGCTACTATCTAGTCGGTTGCTCTGCAATGGGTTGTCAAATTAATCTAACTAAATGACCCGATTTTCATGACCTAGAGCATGTCACGCTCGCATTTGACTAATCAAAGGGAACAACTCACTGCTATGTCAAGACTGCCTTGAAGTAGGAAGTCCTTTAATATAGGGCCTTTCCACTGGATCTCATAACATCCTATATCAAATCGGCATCCCCATAAGCGATGGCTTTCTATAGGGTGGCATTGCGCTCACCTGTCACCCTACCAATATTAACCTTAACCTACATAGAGGTAGTGGCCTCTCGATCTCTATCTATAGTAATACCCTGCACCTAGGCTCATGCCTGATCTCTCTATCTAAGGTAGCCTTGTGACTATTCCTAGGCATGGTCCCTCTGAGTAACAACCAACTACACCTGAGTCTGAGAATGATGCTAAAGGATCAATATCTGAGCCCCTTCTACAGCCATATCATGAATCCAACTCTACCATAAAATACTATCACTTCCCTATGTGGCCTGTGTCCTGGCCTGATCTCTCCCCATGGTCAAAATCTACACCTGAACCTATGCCTAATATCGCTCTGCTATAATTCCATGTACCTATGCCCTGGCTGGATCTCTCTCTCCAACCACTTGTAACTAGATAGCCATAGCTACCTGTAACCACTACAGAAGGGCAGTCAGCTTCCCACCATCACCACTACCCTCTGGAACATCAGGTGGTGGGCCCTACTCTGGAATTGCCTACTACAGAGCGATGTATATCCCCCCTGGAATGCTCAATGGGGGAAACTCTATATCAACTGCCCTAAAAACCTTTCGCGGCCTATGCCTGCAACCATGTCCCTATGGCTGGTCTGATGCTGAACCCTACCCCCTGCCCCTGACATACCAGTGTGAGTCAGGCCCACCATCATCATCATCATCGTCATCGTCATTGCTATCATCACCACCAATAACTCCATCCTCGCCACCACTAGGAGGCCCCATTGGAGGGGCTCTCACACCGGTGTTATATACCACTCTAGAGTCAAACGACATGGAAGCACACAATGGTACCATGGTCCATACTCAAGTATAGTTCCCAGATCCCTAATATGTCTTAGTGGCACCCACATAGTAGGTACCACCTGTCGAAAACTGGTCAGTGCTCTATCACAAGTGATTTGTGGACCCATATCAAATTGCTCTTGGGATCTACGAGCCTACCAATTGTTTGGCCTAGGAACATCTTGGGTAATTCCAAACTGCCTCTGAAATTTATCTACACTATATAAATCTCACATATAGCTGTGGTTGCCTAAGATAAAGTGCTCTACTGTGGCAGTGCCGAGATCTAAACCATCCTCAGGCCACTGGAAATGCCTATAAGGCCTCCAAACCATGGAATCCTGCCGCATCTCATCCAACTCACGCCTATAGTGGTATGCATCCCCCGTGTATGGTCACACATCATCCCCTATCGGGACCCAGTCCATCGTAGAAGGCTCATCTGGAGCTCGAACTCTCAAAATCCCTAAGGGGCATCCAATGGAATTGTGGTCCCACACCCAAATCTGTAGCAATCGAGTGGGTCCTACCATATTCTAACAGTAATAGGTAGTCAAGTGAAGGTCCCAGTATAGATGCGCTAAAATACACTAACCCCAATAGCAGGTCTCTCCCTCTACCAAACCATGAATCACTCCCAAGAGTCTGAGCAGAAAGGAAGCACCGATATTGTCAGGGAGTAAGACTCCATTGACAAAGGCCATCATGTAGACCACTACTCAGTCTAGCTCTGGATCATCGATGCATCGTGATAATCTGATAGACATTCCATGTCGTGGTATCATCAGGACACCAAAAAACTCTACAATATATCGTTGAATGTTGGTCCAACGACTTGTAGTCTTGATAAGTTGTCCCTGAATCGGGACTCACATAATGTGTCATATGTCCTCCAGAGTAATGCTAATCTCTCTGGTTGGGAGCCGGAAGCACTGACTCTCACTATGCCATCACTCTGTTATGGTTTTCAAGAGGCCATGATCTAATGTAATCTTTAACATCTCAGCCACATAAGTTAATCCCGTCACATATAGGAGGCTCTCCAGTGTCACTCTATCATCATCATCAAACTGTGCCTGTATCAGTGCTAACCAACCATAGCGCTCACGAGTCTAGAGAACGGGTAGTATACGATGTAAAATCAACACAAGTGTTAGGCACTTACTTGCTTCTATCTATTTTTCTAAGGATAAATGCTTCTTTGAATCATCTAACTTACTAATTATTCTTTTCTTCTACACTAATTTGATCTATTTTCTTCTATAGTTTGCTATTTTTCTAGCAAAATGTTTTCCCCCCTTCCTTCTAGCACCTACACACCCCTTTTGGCACTTACACACCCTTACCAATACGTATGCCTCGCCGATGCATACGCACCCTCCAATCCTTTATCCCTCTGCCACAGGCCACACAAAATGCATACGCACCCAGTGTGACACCTACGCACTTTCCTTGATGTACACACATGCGCATGCCTATTCTGTCCTCACTCGACACAGACACACCCCTCTAACACTAATTTCCCTCCCGATTGGTATGCATGCACGTATCCTCTTTCTCGATGGATGCATATACACGTCCTTGTTCATTTTGATGCATACACGTGCACATACCCGTCAAACCGACGCATATGCCCATGTGCATGCATCAAAATCAGTCCTACCTACCTTAATAAAACCCTAAAAAGTGAAATAAATGCGTAATTAACTAGAAGGGATTGGCCACTCACGTAAGGTCCATCCGCTGGGTCCTACATGAACTCCTAGATGCAATCTATGCGTCTCCTCTTGCTCTGTATTCTTTCCATCTCACTCTAGGGTTGTCGCTCTCACTCGCGGTAAAAATTCACAAACAATCTTGTAGAAATGAAAATATACAACAACACTTGACATAAATATTTTAAAATATGGACTTCTGTAAGCATCCCTATCTGTAAATGAGGTGAAATTGTTGTAACAATTGCATCATTTGGTCCCCTCCTATCATAATCATGCTTCTCCATCTGGGACACTAATGTGACTGATGGAATGTTCTTGTCCTATCTACCAATTTTTTTCATTGGTGCATCATTGTATGTAATTTTTCACTTCTAATTTTTCTATAATATTGAAGATTTAGGGTAAGTGCACGAAGTTGGGGGGGGGGAAGTCAAAAAAAACACAAAAACAAATGAAATGTGTACATGTTTTGCTAAAACGCGCTCGCATTTTAATTGTTTTAGATGTGCAATTACTGAACCTATAATGTGTATGCATTTTAAAGATGGCAAAATGCATACACATTTTAGAGGAGACAAAACACATACGTGTTTTAGAGGATTCAAAATGCATACATGTTTGTATAGTACAGACTATATATGTTTTTTGGGTGTCTTATACTTACAGAAATAAATGTATAAGATTTCTTTTATTATTTCTTATACTTTAATTATTTCTTATTATTTAAATTTATTTTAGCAAATATAAGAAATTAGGGTCACTCTGCACCTGATGGAAGTGGTCTCATAGCTCCAATAGTTATAATCCAGAAGATAGTTTTTCAAAATCTAATCTGGTTAGTACTTACTCATTTTCAGGACTTCAGCAAAGGACCTAAAACTTTGAGGCCATATATATTGTAGTCGGTCTTTGTTCTGGGAAAGAATATAGTCATTTTTTAGGATTTTTGACCTTCTAAATTGGATTTTGGCCCTACCACTGCTTGAATTGGTACCAATTTTTTAATTTGGTCCATAATTCACTTTTGTGAACATGAATCAACTCTATGGTGCTTGTCTACATCTTACTAAAAAGAGATCCTCACTTTGTAGATAGAGGATTGTTCCCAAAATGGGATTCCTTTCCTATGGAAAAAATGAGGTGATTGTAATGTGCCTCCTCCTTAAGGTGTGATAACACTACTAGGTGTTGAATGAGGTGTTACGAATAGTAACAAGTGAATTACATCAAGTGAACTCAAATGATTGCTCATTCTTATAAACATGGTGCTCCATATAAATATCATCCACTCACCTTTCCTAGCTCTAAAATCATCCTTTCATGGAATCAAATTCATGATTCTCATACATTTTTTTGCTCATATGTCTCTTACGGAGACAAAGGATACCGTAATACTTCACACATGATGGTCCTTGATAGCTCGGTGACATTACTAGTTCATTTTAGCTTGTTCTAAAGGGTGTTCAGTTAACTACAAAATGGAAAAAATTGCCTTTTTAGGACTTCAGAGGAAGTAGTCTCTCATAAAAACTAAATGATTCGATTGATCACCTGAGATACTATTCCCTACACACTTAAACACGTTGAATGATCTTATTAGGACTTTCCTTTAGGTGGGGGTTTATGAATTAGGGTTTAGGGTTTATGGTTTAGGTCTCAGGTTTTAGGACTTGTTGTCATGAAAATGTGCAGTAGGGAAATTGACAATTTTCAAGCACAACAATTATACCCATGTGCCGAAATTTTTATGTTTTATCATTTCTAGGCACCCCAATTCAAATCTGTCAGTCTCATCACCCCCTATTTGATGTCAAATTAGTCCCCTAGGTTATTTAGGAAATTCTATTCATTCCCCCTAGGTGATTTTAGGGAGTTATGAAATGATGCTATCTACAGGCAGTTGTGGGAAAGGCTATCACTTGGATTCCCAAGACTGTATCAACCCCCTTGAGAAGAATGGAAGGGAAAAATTCAACATGGAGGTGAATTGAATACCTTATAACATCGCAAAAATGATTTTGGAAGGTTTGGGGAAATTTTTAAATACTTGGAGTAGTTTAAGCAAAAACATGGTTCACAAGCCTAGGCAGTTCACATGCCTAAAACAACTACTAAGCTTAAAAAGAAGATTTCAGGAGCTCTAGATCAATTTAGAATTAAAACAAAACATCACTGAAAAGATAATTCCATGACCTACATGATGGTATAATAATAATTTTCACAACACCTTGGTGCATAGGAATTTTAAGAAGCTTTTATCAGGAACAAGCGGAGTCTCAAATCCCAAATCTAATTTTTTAGGAATTATATGGATGAATCAAGACATGAGACCCTCGCCATTAGATTAGAAATCAAATTTCAAGTCATTATAATATAAAAGGCTTCTAAAAAATTCCATTGGGAGCTCAAGTTATCACTGTCACAAGTTCAGGACTTAGCAAAATTTTGGGAGGACACCTGTCAACTCCAGGAGCCTCGTGGGATTTTGTGTCCCTGACGTCCCTCAAGGTCAGGGACATCAAGGTTGGAAAATTGTGTCCATCCCCCCTAAATCCTTCTCAGCCCCCATGTGACCTCCATACTTGACATTTCAGCCCCCAAGTACATTTTTGGAGCATCCATTCCCTATCGTCAATCAAACGCCACATGTCAACTCCAGGACCAACATAGAAAATGATGTCCATTATTTCCCTAGAGTGAGGGACATAAGACATGAAAAAAATGCACTCAGACCCTATGGGGAGTCTTTTGGTCACTCACGTGACCAACTTTCATCCCCCAGGTTTATTTTTGGAGCATCCATTCCCTACCATCGGATCAAGCGCCATGTGTCAGCTCCAGGACTTCCGTGGAAAATAACATCCCTCATGTGCCTAAGGTGAGGGACAAAAAACATGGAAAAATGTGCCCAACCCTCTAGGAGAGTGTTTTAGTCACCCATATGACCATTTTCCAGCCTCTTGGTGCTTTAAAGATGATTTTGGAGCACTCATTTCCTGTCATCAATTCGCCACCATGTGTTGTGCTCTTAACCACCATGGAATTTAATGTCCCTCACATCCCTAAGATCAAGGACATAAAACATGAAAAAATGCACCCAACTTCAACCCAAAAATTTGAAAAAATTTCTAACTATTAGTTGTTTCTTGCTTCTTCTTGTTGCTTCTCCATTACGAGAAGAAAACTACAGAGAACACCAGTCCACCACTCCACCATTGCCAAAGTTTGAACCAGATCCATTACAAAAAAATATCATTCACTCCATGATGAAACATAGGTCTCGTAAGAATAATTCATCAAGATAAGAAGAAGAAACAAAGAATACAGAAGAAGAGAAGTGGAAATCCTCATTGCCATGAAATCAAAATTTGAAGAAATATTCCAAACCAGAGAACAAATTGACAAACTATTTGTTGCTGACTTATTCTCTCTTGAATGCCATTTAAAAATCATATTCAAACCTCCAATTTCCAGTAAGGAATTCTCACAGTGAAGAAATCCTCTTTCCGGCTCTAAGAAGGAAAAAAACTTGATTTCCCATCAAACTGGTCACCCGATTAAAGATAAATTTCACGTGAAGCACCATAATGAAACACCTATCGCAATGGATTTGATTTCATTGCGAATGAAGAAAAAAATTAGACCAATGAATTTCAATCTCTATTAATGGCTGCCATGACACAGTAGTGGAAAAAATCAATGAGGTAGCTCTCCACTTCTCAAGGTTCCAGTGGGTGAAATCGCCCAAAAATTGGAAGAAACAATCGCCAAAAAATCTATTTTCACACCAAGTAGTTTTCACATCATGAAGTACCTAGTTTTTAAGGATATAGAGGGCTGTGTTGCTTATCAGCATTCTTCCATCTTTGAAGAAATTTTTAAATTCCTGAAGATCTAATGGGCAAAATCATCTGAAAATTAGAGGGAATGATTGTTGAAAAATCTAGTTTCATGTGAACTAGTTTTTACGCCACGAAGCCCCTATTTTTTAGGGATATGGAGGACTAATTTTTTTGTCTGTATTCTTCCCCTATTGATAAAAACATCATTTTCCCACTTGTTCAGATGAAGGAATTACTCAAAATTAAGAGTGTGGAACCCTAGAATAAAACCCATAATTTCAAGACTCGTTTTTTTCATAATTTAACATTTGTGGCGCACTTACTAAAAATATCATGTCTCCTTGCATAGGGGTATGTTACTTTAGGTAAACCACCATTTGAAGATTCTATGAATAAGGAAATGAACACAAAGGGAGCATCACAGGAAAGGTCATCTCGATTCGCAATTCACACTTACTAAAAATAGTAGGTTATACTCAAAAATAAATTTTGGCACAATAGGTCGTACATGGATAATTATTTAAGAGGACATCATTTTTCGGGAGCATCCTCATCATTTTTTATAGGGCATTTGAGATCCATCCTATTTCATTCAACATGGCAAGTTTTTATGAGATAATTTGGAGAAGTTGAATCACAGTGTGCGAGGATTTCAAAGATTCAGAGTTTCACTACATTTGGAGCTTTCCATCAACGAGGATCAACGGCCTTCATCGGGTGAAATTTCCTCTTCTTCTTCTCTCTCCTCTTCCCCCCAAATTTCTCTCCCCTTCAAATTTTTTAATTCTTCATTGGAGTTTTCACTTTTTGATATGCCTTTAAGTAATCTAAAATTTACTTTAGAAACATAATGTAAATTAAATCACCCTGATTTTATAAAAGGGACTTGAATATTTGACAGGAATACGAATAGTCTAAAGTTAGAAATAAGGCATATGGAGGGTCATGAGGAAAATGATAAGTCACCTCTCATTATATAAATTGTAACGCCATTCCTATTTCAAAGGGTTGGCAATTGATCTTATAAACTCAAGAGTGCATTGAACCTAGATAAAGAAAAGGATATAGCCATTTTTATTCTACTTTCTTCCACTCTCAAATTTCTTCCATTCTCACACTATGTACAACTTATGTTTAAGCATCAATACAATAAGAAAGATTTTTTAGATTTGTTTGACTAAGGGACTTCATGATAGTTTGTGTTCATCAGATTCTATTTGGTCTTGTTGCCATTCGTAGGGTTGTTTCCTCTTAATTTAATGCATGTGGCGAAGTTTCTAACTAGTGTATGTGCAGGAATTTGATTTTATGCCTGCAACATTAGTTCCCCTATCTCATTTCTCACTCCCCTTTCCCACCTTTTAGACAAATTATTCCATAGCAAGATATTGCTAGCTTTGCCAAAGGGTCAATGGAGTGCCCCGATTGGATCCCCAATCGTAAGGCCACCACATAAAGCCACATTTCTTGCGTATGCACATACGACAGCTACACTGATTAATTAGAGGGACTTAGATTCCTAGAGCATTGGCAAGAAATCCACAATTTTTTCCACCCAACAAAGTTTCTCACCAACAGGACTCAAGGTTTAGAGTTTAGGGTTGAAGTTTTAGTGTTTAAGGCTCATACTTTAGATTTTAGGTTTTATGGTTTAGGGCTCAGGGCTTAGGGTTCATGGTTTTAACGTTTATGGTTTAGGGTTTAGAGTTTAGGGTTTATTTTTCAGGGTTAAGGGTTGAGGTTTAGGAGTTAGAGTTTAGGGTTTAGGGCTCAAGGTTCAGGATTCAGGGTTCAAGGTTTAGGGATCAAGGTTGAGGGTTTAGGGTTTATGGCTCAAGGTTCAGGGTTTAGGGTCTAGGGATCAGGGTTTAGGGTTTAGGGTTTAGGTATGAGATGTAAGGGTTCAAGGTTTAGTTTTTAGGGTTTAGAGTTGAGGGTTTATGTTTGAGGGTTCAAGTTTAGGGGTTTTGGGTTAGGCCTTAGGTCTTAGGGCCTAGGGTTAAGGGCTTAGGGTTTAGGGTTTGGGGCTTAAGGTTTAGGGTTTAGGGTTTAGGTATCAGGGTTTAGGTTTTAGGTTTTACGGTTGAGGGTTTAGGATTTAGGGATTATTATTAGGGTTTAGAGCTTAAATTTTATGGTATAATATTTAGGGTTTAACACTCAGGGTTTAAGGTTTAGGGTTTAGGGTTTAAGGTTTAAAGGTTAGAGTCCATGGTTTAGGGAAAATGATTTAGATTTTAGGGTTTAAGGCTCAGGGTTTAGAGTTTAGGGGTTAGGGGTTAGGGTTTAGGAATTAGGGTTTAAGGCTCATGGATTAGGCTCGCCAATTCACTTACTATAATATTCTATGTATTACCCATTCTTATAATTATTGAAAAAGAGTATTCAACTAAAAAGGGTTCATCTACTTCATCGGAAGAACATTCAAGGGAGTCATCACAATTTGATTCCTTTCATCTACTGATATTTTAAAGGAAGGAAATTACATATATCCAAGAAAAATTTGGTATAAATAAATGTTACGCAATATCTTCTTTTTCCCATTGCATGCAAATAATTTCACTCACTATAATGTTCTATGTCTTACCCATTCTTATTAGTATTGATAGAGAGTATTCAACTGAAAAAGGTATCATCAACTTCGTAGGAACAAAATTCAAAGTGATTCATCAAAATTTGATGTCTTTCATTTGTTGATATTTTGAAGGAGGGAAATTCCCACCTCTCATAAATAAGGTAGTTGTAAAAGAAGACTTAATGATGGCTTTAGGCACAAGACTAGGAAATATGGTCCTAAGATATTCAAATAATCAACTCACTCATGAGACCTATTGGAAATATATGAGGTTTAGGGGTTAGAGCTTAGGATTATGGATTTAGTGTTTCGGGTTTACGACTCAGGGCTCAAGGATCAGGGTTAAAATTTTAGGATTTAGGGTTAACGTTTTAGGGTTTAGGGTTCAGGATTTAGTGTTTAAGGCTTAAGGTTTATTATTTTTGTTTTAGGGTTTAGGGTTTATAATTTAAGGTTTAGGTCTTAGGGTTAAGGGTTTAGGTCACAGAGTTAAGGGTTTAGTGTTTATGGTTTAGTGTTTATGGGTTTGGGTTTAGGGTTTAGTGTTTAATATTTAGGGTTTAGGGTTTAGGGCTTAAGATTTAGGATTTAGTGCTTAGGGTTTAGAGTTTAGGGTTTAGGGGTCAGGGTTTAGGGTTTATGATTTATTTTTTAGGGTTCAAGGCTTAGGTTTTAGGGACCTTTAGGATTTAACTTTTAGGGCTTAAGGTTTAGGGTTTATGGTTTAGGGAAAAGGGCTTAGGGTTTAGGGTTTACGGGTTGGGGTGAATGGTTTAGGGTTTACGTCTCAGGGTTTAGGGTTTGAAGTTACAGGTTTAAGGTTTATGGGAAAATTACGGGTTTATGGTTTATGGGTTAGCGCTCGGGGATCTAGATTTAGGGTTTAGGGCTAAGGGCTCATGGTTTAAGGTTTATAGTTTACGGCTCAAGGATTAGGGTGTAGGGTTCAAGGCTTAATGTTTAGGGTTTATGGTTTAGGGATTAAGGTTTAGAGTTTAGGGCTCATGGGTCATGGTTTATGGCATAAGGTTTGTAGTTCAGATTAACTAGTTTAAGGTTTAGGGGTTAGAGCTCAGGGATCTAGATTTAGTTTTTAGGGTTTAAGGCTTAGGGTTTAGGGTTTAGGGTTTAGGATTTAGTGTTTAGAGTTTAAAATTTATTATTTTAGTTTTAGGGTTTAGGTCTCATGGTTGAGGGTTAAGGGTTTAGGTCATATAGTTTAGAGTTTAATGTTTAGGATTTAGGGCTTATGGTTTAGGGTTTAGGGCTCAGGATTTAGGGTTTGGGATTTTGTTTTTAGGGTTTAGGGTTTAGGGTTTAAGATTTAGATTTCTAGGGTTTAGTGTTTAACATTTAAGGTTCATGGTTCATGCTTTAGGGTTTATGGTTTAGGGCTTAAGGCTCAAGATTTAGGGTTTAGGGGTCATGGGTAAGGGCTAAATATTTAAGGATTAGGGTTTAGGGATTAGGATTTAGGGTTTAAGTTTTATGGTTTAGGTTTTAGGGTTTAGGGTTTAGGGTTTGTTTGTTTCGATTGTAGAGTTTGAATGCTACAAGATTTAGGCTAAATGCTAAAATTCTAAAAACTACCTATGCACTGACCAAATTATACTATAAAAAACTATCTCCTAAACTAGGAGTAATGGAGCTGATACTAGTTCCATAAGGTGTAGAGTGACCCTAATTTCTTATATTTAGATAAATAAATTTAAATTATAAGAAATAATGAAATATAAATAATAATAAATGAAAAACGTATACTTTTGTGAATAAAAGCATGTCAAAAGTGTATACAATGTTTATACTATATAGAACACATAAGCAATATAGCGCGAACGCGTTATAACGCATTCGAATTTTGTATTTTCTCTTTTTCCAAGCCATGCCTCAAGGCTTGGGATCTGGTTTGGATCCCCAAGCTTGAGGCATGGACCTGCACAAACACAACAAACAACATGTTTTTGTAGGAAAATGTAAAAATGCCACTTCCTCTATGATAAATCAAAATAAAACAATCAATCCGTTTAAGAAGTTTATACCATGATGTAGAGTAGAGTTTCTTCTTTATAAAAATATAATTTTTCAAATTTTCTGACTAATATAAGGTTTTCATATTATTTATTTTCTAACTATGCCTTTTTATAGCTATTTTTTGAATTTTAAATATGTTTATCTTTCATCGTTTATCTTTTTTTTTGGTTCATCGAAATTGAAAATAAATTATACTAGCACAAACTACGCATAATTCTATACATATTTTAAAACTATAATATTTGATATTTTTGAGGTAGTTAGGGGGGGCATGGTCAGAGCTCTGTTATTTTTCAAAACATAAAATTTATGTACTAGAAAAATCATTAATAAAATTCTAACACAAATTAGATGATCCTAGATTTCTTTCTACCAAAGGGTTTTCAAAAATACTAAATGGTTCTTAAAAAATGGTGGGGGGCACAAAAGTCACTCTATTATGTTTAAAAAAAAAACAGGAGCACATGTTGGTATTTTAGTTGTTTGACCTACTTAAACTTATCTATTTTCAATAAAATTTAATAGCTTAGAAACTAGACTCAAAATGCTATGATTCAAATTTATACGACATCTTCCAAATTTGAGTGTAATTTTGAAAAAATTGTACAAGTTGAAGTTTTTTTATTTTTCAAGAAATGCTTCCACTTAAGACCCCCTTTTGGCCCTCCAACTTTGTGCACTTATCCTTGAATTGTGTGATTATTGCTTTAGGGTTTTTGCTTCTGCAATAGTCAAAGCATTTTTTCATTTGATTATGTGTTAGAAGTTAATGCCCCATAAAATCAAATGTATAGGGAATATATTTTATTAATAATGTTTTAACCTATTGAATTTCCTTTTAAATATGAGAATCAATGGTAGTCCACAGTGATCTAAAAATCAATTTTAACTAGCAATTTTATAAACCATAGATTTTACTTTGTATTGATTTTTTTAACTTAAATTGAGCATTATATCCTTTTTATTTTTAATAAAATAATTAAAACTGAAAGTATTGTGTAAAAATATAAAATAAAGAGATGAATGACCAACAATTTGACACAAGAATTGATAATAGAGTTCGGCACTTGTATCTTATGTCTTTGGGTCCAGTTGAATTAGACTGGTCTATTAAAATATTTAAAATAAATCAAAACAAATATTTCTACAATAATTTTATCTTCTCATCATGTTCCTTTACTAAAAATAATAGGAGTCACTTTTTACTTCATCTCAAAATTCCATCTCTAGCTCAAGTTATGAGCAAAACAATAACATTGTTACTTTCCAATGTCTCTACAAGTAAAATAGAGATCCTTTTATATCGTTTCCAAAGGCATGGAGTAGTGGTTAAGGCCTTATCATTTTACTCCAGTGCCCAAGGTTCAAATCCCACTCCTTGTGGGGTACATTTTTCACTGGGATAAGATCCCACATTTGTTGGGCGTTAAAGTAGGGATTCCTTTATCTATGTGGGAGGTGCATGTTTTACTTGGCTTTATGAGCCATTTGACAACCTATATGTGTGTTCCTCATTTGAGTTTTTCACGTGCATGTTTAGCTAGAATTTATTACATATATTTGGTATGAAATATGTGTTGAATTGTTCCTAGATTAGAGGGAATAAATAGAAATTAGTTGCAATATTTAATTCTCCCACATGTATGGTGTATAGCACATTATTGATACATATATGTAAGAGATTTGATATGTAATGTGAAGTGAAGGAGGCCAAGTCACCCCTCCGTAATCGAGTGTGTTGATCCTAGCTAAGGGCCCCCATCTAGTAAATAACAGGGTCCACTTGTCCATGTACGAGTGTCCAAGACCAATATTACAAACCCAAATTTTACTCTGTCACCTACATTGTCCACATGTCACAATCCCATTGATCCACTTGGTGAGCGTGTATCCATCCAAATTTCACGTAGTCCCAAATTTTACTAATTTCCCTAAAATTTTGGCGGGCCATAACTTTTGCAAAGGAGCATTGTTTCCTTCAAACAAGATATCATCAGAATCGTCTAGTTTATCTCTATGCCATGGAAGTGACTACAACTGATTCTGAGAATATCATAGATTGGTGATTCTTGGTGAGGATCCTTTATATCATTCCTCCCCACTGATAAAATTTAAGACCCCAAAAGTCAATTTAATTGGTGAATAGGTGAGGGTATTTCTCACTCACCTTTCCAATTTCCATTCATTTACACTTGTTTGGATGCATGCCTTTGAACCCAACATGAAGATACTCAATATTAGCCCTTTGCGAATATCTAACCTTCCTACCCAAAATGATGTCTTCCTACAACTCATCAAGATACTTAGGAGAAAAATCATCAATGAAAGGAAATATTTTATCATCATCATGGTCAAAGATCATAAGCGGTTCATACAATCTTAAATTATCAACATTTACAACTGATTAGATTTGCATATAAGGAGGTAAATCTAATTGGAAAGCATTGTTACCAATTTTTTCCAATATTTGGAATGGATCATACCGTATAGGTTTCAATTTTTTACCTTCACCTATCAACCTTTCCTTGGTGATGTGAAGCCAAACTAAATCACCAACTTTGAAATTTTGATTAGTTCTATGTTTATCACGTTTGGTTGTGTACTTAGCCTGACTTTTCCCTAATTGTTCACAAACATATTGATGAACCTATTGTATTCTCTACACAAATATTTTAGCCTTGTCAGAATCACTTGACCCATTTACAATAGTTTCTTGTCCATAACATACATCTAAAGGAGAATTAGGTATATATGCATAACAAGTCTCAAATGGAGACTTCAAATTAGAAGAATTTAAGACATGATTATAAGCATGTTTCACATAATATATATGTTCATCCCATAATTTAGGATGTTTACCACAATAGCCCCTAAGAAAAGGTACCACTGTGTGGTTTACAACATATGTTTGACCATCGGTATGTGGATGGAAAAGCAGTGCTCTTTTTCAATTTTGTGTCCATTAATGCCCACAATGTTGACCAAAATTCCCCAAGAAATCTAAAATCCTGATCAGATATAATTGATGTAGGAAAACCAAAATGAACCCAAACAAACTAAAAAAACAAATGTGTAGTTCCCTCACTAGTTATATGTTTAGTACATAGAACTAACACACACATTTTGCTACATCTGTCCACTACCACATATAAGTAATCACATTTTTTTTTCATGTCATGGAAAATCCTCCTACAAATTCAATGGAAAAACTTTCCCAAGGCCTTGACAGAACAGGAAGAGGAGTGTAAAGTCCTGATTTCTTGTTACTTGGCTTGTTTGTGCAATAAATAAGACAACCCTTAATATACCTGGTTACATGTTCCTGCATTCTAGTCCAATAACAATATTTCTATAAATGTGAAACTATGTTACTAACACCAAAATGCCCAAAAATAAAATAAGTATGTGCTTCCCTAATCATGTGCACACGTTCATTTTTTGGAATGAAAAGTTTACCAGAATGATATAACAATCCATTATGAAAATGATAATCTTTTTCTCCTACTTGTTTCCCACCTATTAGATCCTCATACACTTCTTTAAATTCTCCATCATAAACATTTTATTCCTTATAACTAATATGAGATAAAGAACTATGATGTAAAAGAATAGATGCAACTACTACCGGAGGTCTAGATAACATGTCTGTAACCTTGTTTTGTATATATTTTTTTATACTTGATCACGAGATGAAACTGCTACAAGAATCCCATCCAAAAAAAGTTTCTAGACTATTGTAGCTTTTTTTTTGTTTGAAAATATTGGAGGGGCTGATGATCCGTATGTATGATTGTTTCCTTTCCCATTAAGTAATGCTTCCACTCTTTAACACTTTGCACTAAAGCATACAACTCTTTATCATAAGTTGGATAATTTCTTTTTACACTTGTGAAGGTTTATGAATGGTAACACACTGGTCATTTGTTCTACAAAAAATTTTCCCCCATTGCATATTCACTAGCATTTGTCTCAATTTCAAATGATTGTTGCAAATCTTGAAATGCCAAGATCAGAGTGGTACTTATTTTTTGTTTCTGGGTATCAAAGGATTTATGTTGTTTTCCTCCCCACCTATTTAACACTTGTCAAATCATGCAAAGGAGATGCAATAAATGAGAAGTTAGAAATGAATTTCCTCCAGTACTGAACTACACCTAGAAAAATCCTAACTTCCATCACATTAGTGGGTCTAGGCCATTTTACAATAGCCTCTATTTTGTAGGATCAATTCTTAATTCTCCATTTCCTACAACATAACCCAAGTAAATTAAAGATGTTTTATCAAATTCACATTTTGACATCTTCAAATACAATTTCTCTTTCCTTAGTGCATCTAAGATTTTCTGGATGTTTTTAACATGTTCACCCCATGATTTACTGAAAACAAGAATATAATCTAAGTAGACAATAACAAAATTATCAATGAATGGTCTAAAGATATCATTCATAACTCTCATAAATGTTGCCGATGCATTCACAAACCAAAAGGCATCACTAACCATTCAAAAAATCCTTGTTTCATTTTAAAAGTAGTTTTATAAACATCATCTTATGTAATTCTTACTTGGTGATAACCACTTCTTAAATCTAACTTAGTGAAATAAATTGCATTCTTTAATTGATCCCATGAATCATCTATTCTAGGAAGAGGGTAATGATTCTTTACATTAATCTTGTTTAAAACATGGAAATCAAAACATATTCTCCAACTGCCATCCTTCTCAGGAACTAAAATATTTTTTGAACCACATGGGGATGTACTTGGATGAATTATACCTTGAGCCAAAAGTTCCATCACCTGTCTCTTGATTTCCTCATTCTCTACTACTAACAATCTATACATTCTGATATTGGGAAGAGGTGCATCCTGAAGTAACTATATCTCATGTTAAACCCCTCTTTTAGGAGGTAGACCTTATGGATCCTGAAAAACATCATCAAAATTAGAAACAAATTTTACAAATTCATTCTTATGTTTCATATCACAAGCCTAAAAATCCATCTCATGTTCTTTCTCTTTGGCTTTGACCACCATGAGTACAAATTTTTTTCTTGAGTTTACAAGAATTTTCATTTGAACTGCAATAACCAAGGATAGATTATTCTTTTCACAGTGAGCTCTAAAAATAAACTCTATTCCATCCTTTATAAGCAAACATTTATTTTCTTCCCTATAGAATATTTCTTTACGATCATATAAGTAAAGACTTCCCAAAAGCACCCCAAAAATATCCAAAGTAACTACATCCAATTCAACCTCATCTCTAAACTTTTTTGTAATGGCAAATCTAAAAGTACAAGTTTTAGTTACCTGCAGTTTTGCATCATCACAAACCCATCCTAAAGGATAAGGCTTAGAATGCAGTTTAGTTTTGAGTCCTAATTTCTGTACAACCTCGTGAGAAATTAGATTAGCTTGAGATCCACTATCAAAAAGAGTATCAATTTTTATATGTTTTGAAATAATTTAATGTGGAAAATCTCATTCATTTTCTTATCATCATGTATAATTTTTTTATTAGAAGAAGATGCAACATTTGTAATAATAATGTTGTAAATTTAAAGAGAGGATTTACCTTGAAAACTCATAGTTGTGATCTTGGTTTCATCACCTGAATCTGACCCAAGATCATGAACTACAATGTTTGTTTTGTTTTCCTTCCCTTTCTTAACCATCCATTTAGGTTTCATTTCAGGATGTAATTTCCAATATTTAGACTCATCATGGTTCTTTTTACGATGATTGTAAAATGGTTTTGCATCTTCCTTCTTAACATTAGAGTTTGTCTTATGCTTACCCTTTCCTTTTCCTTATTCTTTTGAACCTTGTCCTTCAGATTGATTTTTTTTTTAAAAGAAGAGGAAAAGGACTCCTTTTTCATTTTCCACCATGCTTCCAAATGGGTTTCTTGAACACACACTGCATCAAGATTAGTAGGACCTAAAACAAGAATCATATGCCTTAGGTAACTATGTAATCCACCAATATATTTAAGCAGTGTTTCTTCTGTGTTTAGGGAAATTCCCATAATTAGAACCCTTTTCCTAAATTCTTGTGTGTATTCTTGAACACTTTGTCCCTTATATTTTCTTAATGTTTTCCAATCCATCATATCTTTTTGCTTATAACCAAAAGGATAAAATTGTTTCCTAAGACTTGAAACAAATTCAGACCAAGAAGTGATTTTTACCTTTGGTTTCTTCCACTTTCTGAAGCTTACTCTCCCGCCAAATAAGTGATATGCCACCCATTCAAAGAGTTTCTAGATGATTTTTTTCTTCATCATCCCCACTACTCTGAACCCTACAATATACTTCTATCTGCTTGATCCATTTATCCAACTTCTCTGCATTAGCTCTATAGTATACATTAGCAATTCAAACTTGATATTTATATTTAATTAAGGAAAATCAGATTTTAAAGGTTCACCTTTAGGAATATCAGAACTAGAGATTTCTTCTTTCTTACCTTCTCTAGTTCCCTTTTCTCTTTGTCTATCTTGGTACATTTCCTCCAAAATTTCCTTCATCTTTAGGAATGATTGATGAAATTATTCTTCCTCTCGATCCACCATTGTAGGACTTTGAGATTGTCTTGTACCAATTTTGGAATCCCTTTCTACTATCTCTCCTTCACCCTTCTTAGATAGATACCTTGTTAACATCCAACACACAACTTGGAATCCAAAAACCATTAATCTGAACCAAAAAATCAGTCAAAACCAGCTTTGATACCAGTGATCTAAAAATCAATTTTAACTAGCAATTGTACAAACCATAGATTTTGCTTTGTATTGATTTTTTTTACTTAAATTGAGAATTATATCCTTTTTTATTTTTAATAAAATAATGAAAACTAAAAGTATTGTGTATGGTTAGTGTATGTTTTACTTGGCATTATGAGCCATTTGACCGCCTATATATGTGGGGTACTCCTTGGATTTTGGCGCTAACTTGAGTGCTTGGCATGTGTGTTACTTGTAAATGTGTGGAAGGATATACATGCTACGTGGATGTTTAGCTGGAATTTATTACATATATTTGGTATGAGATATGCATTGAATTTGTCCTAGATTAGTGGAAATAAATATAAATTAGTTGTGATATTTAATTGCACTAATGGATTAGTCCCACATGTATGGTGTATAACACATTATTGATACATATATGTAAGAGATCTTATATGTAATGTGAAGTGAAGGAGGCCAAGACACCCTTATGTAATTGAGTGTGTTGAACCTGGCTGAGGGCCCCCAGCTACTTAATAACAGTGTACACATGTTTGTGTTCAAGACTAGTATTTGAAACCCAAATTTTTCTCTATCACATACATTTTCCATGTGTCACAATCCCATTGATCCACTTGGTGAGCATACATCTATCCAACCTACATGTAGTCTCAAATTTTGTCAGTTGCTCTAAAAATTCAACGGGCCTTGACTTTTGCAAACGAGCTATGTTTCTTATAAACAAGATATTGTCAGAATCATACAATTTTTCTCCATGCCATGAAACTAATTACAATTGATAATGAGAAGATTATATTGTTAGTACAGAATCACAACACAACTAAATGTCTACACCTAGATGGGTTAAGACTCTCAGTGTGATTGCACAACATGGATCATCTCTCAAAGTGTGGGAGCTTGAGAGTTGAGAGAGCTCTTTGGATTAAGGCTGGTTCTTATTCCTCTGTTCAAGTGCATGAAAATAAAATCTTGCAGAGGATATACTCTAAGCCTACTCTATCTTACCAAGGAGACAAGGTTGAGAAGATATAATAAAATAAACCTAAGCTAATGAGGTGATGCAACAAAGGAATGTTAGAGACTCATTTTGTAATTTAACACAGACCACAGAAATGTAATACAAACACTATACATAGGTAACCAAACTATAATGAGAGATCAGAAGGAAATAATGAAACACATGAGAACGTTGAAAATCATCCAGAGACATATATTATTGCTCCAAAGTCAATATAGTACAATATGGTGGCCAAGAGGCAAAACATAGCATTACAACTTGAATGGGGAGGTTAGGACTCCACGAACACATCTGCAGACCAAAGGAGAAGGGAGGGTGGAAAATAAAAATGCTCAACCCTTTAAAATGAGCCCCGACCCTTCCTTTATAGATTCAACACTAAGATAAGAAGGAGAGAGAGGTGGAAAAAATAATTCGAGGCTCACCTACTGGCCATCAATACCTCCTGTGAATCCACCTCAAATATTCCATGTCTGCATCAATTACCTGTTTGGGGCATTGAAGGAGGAATAACAACATATCAGATCAAATCCGATCTAGTTGTTGGAGCAAATACATCTTACATTAATGACATGAAGACGTTTTCCATTTTTTCCCGCCTAAATTCTTCAATATTAAAGTTTCAGATCTCCATGGCGTGGACGAGGTAGACATCTTTCCAATGGTGCCAAAATTGTCATATTTCGAGCACTAAATCAAAAGATACTCCCATTTGAATATTTGAATTGGGCTCGTACAAAAAAAGGCAAAAACTAGCTATCAAAACAAGTATTTTAGAAATTGGACACATGGAGGGCTAGCGCATGTTTGGGGGCCACTTTTGGATTTTTCTTTTGAAGTTACATTGGGCTGACTCATGGCATCTTTCATGGAATTTTTAGTTTCCTCATGTTTTGGTGAAGTCCTTTTGCTTAGCGGGGCCATACATCTGACCAAGGACACATGGAGGCTTGGCGCTTGTTTTGGAACCCCTCCCCCCAAAATTTTACTTTTGAAGTAGCGTTGTGCTGACACTTGGATCCCTCTGCTGGCCTTTCTCTACTTTTACTATTCAACCCCGACCCTATCCATTTATTGGGACTTGGGACCCATGAAGAGCCCATGCTTGTTTAGGGACTACCTCTAGACTTTCCTTTTGAAATCACACCAATGAGACATGTGGAGGCTTCTGCTGGTTCTCTATACTTAGTCATTTTATGCCCACTCTCTTTTTTAGTCCCTAGACATGTGGAAGCCTCGTGATCATTTAAGTCTTCGTTCAAGGTCTCTCTTTTGAATGTGCATCATTGAGACACTTGGCTCCTTCTGCAGGCCTTCCTCTACTTTCACTATTCAACCCCAACCATGTCCCTTTTTTACACCTGGGACACATGGAAGCCTGGAACTTGTTTGGAGTCTCCACTTTTGGATTCAATCTTTGAATTTGTGTCAAGTCAACACTTGGCAGCTTCCATTAATTTTTCCATACTTAGCCAATTTTTGGCTCACTCTGAATCATTTGTGAAGCCTGAAACCTTTGATTATTTCTCTATTTCTCTCCTTTGAGCCTCTAGTTTTCTTTGACACTGTTTTCTCCTTTCCTGACCCTGTTATTCCATTATAGAGCCCACTTGCAACCTGTTTTTTGGATTTGAAATGTGGGCTCACACGATGGAACTGTCCCTTGAATTTCTTCCTGCATGGGGTTGTGTTTGATCAATTTCGTCGAGGGAAAAATAGAGATAAAAATTTGGCGACTCACAGGGGTATCTGCCTGCTAGATGAAGAGATCATTTTCCTTGTTATATCCATTTGGCACAGAGTCATGATTGGTGACCAAAATTTGATAATGTTCTTCTGAAAACGGACCTTTTGGAGCCTGATTTTAGTTGCTTTGTATTTATTCTATTAGAAAATGAGAAACTATCATTGCAACTATGGGTCTCCTTACTAAAAATGCTGAATGGAATAACACATTCACTTGGAGGCACGTTGAACTGTATAACAACGCAAACCTGGAGAAAAAAATAACTTGTGCCACAACACCTAGGGAAACAAACTATGCTACAACAAAACAATGTGCATAAGCACTTAGGAAAATTAAACCTGTGCTAATATTTACAAGGGTGGAAACTTTCCTTTTAGTAGCAATGTTTGAGATAGATCTCATTCACTGGGATTTACAATTCTTCGCCATCCAATTTACCCGGCTAGAAGGCATTGCTACTCTTGCACTCTGTGATCATGTAAGGGCCACTCCAGATGGCATCAAATTTGGAGTGCTTTCCTGACTTTTCCCGATCTGCATCCCACTTTAGAACTAATTCCTCTTCTTGAAAGGTACTAGTTCTTGCTTTCTTGTCAAAAATCTTTTTTATCAATGCTTGATCCTTTTCCATGACTTATATTGCATGCTTTCTTACCTCCCCTACCTCCATTAGCTTTGCATACCTGATTGCCATGGCTCAAACTTAGCTAGCTCTAACTATTTCATGAATTCTAGAATGATAAACTCCAATGATATGGGCTATACTACCTCTTTTCCATGCATAAGCTTGTATAGGGAGATTCCTGTGGACCTCTTGGATGTTATCCTATCATCCCATAGAGTTGATTTGAGCTTTGAATGCCAAGTTCTCTAATTTTCATCCAGAGTCCTTCTGATAATCCTTAATAGGTTCTTATTTGTGGACTCTTCTTGGCCATTAACCTGAGGGCAATAATTTTATAAAGTGATGAGGTACACACCATTCCTAACATCCCATTTAGTGATCCTTGTACCAAGGAATGCCAAAGCATTATCTAATATAATAGTGGTAGGGACTCCAAACTTGGTGGGTATTCCTTCATAGAAATCCAAGATGTTGGATTCATTTGCTTCATTTAGTGCCACTACTTCAGTCCACTTGGTGAAATAATCTGTTACAGTAAGTATCCACTTTTGGCCTTAGCTTGAATTTGGGTTAATCACCCTAATGAAGTCTAGTCCCCATTGCATGAATGGATGATCCACTAAAATGGGATGAAGGGGTAGGGCTACTAGCTTCTCTTTTCCTATGAAGAATGCACACTTTTTACACTTCTTGACCCATGAATAGAAATCATTGAACATTATAGACCAATAATAACCAGCTTTCATGATCTTGAGAGCTATTTCTCGAGGGCCAAAGTGACCTCCTACTTCTCCATCATGGAACTCATGCAACACTCTCTCAATTTGGCCTGTCCTAATGTACCTCAATAGAACACTATAGATATCCTTTTTAAATAAGACACCAACAACAATCACATATAGGAATGGCTTGTAATCTGAAGTATCTTCTCTTTTCTTTCATTCCATTTTAGAGGAGCACAAACCTATTTTAGAGGTAATGCACCAAGGCTTGGGTTCAACATGGAGCAGGTGCATCATTAGTTGGTTACTCTTGATCATTCTGTAGAAATAGGACAGCCTCTTTTCCATCCACTCGACTCAACCTGTTGCTTTAGAGGTGATCTTTTCACACAAACCCAAGTGCCTCAAACTATTTTGTTCACCTTGATCTCAATGTCATATTCCATTACCCGAGTGATCCACCCTACTCTCTTCTCATTCAAGTCCTTTTTCAGGAAAAAATCCTTAACACTAGCATGGGATACTAGTAGTTGAATCTTATTGTTTGAGACCAAGTGTCTGAACTTCTTTAAGCTCCTAATAACAACAAGGACATGTTTTTTAATAAAATATTATTTTACCTCATAGTCATCGAAGCTCTCTCTGAAGAACACTATGGGTTACTCTGAACCTTCATTGTTGGGCTGGACCAAGATGGCTGAGATGGTGTCTGACCCTCCAAAATCATATAGCATGAATTATTTTGATAATTCTAGGTTAATGAGGGTTGGATCCTGTGATATTGCGAGCTTGATGGCCTCAAAATGCTCTTTGCATGTTGTTGTCCATTTAAATGCAAGACTCTTATTTAACATCATTGTTAAAGGCTTCACAAGAGTAGCAAAATCAGGTACAAACCTGTGAACAAATTTTATCCTCCCCAAAAAGCTTTGGAGATACTTTTTATGTTGTGGCAATCGAAATGTCTGAATGGCTTCAACCCTTTTAGGATCAATTGTCAATCCATCTTTTAAGAAAATGTGGCACAACAATTTCCCTTTATGAGCTAGAAACACAAACTTTTTTTGGTTTAATGACACCCCTAACCTTCTACATCTCTAGAATACATGTCTAAGGTGAAAGAGATGGTCTGCAACATTCTTTGAGAAGAAAATGATATCATCTAGATACACCAGGACTATGTTGTTGATTAAGCCTTTGAATGCCATGTCCATAGCTCGCTGAAATGTTGCTCCAACATTTGATAGTCCAAATGGAATTTTATGATAAGCATATATACCCCATTTGGTGGTGAAGTCTGTCTTGAATTGATCTTCCTCTTTTACCATTATCTAGTTATAGCCTCAATACCCATCTAACAATGAAAACCTCTCAGAACTAACTACAACTTGTAAGATTTGTTCCATTGATGGAAGTGGGTAGTGATCCTTAAGTGATGCTCTGTTCAGATCAAGAAATTCCACAGATAGCCTAATTTCTCCATTTTTATTTCTCACAGGTACCAAGTTAGAAACCCAACTCAAATGCTTTATACGAAAGATGATACTAGCCTCAATTATCTTGTTTAATTATTTTCTCATGAGAGGCTCAATGTGGGGATTTATTGGCCTTTTCTTCTGTCTAAAAGGCTTAGATCTTGGATCCAACTCGATGGTGTGCTGTGCAAGATTTGAGTTGAAACCTCTTAAATCTTTATAATTCCAGGAAAATACATCTGGGAAATCTTTACAGAGTTGAACAAATTCATATTTTTCTTGTTGAGTGCTTACCTTGCCAATCTACAATGTTTTGCCTTGTGCTATAAAAATGGGTTCTGAATCTTCACCCTTTACCTAAATATTCACCTTCTCCTTTCGGAATTCGTCATTTGGGTTGAAGATTAATTCCAAAGTGACAAGACCCTTTGGTATTTTATTAGTCCTCAGCTGCACTGGTACTTGATCGCCATACTGTTGCTCCAATTTGTCTTGATTCCTAGAGGAGAACTTAGCTTCTTCTTGTAGAAAATTGACAATTTGTTTATCATTTTCAAAGACTTGCCAACTTGTGTTGTTGTCTAGGACAGTTGGCCTTATAGCCAACTTGATATGGGGCTGATGTTTATCACTCTTGATACTCTCTACGACATCAAATGTTGCCTCAATTGCAACTAATTTTTCTACTACTTCATTCTTCTTCCTTGGGATGGAGTTAATGTTGAATGCCTCAAAACCCTCAATGAGGTCCCATACCTGGTTCTTGTAACTCTTTAATAGTTTGTTCTTGGCAACATTTTGTCCTCAAACATGATTAGCAACTAATTCATTATCACCAAACACTTACAAGTTCTTTTTACTCCTTTTCCTTGCCAAATGTAGTCCATAGCCTCATACTCTACTGTATTTTTTGAACAAGCAAACTACAAACGGAAAGATGAGTAGAATTTCATAGTTTGCAGGGGAAAAAGCATAGCTCCTCCTCTGTCTTCTTGCCTATTTCTTGAGCCATCAAATAATAATTTCCATACTTCATTATCATATTTTTGGTCTGGCATAATGATGTCAGGAAGAGGATGATTCTCCTCATACAAACAGTAGAATCCTAGCTTAGATTCCTCCATCTCCTTATTGGGGTCAAAATCATGCCTCTTGTTTTCCTACTCATTGAGGGTCAAGTCTGGGATACACCCCACCTTGGTATCTATCTCACAAGTGTTTGGGAGGTCCTCCTGATCAAAGGCTAAACAATTGGCATTGATTGGGTTGGGTACATAAGACTCAATATGGTAATTTGCAATGGGCTCAGATATGATTGTGGCCTTAGCACCATACCTTGTTCTAAAAATCATGTGTGACCAATCAAAAGATAAATAGCCTCCAATCTTAGCAGTGAAGTCTCTCGACAAACATAATGCAAAATGTGATGGCAAGTCTATGATTGATACATTTTACAATACAATCACATTAGGGCAGACATGTAGTGTGAGGATCAAATCTTTGATGACTCCAAAAATTTTCATTGTTGTCTCATCCAATTACACTACCCCTCTATAGACGACTTCATATTGAAGACCTAGTTGATCGGCTATTTGCTTTGGTATTACAGAACTTCTTTCTCTAAAATCAATCATGAAATTATGTACCAATTTGTCCCCAATGATCAATGAAACATAGAATGGAGGGGGCTTTAGATTCTTACCTTATTTTCCTCCATGGTTTCCCCCAGTCTGGCTTGCATTCGTAAACACCTTCTTTTGCTGGTTAGGGGGCTGATTTGATCTTGACCAATTGGCCATAGCAGTCTGCAATAGATCTCTCTGTCCTGAAACGGCCAGTGACTCCCACATTGAAATGTTCACATTTGTCTTCTTCATTTGTTCAATGATGTTAAATGAGCTATCCTTTTTTTTCCCCTTAGCTGGTACAATTTTCTCTTGCACATGGTTGTTACAACTGGTGCCTGAGTGGGTTTGGAAGGTGGCTTGGATTGGCTCTGCTTATTGGGAGTTACATTATGAGTGCCAATACTTTGTAGAGTAATTGAGGGTTGAGGATTACCTGAGTTTGGTGATTTTCCTTCTCCAATATTCCTATTCTTGGACCCTATATTGGCAGCTATACTTTGATAAGGATATTGATTCATACCATAGAAATCTTCATCTTGCCAATTGACAAGCACAGTTTCACTTAGAGGTGCCTCTTGCTGAGCTCCTTTCTTCTTATTTTCTTCTTGGTTAGACTCTTGTGACACACCAATGGTCTGTACCATCAAGACCTAGTTTAGTGCACCATTAAATCACATTGATTGGTTATGGGGCTGATTGCATCCGAAACACCAATCATATTCTTGGGCCATGTTGTTTTGTGCTAGAACCAATGCCTTTGATGTTGAAATTGTGTTTGGATCATATGACATGAAAGGTATAGTAGCTTGAGGTTGTCCTTGGTTTTGATTTTGATTTATAGCCTAAGCCGGAGGCCTATTTTGCTGATATGGGGATCTAGCCTAATACTAAGCTTGAGGTTGATATGGCCTAGAACTTTGAGCCTATTTCCTTTTGATAGTCACTAGTTCATTCCCTAGGTTTTTTAGTTGTTTCATAACTTCTTAAAGTTGTTTCGAGGTGTTAGAGGATGAGGTGGAGGCTTCAGCTGAACTATGATTCCTAAGAGTAGGTATAAGACCTAATGCGGGTGTTTGACTAGTACTTGGATCTCCTAGTTCTGGGTATAGAGGCATGGGTGGCCTATGAGCAAGTTTTCCAACCTGAATTAAACAATTTTCAGCTCTTATGGAAATGATATAGGTTGTAGGTAAGGTGGTACCTCCCATTGATTGAATCATTAAAGCAATTTCAGAATTTAGAGCTCTAAGAAAGTATAAGAAAGCACCTTCATCTATGGGCCTTATAGCCAATGGAATCCTATCCCATGTCCTTCAAAATCTGAGGTTGAAATTTGTTAACTACTCACTAGGGGCCCTCTTGATTGTTGTCAGTTACTCCAATAGGGATATATTATCTCCCTTCTCTCCAAATTGATCATGAAGATCTCTGCACAGATGGTCCCAAGTTTGAATAGAGACGTTTGTTAGACTCCTTAACCATTGTGAAGCTTTAGCCTTGAGTGAAGAGGCTAGTAACTTGACTACAATTTCCATCTCAGTGATCTCATGAATTGTGGAGACATTTGCAATGTCTTGAATGTGATCACCAAGAGAAGTCTGGTTCTCTTAAGTGAAGTATGGGATGCTCTTTAATGCTGCAACTGGGACTAGATTTTGTGCATTGAGGATGAGTGGGCTGCTGCTAGTGAAATTGACATAGGGGTTAGGTGGTTGTGTCATTCTTATTATCCTGAGAGCCCTTGTTGATTGAATGAATGGCCCACCGGGAGGAGGTGTTGACAAGGTTCTGTTTGGTGGAGATGGAGACCTCTAGGCTCTTCTCCCTCTTCCCCTTCTATCTGGGCACAAGTGTAGATAGACAAATAGTCCCTCCTCTCTAGTTCTTGACCTTGTTTGTATCCTTCTCATGAACTTAACAAACTTGGACTACTGAAACTAGTGGATATTGTCTCTTTAGAGTCACCAGATGTGTAATTTCAAGGCTTCTTAAAAGCTGAAAAAGTTACAACAATTTCACATCAATCTTGCTGCAATAAAGATGGAGACTTCTTGGTCCCACTGGGTGTACCAAAATTGTTAGTGAAAAATCACAACACCCCTGAATGTCTGCAACTAGATGGGTTGAGAATCTCAGTGTGATTGCATAACATGGAGCATCTCTCAAAGTATGGGACCTTATGAGTTAAGAGAGCTCTCCAAATTAAGGTCAGTTCCTATTCCTCTGTTTAGGTACATGCAAATAAAATCTTACAGAGGATCTACTCTAAGCCTACTCTATCTTACCAAGGAGACAAGGTTGAGAAGATATAATAAAATAAACCTAAGCTAACAAGGTGATGCACCAAAGGAATGTTAGACACTCATTTTTCAATTTAACACAGACCATAGAAATGCAATACAAACACTATGCACATGTAACCAAACTATAATGAGAGATCAGAAGGTAACAATGAAGCACATGAGAGGGTCGAAAAATCATCCATAGACATATATTATTTCTCTAAGGTCGATATACGACATTATACTGGCCAAGAGGTAAAACTTAGCATTACAAATTGAATCGGGAGGTTAGGACTCCATGAACTCATTTGCAGACCAGAGCAGAAGGGAGGGTGCAAAACAGAAATTTCCAACCCTTTACAATAAGCCCCGACCCTTCCTTTATAGATTCAACATAGAGAGAAGAAGGAGAGAGATGTGGAAAAATTAATTCAAGGCTCACCTACTGGCCATCAATGCCTCCTGCGAATCCGCCTCAAATCTACCATGTCAGCAGCGATTACTTGTTCAGCGCGTTGAAGGAGGAAGAATAGCGGATCAGATCAAATCAGATCTAGTTGTTGGAGAAAATAGATCTTACATTAATGGCATGAAGACGTTTCCATTTTTTTCCCACCTAACTTCTTCAATGTTAAAGTTTCAGATCTCCATGGTGTGGATAAGGTAGACATCTTTCCAATGGTGCCAAAATTTTTAGATTTCGAGCACTAAATCAAAAGATATGCTCATTTGAATATTTTAATCGGGCTCACAAAATGGCGGAAACCAGCTATCAAAACGAGTTATTTTGAAATTGGACACGTGGAGGGCTGACGCATGTTTGGGGACCACTTTTGGATTTTTCTTTTGAAGTTACGTCAGGCTGACGCATGGTATCTTCCGCAACTTTCTTAGTTTTCTCATGTTTTGGCTAAGTCCTTGTTCTCAGCAGGTCCATACATCTGACCAGGGACACATGGAGGCTTGGCACTTGTTTTGGAACCCACACCCCCAAATTTTTCTTTTGAAGTAGCGTTATGCTAACACTTGGCTCCCTCCACTGGCATGTCTCTTCTTTGACTATTTAACCCCGACCCTATCCCTTTTTTGGGATATGGGACCTATGGCAAGCCCACACTCATTTGGGGACTACCTCAATACTTTCCTTTTGAAATCACGCCAATGAGACACGTGGAGGCTTCTGCTAGTTCTATATACTTAGTCATTTTGGGCCCATTCTCTTTTTTGGTCTCTGGACACGTGGAAGCCTTGCGCTCATTTGAGTCTCTGATCAGGGTCCCGCTTGTGAATGTGCACCAATGAGAAACTTGGCTACTTCCGCTGGCCTGCGTCTACTTTGACTATTCAACCCCAACCCTATCCCTTTTTTGGACCTGGGACACGTGGAACCCCGATGCTTGTTTGAGTCTCAACTTTTGGATTGAATCTTTAAAGTTGCGCTAAGTCGACACCTGGTAGCTTCCGCTGATTCTTCCATACTTTTCCATTTTTGGCTCGCTCTGAATCATTTATGAAGCTTGAAATCTTTGACTCTTTCTCCATTTCTCTCCTTTGAGCCTCTGGTTTTCTTTGACAATTTTTTCTCCTTCTCCGACCCTGCGATTCCATTATAGAGCTCACCTGCAAACTGTTTGTTGGAATTGAAACATGGGCTCACATGAAGGAACCATCCCTTGAATTTCTTTCTGCATGGGGTAATGTTTGATCAATTTTTTCAGGGGGAAAAATATAGATAACATATATATTGGTGTTTCTCGGTGAGGATCCTCTGGATCATGCATGGACATAAAAATATATAAAAATGGTTGATTTTTGTAGTAGATGCCAAGTTTGACACCTTCTTTATCAATGTGTAGGATGCAAAACTCAAATTCTAATCGCAACAAGGTCTCACATGGGTGAAACCTTCCATTGTACTTCATTGGTGCTCCCGATGTAGAGGTCTCACTAGGGTGAGATCTACCACACCAGTTATATTTTCATAACCATAAACGAGGTCTTGTGGGAGCGAGAACTCTCGTGTCACCTCCTTCCTACCTCTTCTCGATTCTCATATAAGACAATACTTGGACGCAAAACCATGACGTCTTATGGGATCTCAATTTTTTGAGATGCCCATCTTGCTTATCCTCTATCCATTGGTCTCAAGGCCTCATGGAAGCAACTAGATCTCCCCACACATCCACCTTGATTCACTCTAAGAAGGTTTCTTCCAAGAAAGGAAAAACCAAAGCTACAAGCGATTATAATGATTTAATATTTTTATTTTTTGTTATGTCTCAACTTTTTTGGAAGCCATGAAATTGGAAAACCGAAAGCTATGGTTGGTTATAGTGTTTGCTTCCCATTCACCTTATTTTATGATAATTAGACCTATCATGTTTATATTTCGAATGAATTCTCTTTATTAGCCTATGCTCTTGCAATTCTTGTTTTAAGGATATGTGAAACTATTGACATTGGAGATAGAGAACAACATGTGTCTTACATTCATAGATTTCTCGAGAACACAAAGCCACAAGTACCTGTGCATATCATTGACTTTTTCGTTCAAAAGGTAGTCCAAGATGACTTGCAAGGCCTCCTTCCACATCAAGAAAAAATAGGAGCAATCACCTCCTCCTCTGCACCCCTTTTGTGCTTCTTCAAAAACTTAATGTCTCTAAAATCATGGTTTCGATCCTCTACTTCCGTGTAATAGAACTAACGCTTTTTCATGTAACTTTAATAATAGCCTTCTTTTATTGGATTTGAATAATTGATCTTTTCCTCCTTTCTAAACAATTTTAGATTGGAAGCTCCCATCTATACCACTGCTAAACTAAAGAGTGCATTTCCATCAAAACATTGAGTTTCAAACCTTCAATGCACAAGAAAACAATGTCCATTATTTTTTTTGAGCCACCCCTTCAATGGCAAGCAATAGTTGTAATGAAAATTAGAGAATTAATCGTATAGCTGCCAAACGAAGTTGGGTTAGCAAAAAAAATAAATCCGTGACGACCCATTAAACACTCTGCAGAGGCCCGCATGCATGTGACAAATAGTCTCGTGGATATATCAATTTGATGAAGTTTGGGAAACGTAGAAGACACAAGCAACAAAGGAAAATGGTTCGACATGACTAATCTCGAATGACTTGAACATACACGAAAAATATCTATTCCCACCGTATGATGCTGTTATAATAGGATTCCTTGAAATTTAATGGCTGCCTTGTTGTATGGATCACATCAACTTCTAATCGCAAACAAGGTCTCACATGGGTGAAACCTTCCATTGTACTTCATTGGTGCTCCCGATGTAGAGGTCTCACTAGGGTGAGATCTACCACACCAGTTATATTTTCATAACCATAAACGAGGTCTTGTGGGAGTGAGAACTCTCGTGTCACCTCCTTCCTACCTCTTCTCGATTCTCATATAAGACAATACTTGGACGCAAAACCATGACGTCTTATGGGATCTCAATTTTTTGAGATGCCCATCTTGCTTATCCTCTATCCATTGGTCTCAAGGCCTCATGGAAGCAACTAGATCTCCCCACACATCCACCTTGATTCACTCTAAGAAGGTTTCTTCCAAGAAAGGAAAAACCAAAGCTACAAGCGATTATAATGATTTAATATTTTTATTTTTTGTTATGTCTCAACTTTTTTGGAAGCCATGAAATTGGAAAACCGAAAGCTATGGTTGGTTATAGTGTTTGCTTCCCATTCACCTTATTTTATGATAATTAGACCTATCATGTTTATATTTCGAATGAATTCTCTTTATTAGCCTATGCTCTTGCAATTCTTGTTTTAAGGATATGTGAAACTATTGACATTGGAGATAGAGAACAACATGTGTCTTACATTCATAGATTTCTCGAGAACACAAAGCCACAAGTACCTGTGCATATCATTGACTTTTTCGTTCAAAAGGTAGTCCAAGATGACTTGCAAGGCCTCCTTCCACATCAAGAAAAAATAGGAGCAATCACCTCCTTCCTCTGCACCCCTTTTGTGCTTCTTCAAAACTTAATGTCTCTAAATCATTGTTTCCATCCTCTACTTCCGTGTAATAGAACTAACTCTTTTTCATGTACTTTAATAATAGCTTCTTTTATTGGATTTAATAATTGATCTTTTCTCCTTTTCTAAACAATTTTAGATTGGACTCCCATCTATACCACTGCTACACTAAAGAGTGCATTTCCATCAAAAACTTGAGTTTCAAACCTTCAATGCACAAGAAACATTTCATTATTTTTTTTGAGCCACCCCTTCAATGCAATCAATAGTTGTAATGAAAATTAGAGAATTTAATCGTATAGCTGCCAACAAGTTGGTTCAAAAAAAATAAATCCGTGACGACCCATTAAACACTGCATAGGCCCGCATGCAATGTGACAAATAGTCTCGTGGATATATCAATTTGATGAATTTGGGAACGTAGAAGACACAGCACAAAGAAATGGTTCGACATGACTATCTCGAAATGACTTGAACATACACGAATAAATATCTATTCACCACCGTATGATGGCTGTATAATAGGATTCCTTGAAATTTAATGGCTGCCTGGTTGTAATGGATCACATCAACTTCTAATCACAATTACGTCCGTCTGTTCGTTCCAGCGCTCAACATTTTATAGCCAAAACAAGCCAGCAAATTCAACCGTTCGCTTTATGTCAAATCATTCTCAAACGCGTTTTTCCATATCCTGCAAAGAATCAGATCACATCAGCTAAGTATTTCCCTTCCAAAGCTCGGCAACCATACAAACGAACATCGAAGGCTTTTCTTTTTTAAGAAAACGAAACCATATGTTTGGCAAATATTAGCTGATGAGATACAGATTCAACGTGTGCTCCAATTCTGACGACTTTGTGATCACCAAGTGGACTGTTCATATCCATTTCATCTCTATCTAATGGGATATAGATTTGACGTGGTTCTATAGACGTATTAACACTGAAAAGACACCGATAATGGATTGACAACCTTCGAATCACATATCTGGGAGAACTCTATTCATGGTTCAAAATGAAATCCCTTAATGATTGAGAAGCACCTGCTGGTCTTGAACCACAAAGGAAGTTTTTAATGTATGTGTCTCATCTACAAACAAGAAGTAGGATGATAACAACGTTATTGTTAACAAAAAACTATTATGAGGGACCTGTGCATAAACACGGTTGGGGTGTCCAATGAGGAGCCACTTTAGACCATGGAGCCCTAAAAATCATGTGTGCAAAATTTACACAAATAAATCAAATAACACAAAATAAGAATTCAAAAACAAAATAACACATCAACAAGATTTATTTGTATATCTAGATGAATAACATACAAAGACCAATAACCAACAATATAGTTAACACATCATATAATTGTTCTCCTTATTAAACAAACATGGCTTCGAGTCTTGATCTCACATCCACACTCTGCTCTTATTCTCAAAGTTCACTCTTGCTTGAGTTCTAAGATTGACTTCATAACGAAATTATGATTTGTTTATGTAGCCAACTATTGCAGCAAACTTAACTCCTAAAGATAATTTGCACTTATGGTCAAAAGGACCCATTACAAACCCATTTGACCTTTTTAAAATGTTTTTAACTTAAATTATCATCCTTTCATGCTTCATAACTTTCGATCTACTTTATAGTATTTTGTAGCTTCAGATAGTACTTCACAACTTCAAATTCAAAATTGTGGTATTGTGTGTCTCCCTTCAGGGTTACAGGACTGACCCTTAGTGTTTTTTGGTATCTGATATACTTGTGTGGCTTCCCTAGTGTTCCATGACATCTTTCAATTCTTGGGAGACCTTCTAATACATTTTTTGCTCACAAAAAGACTCCACAAACTATTCAAAATATTAGAAATTATGTAACTGAATTGCGCACAACATTGACATTGCACAATAGGATTCCACACAACACAAAATGCAACATAGTACTTCATGCCTGCAAACAAAACACTTTTTTCACAATGTGGTTTTTCAACAAACCAATGCAAACGACTAACTTAAACTATTGTTCTTTTATACACAATTTCTTGTTAAACTAGATGCTCTTGGATCATACACATCAGGTAATTTTTAAAACTTGAGCTCTTACTCAAGGAATCAGACTACCATGTTATGTGACATATGCAACACTCATCCAAGTTGCGCCTTCAATATTCTTCCCTTTCCACTTCACAAAATACTCCTTATTGTGCATTTTCTTGATCCTAGTGTCAATTACACTTTCTACTTCTCCATGCCCTTTTTATCGCATCTGTTCTCCCCAATTCACCTTTCCAACTTCTAAATTTGAATTTTCAACCCATCCTTGTACCGCATTGTATGGATACATATCCACCAAATTAAATATAATTGACATATAAATGTGTTTCAGAAACTCAATCTCATGAGTTTTCTGCACAAATTTCCTTAGCACCTTCAAGGTCCAATTTTCTTCCATTTGAGATTATTGTATGTCCCCTTTGGAACACTTTATTTTCACAAATGGGCTAATACCATAGCTTCTACCTAATATTCTACTTCTCATATTTTCTCATCTACGAGATATTTACAATGTGAATTCATATTTTCCAACTAATTGTAAAGTTGTTTAGTGTATTTTGTCCATATACTCCATAAATATTTTTCTTCTACAGCCATTCCTTTTTGTGATAACTCTCTTAGTTTTACCACTCCTCATAACTTACTCCCATATGCAATATGAAATTGTTTCTTTCCTGTATTGAAACACCCACAATTTACTACACTCAAAACCATAATAAAACATATTAAGTTAATAGGGGAAAATTTGTGGAATTGTTTTTTTAAAGGTAAACATTATTCACAATTTCATTAATTTTTCTTGGTCAAATATTTCTACACAACTTGCGGGAGTCGAAAATTGAATTAATAATTAAATATTATTGATTTATTTTCCCAAATTAATTTATTGTTAATAGTCTCCCATTCTTTTCATTTTCTTAATTAGATTATTTTTTCAATATTTAATAGTCATGTCCTATTAGGTTATAAAACTATATCCTTACCAAAATTTATTTAAAAATACCTTTTAGTTCATTGTTTAATCACCATGCACCAAGTTTAATTTATTTCCTACTACAAAAGTTTAACTACTTTACCTAGCCACTAAGTGGCCCCATTCACCCCATTACCCATGCATTTTAATTTAATTTCCATTTCCATAAAAATACCACCCACTTGAGTAATGTAGGATCTAACCTGAGCCATTAGATGAAATCTATCCCAACCATTGGATTTAGGTTTCCCTAAATATTTTAATAGATTTCTTTTTATTCTCATTTCTCTAATTTCTCATTCATTTGTTCATTCTTGTTTTACAAGTTTGGATGAGGAAAAAGAGAAGGAGGAGACGCCATGGAGTCCAATGAAGCTTGGGAGGGTTTCTACATCTAAATTTTGTAGTATTTTATGCTAAAATGAGTGATCTACCCTATTTCCCTTTGGGGTATTATTTACCCTTTTTATTTATGTTTATTTTGGAATCTTTCTTACAAGTTTGCTATTTATATATACCTATTTTGGGTGGATATAAAACCCACACACACACACACACACACACACACACACACACACACACACACACACACACACACACACATGGAATAGGGTTGGCCACCATAGGGGATATTTATATTATAAAAACAAAATAAGATGGGTGGGGGTGTTGTCCCCATCTTAACCGTTTAAAATAGAGTGTGTGGGGCAGCACCCCCACCCAATATGACTTTCCACATTCGGCCATTGGCCACACTAAAAAACCCCTACCGCATTCAAATCCATGGCCAATATGTTTTAAATGACACTGTGTTTTTTTAATCCAGCCAATATATATTAGAGGTTGGCCAGATTAAAAACGCATAGTGTCGTTTAAAACATATTGGCCACGAATTTGAATGCGGTAGGGTTTTTAAGTGCGGCCCCTGGCCTAATGTGGAAAATCATATTGGGTGGGGGTGCTGCCCCCACCCACTCTATTTTATATGGTTAATATGGGGACGATGCCCCCACCCATCTTATTTTGTTTTTATAATATAAATATACCTGAGGGTGGCCAACCCTATTCCATTCACTTAATTCTTTTTTATTATTATTAACTTTACTTTATGAGTCGCTCGACTCTATAATAGTATTTTCAATATTTAAATGTAATTGCTATTATAATATATATTATATAATATATTGATTTTATTATAATTATAATATATAAGTATATAAATGTATATAATAAATTTATATAAGTATATATAATTATAGTTGTGTATTTAGGTTTTATCATTATTTTAAACAATCCAATCAAGTTGTATATTTCCCGTTTTTTGTGTGTCCAACATAAGGGAAGTAAAAATATTTCTAATTTGTATAAAAAGTGTTTCCTTCATCCAACTACACAAGCATAAAGGAGTGAACATACTCTTTAATTGTTAAGGGATAGCTAATACTTTTATAGTTGATTTGCCATATAGTGTAACATGCAACAATGCAATAATTTTACTATTAAACAAGGCTAAAGAAAGTGAAGACAAATAAGAGAACTTATTCATTTTCAAATTTATTTTCTTTTGAAATAAAATTTGAGAGGAAAGGTCATTTTAAATAGAAGTAACCAAAAATTACTCTTTTGTAGTTTTATATAAATGAATATCATTTTTTTCATTGATAAATCAAGTACATATGATAACCTTGTAGGTTTGGAAAAGATACAAGAATCACAAGAACCAAATTTTACATCTCTCTTCCAAAATACAAATTTCAACAAGTAACAATATACTCCTTTCACAATAATCAAAGTTCATCTGCTTACAATACAAAACCTCTTCCTTCCAACAATTAAAATAATAATTTACATTATTACAACTCTCACTTTACAACAATAGGATAAGATTACAAAAAGTAATCTTTGGCTCCAACATAGTAATCTCCTCCAACTTCAACCTTGCATTCTTCCAAATATTACAACTTTGAATCACCAAGCAATAAAAAGGGGAGTAGGCGACACTCTCTGCCCAACCTATAATCCAATAAGAGGAGATTCCATCCTCCTTATTTTCCCCCGAGCCCCAACCAAAGAGAAATGAGGTGTATAATAAAACATTGACAACCATTACAAAATGGCTTCCACAACATACAATTCACAAAACATTCAAATGGACCTATTCAACAAGAATTACAATTTTCAACTAACACATAAACTTTACAACAAGCCAAAAGGAGAAAGTAATATGGGAAATACCTCCTTCTTCCTCCCGAGTGAAGTAGGAATTTCACCTAAAAGCCTCTATGTGCAAAATACAAAACATTCACATACATCCTTATTTGTCCCCTTGCAAATATGCAAAAATATGTCCATGTTTTCATTTTCACTCCCCATAGGTGAAACTCCTAATCCCAATCCATCAAAAATTCATGTTACACATTTCCCTTTTCCCTCCCCAATGGTCCCATACTTCCATCTCCCACACCCTTCTTAAGGAAAGCTACCTAACCATAACAAATTACATTCACAACACTCATACAATATTCAAAAAGACACAAATTTTACATATAAATAAATAAATAAATAAAATAATGAAAACAAGTGGAGATCATACCTCTCCATCAAGATTCCAGGTGTCTTCACTCCAAAAAAAATTCAACACCTTCCAACCAAGCACAATCTAAATGCCACTCCAAAAAGATCCCAATTCCAAAAGTGCAAAAGAATAAAATAAGGCAAGTAACAAAAAATCATTCAAATTCATCCTATAAATAGCAAAGGGATGTGAGGATGATGAGGTGGCTCCATATAGGATGCCACTTCATCAACCCTTCATTCCAACTCACAAGTCAACACACCAAATCCAATGCAATAAATGAACATATAAGACTGATGACATGTACACATGACACTCCAACATGCACTCCATGCTTATCAAGGAAAAATTAAATGTGGTAAATAGAAAAGTGCAATTATTTATCTTTTTTCATTCAACAAATGCATTAAAATAATCAACATAAGACACATACTTCATAATTATGGTTGGTAGAAGAGTTTGAGGTGTGAGGGACAAGGTTAACTTGTGCCACAAGTCTCAAAAAGTGTCGTACAAGGCTAAATTCGAATTTGGGAAGAAAAGGGAAAGTACACACCACCTAAATATAATTAATTCAATCCACATCAAGCACAAATCAAGGACTATCTACTCTATTTATTACCCACATGTCACCTCTTCCTCTTAGTTTAAAAATTTAAGTTAAATTAGCTAATTAAGACACATTAACAATTGCTAATCAATTTACTCAATTTTTCCAATAATAAATACATGCACAACAAAATAAGGCACACAGAAATTAAAAGAGAAGCAACAACATTACACTCCATGCCCACACATGTGAGGTCACCCCCCATGAAAAACCTCCTAAGTAAGCATGTAATTACACAATATATACATTAGACACAAGTTGTCAAATTTGGCCATGTTGCAAAACACCCAACATTTTTCTGTGGTTGGTCCCCTATCCCCTTTTGATGCATAGTTATATAATTTCCTTGCAAAAACCAATAAAAATACCTCTTTGTCCTTACAACTACATCAATAGCATTGAGAAATAATATATACATAGAAATCAATAATCGACATGCAAAATTAAACAATTCTATCATCTATCAACATATCAAATAATTCGATTCTAAATCCACGAGATCATAATTATACTCAGAACATCCAGAAGCATAGGACAATTGCATCAATAGAATATAACGTGTTAGTATAAAATCAGAATACTACAAATCAACATATGTAGAATTGTCCATCAGTGGCATCTAACATATCATAATCAAAATGTAAATCACAACATATCCATAGTCCAAATATCTTTATATTCTATCATCTGTTGATCAATATATAATAAATCCAAAATGTCTAAGTATTTACCCAATCAATAATAAAATCATAGTGAAATAGTGTCAAAGGAGGAGTGGGCACTACATCTCCCTCCCTTTAGACTCCAACTTCCTCTTAGAAGTCACGAAAATAGATGTGGAAACTTGGGCCCGTAACAAAGTAACATCCTACTCATATGGCTGCATTCTCATCATACCTATCCCATTGGACTCACAACTGATCAATCTCACACCCTTGAAGGCCAAGTATCTTGTGCTCTATGATGCATATGAGCCTCCATAGTTACCCATCCCTTCTCTTGTACCTGCAATGTGGTCAAATCCAATACATGAGAAGGATCTGAAATGTATCTCCGAAGAATAGAATCATTGGAATATATCATGGATGTGAGATAAGATGGGTTGTAAGGTTATATGAGTAAGCTAAGGGATCAATCCACTCCAAGATCTCAAATGGACCCATAAATCTTGTAGCTGAATTTAGAGTGTTTTACATTACGGATAAGACTCTTATGAGGTATGACATGAAGAAACACCTTTGTGCCCACCTCATAATTGTTGACATCTCTCCTTATGATCTGCATACTTCTTTTGTCTATCCTATTCCTCCTACAACCTATGTCTAATCATAACAACATGTTGCTTCATATCCTGTAACATAGCTCACCCAATAGATACTTTGTCCTCTAACCTATCCTAACTCAATAGAGTCATAAACTCTCTACCATATAAAGCCTTAAATGGTGCCTATTATCCAATTTTTCCCCTCAGGAAAAATTAGACAAACATGACCTTGCATAGAGAAAATGATGGATCGATTCAGTCATGGGAGCTCACACTTTGGGATTGGCCAAACATGTTTAAGAGGGTCGAGCACATTGTAGAATAGTTTTGGAAATGAAGAAGCTTTGAATTTTTAATTTCAGACTTCAAGAGGTGTGTTCATTTGGAGGTAGGCTGAAGTGAAATTCAGGGACTCAGGGGAAAGAAGCGTAGAAAAAGGGAGAGAAAGGTTTGAAATCTGAAGTCCTAAATTTGGACTTCAGGGTTTCAGGATTTTGGAGATATGTGAAAATCAGATGGATGCACAACCCCCGAAATCCCAAAGCCCGAACTCCTGAAATCTTGAAACTAGAACCCTCGAAATCACGAAACCTCAACCTCCAAAATCTTGAAACCCAAACATCTGAAATTCCCCCAAAATCCCAAAACCTTGACCTCCGAAATGATGAATTCGAAAACCCAAAGTATGAATTTCAGACATCAAGGTTGTGGAATATCAGAACTTTTAACCTAAAGGATAAATAATGTCACGTGGCATGGTTTCAGAGTTTGAACTCTAAAGTCCTAATTTCAGACTTCGGAGGTTCAAGATTTTGGAACCTTCTAGCCATCTTGAGTGATGAGCAGTAACCCTATCTCTGTAGCACAAACTCCTAAAGTTATGAATCCTGAAAAACTAAAATTTCAGCTTTCGGAGGTTGCAATGGAAAATTGGAGTCTAAAAAATAGAGCCAACCACTTGCACTTATTACAATATGGCACCCTCATCCTCAGATGGCCATAATGTTTGACTGGGAACTCAGATTTGCACAAAATTAGACTTTTGGAATTTTAGTGGGACTAAGTATTTCAAAATGAAGAAATACAGTTCACCATTTTAGAGGGTGTTTCCAGATTTCCCACCTACCAAAATGATGAGGTATAGGCTTCCTTTTTTTTCCAAAAAGGTAAATTACACGGAGACATGTGTTTTACAGTGGCACCCATCATTGTTGCGCGTGGTTTAAATGTATTTTTTGGTGGTTGAAGAAAGATTTTGAATTCCTTCTCTCTCCCTTTCTCTCATTCTTCTTATATATTGTACAGAGGGGTTCATTTTACAAGGATGGATAATCTTTCTTTACAACCTCCCTTCTTCTCTTGTCTGTAAGTAATCTTGTGGAGTAAAAACCTCCAATTCAAACTATAAATGAAAATGTATACCTCTTGGCCATTGTAATACACTGTATCAAATTTGTGGAGAAATAATATAAGTTTGTGGATGAACTCAAACCCTCTCTTCTATTCATTGTATTCTCTAGATCCCTCATTGCAATTTTTGTTAGTTGTGCATGTTAAATTGTGTTTCATATTTAATGGTCTGTGTTTAATGATGAATAAATTCATAGCAATTAGTTGACTTGTGGTTTGTATTCATCCGAGCTTTAAACTTATTGGTTTTGATCTCCATGCAAAGCAGATGTTCAACATTCCTTTGGTGTATCACTTTCTGTAGATTAGGTTTAATTTCTTACAATATTTTCAACTCTATCTCCTTGGAAAGTTAGAGTAGATTTTAGGATAGATCCTCTACAATTTGAAAGTGTGTACCATAATAGAGGAATAGTAACTGACCTTCATCCGGAGAGCTTCCCCAATTTAAAATTACCACACTTTGGAAAAAGCTCCATGTTATGTAATCACACTGACAGTTTCAATCTATTTAGTTGCAAACAATCAGGGGTGTTATGATTTCGCATCAATAGTGTCATACCAATAGAAATTTGAAAGTTGTTATAAGAAAAATCCACCAATTAAAAATACTCCTCCCATCTCAACTGAAAATCCATGACATACATCTGAAGCATGTCCTCTAAAATTTGCTTCACCCACTCATTCTATTTATCTGTCTCAAGATGATATGTTGTACAAAATTTTATAATCGTCCCAAGGGTATGTTACATATTAGTCAAAAAATGAGAGGTGTACAAGGGATTGTGATCACAAATAATCTTCTACAGAATCCCGTTCAGTATGAAAATATCATCCAAGTACACTTATGCCACTACACTAGTTGTATAAGTGGTTTTTACCAAAGAAAAATAGGCCACTTTCGTCAATCTAACCACTGTGACCATGATGACATCATGGTGGTATTTTTACGTTGGTAGCCCCACTATAAATTCCATGCAAATGGTGTTCCATTTCCACTTTGGTATAGCATGAGGATATAAAAGACCTGCTGGATGTTTATGCTTGGTGTTCACCCTCTAGCACTCCAAACAGTAAGACACAAAATTAGCTACATATTTTTGAAGCCCTCTCCAATGGTAAAACTATCTCAAAGTACATCTTCTTCACCCCTGGATGGGATGAATAAGGTGAATGATGATCTTCTTCCAATATATCATGTCTCAAACCTTTATCTCTAGGTACATAGATCTGACCTCTATGTCAAAGAATCCCATTTGACTCTAATGTGGATCCATCAAACTTCCCCTCAAGGGGTCTCTGAGATTCAATCTCAGCTCTAGTTGAAAGGTAAAAACTATTATGTGGAAGATGTCATAAGATTATAGTTCTTAATTTTATACCCACTGAAGTAACCAAATTCCTCCAATGACTCAAAGAGTTTGAAACCACATTATCCTTCCCCTTCACATGATCTATCTCCATGTTGTACTAAGATAGAAACTCTATCCAATTCCATTGATGAGCATTGAGATTGGGTCACGTGAATAGGTTTTGTTAGCTCAAATGGTATGTCCTGAGAATGAACATCATTCCTATAAGGAAATGTCACCAATGCACCAAAGTATGGACTACTTCCACAACCTCAAGGTCATGAGTCAAATAATTGATCTCTTAATCCTTGAGTTTGTGAGACTCAAAATCTACCACTTGGCCATCCTACATTAAAACACCTCTTAATAATGTCAAAGAAGAATACGTACACACGAAGAAATCCTATTGATTGTATGACAGTGTAAGAATAGGTGTTTTCGTAAGGCATCCCTTTAGTGTCTTGAATTCCTACTCATATCTATGTGACCAAACAAACTTCTTCCCTTTCAACTAAAGGGAAGTGATGGGACATGTAATACGAGAGAAATCCTAAACAAACCTTTTGTAATAACCTGCCAATCCCATGAAGTTGTGCACCTTGATCCCATTGGTTGGCACTCACCAATCCATAATAGCTCTAATCTTGGAAGGATTTATTGTGATAAATTCCTCATAAATAATGTGACCTAAATATTGAACCTCCGTCTATAAAAATGCACACTTCTCTATGTTCCTGTATAGCTTCTGCTCTCAAAGACACTACAAAACCTAGAAAAGGTGCTGCTTGTAATCCTCATGCATGCGTGAGTATATCAATATGTCATCTAGAAACACAAGCATGAATTCATCCAATAATTTCCTAAATACCCCATTCATCAAACTCATGAATGCTACAGGGGCATTCGTCAGACCAAAAGGCACAATGGTGAACTTGTAGTGGCCATATCTCATGTGGAAAATTTTCTTCTGGATATATTCCTCCACAATCCTTATTTAATGGTAGCCTAACTTAAGATCTATCTTAGAATACATGGTAGCCCCTTCATCTTATCAAACAAATTATCTAAGCAAGGAAGGGGGTAACGATTCTTGATCGTTACTTTGTTCCACACCCAAAGAAAATACTTGATCCCCTCCAATGAATAGATACTCCTCCTAGTGTCCCAACAGTTTGTGATGTAGATCTTGATGACCTTGTCATATACCTTTTTTGTTGTGGTAGACATACTCCTGTTGACTGAACTTGGGGTGGAGCCTATGTCCTATTGGGTCCCCTAGCTGGAGGCCCCATACAATGCCCTCTCTCTGCATCCTAACACTATGGAGGTCACAAATATGGTCGAATCTATTGTTGTTGTGCCATTCCCACCACGAGAAGGAGGGTATGAACCCCTCGACCTACTATCCTACATCTCTTTAATACGAATCCTCACTCGATCTCTAACCTGTTGAGTCTTCCCCATGTTTTCCTCTACAATGTAGGCCTTCACAACAACTTGTGGTATAGTCTGTGGAAAATGCATATGCACTACCCCTCTCAAATCCAATGTATGTTCATTGATGGACTTGTGTACCCAAGCCTTCTCATCTTACATGTACTCGACATAATGTAACAAGTCCAGAAACTGACTCTCGTACTCAGCTACTGTCATGGATTCCTACTGCAAATAATGAAACTCATCGATCCATTGTTGTATGAACCTCTTAGATATGTATCTACTCTTGAACTGCTCCTCGAAGAGCTCCTAAGTAATTGTTTCTTAATCCACATGGAGTTTGTACTTAATCCTCCACCAAATTCTGGCTGTCTCTCAAAAGGTGGATAGAAACATGATATTTTTATTACTAGTGCAAGGACATATATTAAAGCATCCATTCAAGCTAAGCATCCATGCCTCAGCCTAAAATAATCTTATGTCTCTAGCAAAATGGGCCAGAAGTAACTTCGGCATCTCTCTAATATGATCCACCACTATCAACTACCTACCCCTAGGTCTATCCACATGATCATCCCTTAGCCTAGGGCTCCTAGATCTATCTATGTGTCTTGTATCCCTCTCTCCATGTCCCCTCTAAGGTGAATCTTCATCTAGCTGAATCCGCACATGGGATTTCTTCGCCCTATAATCCTCACTATGTCATGAAGGGATATGAGCCTCTACTGATGGCTCTCGGTCATTATAGCTATATCGTCCCCCTACTATTTCCACCTCGTACAGCTGCATTGACATCTTGTAATGTGTGAATTATCTAAGGAATATAGTGGAAATATTGCATAATCTACCTGGTACGTCAAGATCCACATGTAAGATATCCCTTTGTCTAGTTCATGCCTCTTGCATAGACCAAGACGGGAGTAAGTTTATCATCTTCTAGGATGTTTCATTTTTCTAAGTTTTCTACATATTAAAATATCATGCAATGTTATGTGTTCTAAGTTTAGAGTTATGCTAGATTTACTTGTTGTGTTTCATGTTGGCGCAGGGTCAAAGTGTTGAACCCATGGCTCTGATACCAAGTGTAACACCCACAATTTACTATGCTCAAAACCATAATAAAATCTATTAATTTAATAGGGAAAAATTTGAAAACTTTTTTTTTTAAAGGGGTTGCACAAGGGTAAACATTATTCAAAATTTAATAAATTTCTCTTGATTAAGGTATTTCTACACAATCTTACTGGTGCTCCGAAATTAAATTAATAATTAAATATTATGAATTTATTTTCCCAAATTAATGCATGCTTAATATTCTTCCATTTTGTTCATTTTCTTAATTAGAGTATTTTTTCAACATTTAATAGTCATGTCCCATTAGGTTATAAAACTATATCCTTACCAAAATTTATTTTAAAACCCCTTTTAGTTCATTGTTTAATTACCATGCACCAAGTTTAATTTATTTCCTACTACAAAAGTTTAACTACTTATCTACCCACTAAATGGCCCCATTCACCCCATTACCCATTACATTTGAATTTAATTTCCATTTCCATAAAAATACCACCCACTTGAGTGATATAGGATCTAACCTAAACCATTAGATCAAATCTATCCTAGCCATTGGATTTAGGTTCCCCTAAATATTTTTATAGATTTATTTTTATTCTCATTGCCATAATTTCTCATTCATTTGTTCATTCTTGTTTTTTCAGGTTTGGAGGAGGAGAAAGAGTAGGAGGAGAAGTCATGGATGCTAATGAAGCTTGGGAGGGTTTCTACATCTCCATTTTGTAGTATTTTTTACCAAAATGAGGGATTTACCCTATTTCCCTTTGGGGTATTATTTACCCTTTTTATTTATGTTTATTTTGAAATCTTTCTTACAGGTTTAGTGTATATACATTTTTTATATACCTATTTTAGGTGGATATAAAACCCATAAATATATATTTATATATTTATAAATATACATATATACGTATATACTTATATATGTATATATATATATATATATATATATATATATATATATATATATATAAAGAAATTTTTTAATAAAGATCAGTCAAATTAAAAACACACATCACCGTTTAAAACATATTGGGTGTAGATTTGAATGCGATAGGGTTTGTTAGTGTGGCCCATGGCTGACTGTGGAAAGTTAGATTGGGTGGGGGTGCAGCCCCCACCCCAGTCTATTTTATAGGGTTGGGGTGGGGCGGCGCCCCCACCCATCTTATTTTGTTTTTATAATATACACCACCCCGAGGTGGCCAACCCTATTCCATTCACTTAGTTCTTTTTTTACTATTAATTTTACTTTACAAGCCACTTGGCTATGTAATAGTATTTTCAATAATTAAATTTAATTATTATTATAATATATGGCCAACCCTATTCCATTCACTTAGTCCTTTTTTTATTATTAACTTTACTTTATGAGCCACTCGATTATGTAATAGTATTTTCAATATTTAAATTTAATTATTGAAAATATATATTTATATATTATAATAATAATAAAATTTAAATTTTGAAAATACTATTACATAGTTGAGCAGCTCATAAAGTAAATTTAATAATAAAAAACTTAGTGAATGGAATAGAGTTGGGGCTCTGTATATATATATATATATATATATATATATATATATATATTATATATATATTATAATTATATATATATAATATAATATATAATAAAATATATATAAGTATATATGATTATAATTGTGTATTTAAGTTTTATCATTATTTTGAACAATCCAATCAAGTTGTATATTTCCCCCCTATTTTTTGTTTCTAACATAAGGGAAGTAAAAAAAATTCTAATTTGTATAAAATCAATTGGTAAACTATTGTTTCCTTCATCCAACTACATAAGCATAAAGGAGTGAAAATACTCTTTAATTGTTAAGGGATATATAATACTTTTATAGTTTATTTGGCATATTGTGTAACATGCAACAATGCAATAATTTCACTATTAAAAAAGGCTAAAGAGAGTGACGAAAAATAAGATAACTTATTCATGTTCAAAATTATTTTCTTTTGAAATACAATCAGAGAGGTAACATCATTTTAAATAGAAGTAACCAACAAGTACTATTTTGTAGTATCATATAAATGAAGATCCTTTTTTTCATTGATAAATCAAGTGCATATGATAACCTTTCAAGTTTGGAAAAGATACAAGAATCACAAGAACTAAATTTTACATCCCTCTTCCATAATACAAATTTCAACAAGTACCAATACACTCCTTTCACAATAATGAAAGTTCATTTTTCTTACAATATAAAATCTTTTCCTTCCAACAATTGAAAGAATAATTTACAATATTACAACTCTCACTTTACAACAATAGGATAATATTATAAATGGTAATCTTTAGCTCTGACATAGTAATCTCCTCCAACTTCAACTCCTTGCATTCTTCCAACGCTTCAAACTTTGAATCACCAAGCAAGAAAATTGGAGTAGGCGACACTCTCCGCCCAGCCTATAATCCAATAAGAGGAGAAGCCATCCTCCTTATTGGCCTCCAAGCCCCAACCAAAGAACAATGAAGTGTATGATGAAAATTTTACAACCATTACAAAATTGCTTCGACAACATACAATCCACAAAACATACAAAACATTCAAATGGACATACTTATACAAGAGTTACAATTCCCAACAAATACATAGGATTTACAACAAGCCAAAAGGAACAAGGAATATGGGAACCACATCCTTTTTCCTCCCAAGTGAAATAGGGGTTTCACCCAAAAGCCTCCATGTTCATAATACAAAACATTCACATACACCCTTATTTATCCCCTTGCAAATATGCAAAAATATGTCCATGTATTCCTTTTCACTCCCCATAGGTGAAACTCCTAATACCACTCCCTCAAATATTCATGCCTCACATCTCCCTTTTCCCTCCCCAACGATCCCATACTTCCATCTCCCACACCCTTCTCAAGGCAAGCTACCCAACCACAAAAAATTACATTCACAAAACTCATAAAATATTCAAACAAGCACAAATTTTACATCTAAATCCATAAATAAAATAATTAAAACAAGTGGAGAGCATGCCACTCCATCAAAATTCCAAGATTCTTCACTCCAACAATATTTCAACACCTTTCAACCAAGCACAATCCAAATGCAACACCAAAAAGCTCCCAATTCCAAAAGTACAAAAGAAGAAAATAAGACGAGTAACCCAAAATCCTTCAAATTCATCTAATAAATAGAAAAGAGAGATGAGGATGATGAGGTGGATCCATGTAGGATGCCACTTCATCATCCCTCCATTCCAACTCACAAGTCAAAAACCAACCCCAAGGCAATAAATTAACATGTAAGACTTATGACATGCACACATGACACTCCAACATGAACTCCATGCTTATCAAGGACAAATTAAATCTGGTAAGTAGAAAATTCCAATTATTTACCCTTGTTTATTTAAAAAATACATTAAAATGGTCAAACTAAGCCACATACTTCATAAGTATGGTTGGTAGAAGAGTTTGAGATGTGATGGACAAGGTTAACTTGTTCCACAAGTCTCACAAAGTTTCCTACAAGGCCAAATTCGAGTTTGGGAAGAAAAGGGAGAGTATCTACCACCTAAATGCAATTAATTCAATCTACATCAAGCACAAATCAAGGAATATCTACTCTATTTACTACCCACATGTCACCTCTTCCTCTTAGTTTAAAATTTAAGTTAAATTAGCTAATTAAGACACATTAAAAAGTGCTAACAAAGTCACTAAATTTTTCCAATAATAAATACATGCATAAAAATATAAGGAACACAAAAATTAAAAGAAATGAAGAACATTATACCCCATGGCCACACAAGTGAGGTCACCCCCCACAAGAAACCTCCTAACTAAGCATGTAACTACAAAATATATACATTAGACACAATTTGTCAAATTTGGCCATGTTGTAAAACACCCAACATTCTTCTATGGTTTGTCCCCTATCCCCTTTCGATGTATAGTAATATAATGTCCCATGCAAAAACAAACAAAAATACCTCTCTCACCTTACGACCACATCAACAACATTGAGAAATAATATATACATAGAAATAAATAATGGAAATCCAAAATTAAAAAATTCTAGCATATATCAACATATTAAATAATTCGATTGTAACATCCATGAGATCAAAATTCTACTTAGAACATCCAGATATAAGCAATGCATCCATAATATAACATGTTAGTATAAAATCATAATACTGCAAATCAACATATATAGAATTTTCCATTAGTGTCTTCTAACAGATCATAATCAAAATTTAAATTACAACATATCCATAGTCCAAATATATATAGTCCATCATCATCTAATCAAGATATATTTATCAAAATGTCTATGTATCTAACCAACAGTAATAAATTCAATGAAATAGTGTCGAAGGAAAGTGGGCACTACATATACTTTGAGTAGCTAAATTATTATATGAAAAATTCTCTTTTGCTAATGTCAAGTTGTAGATTCCTATCTTGACTCCTAATAAACATGTTATTAAGTCTTCAAGACTCTTATTCACCACCTTTGTCTATCACTAATTCTCTGGGTGATACACTAAAATGAATTCTAAAATTTTACACATCTTCTTCACGAGTGTCCTCCAAAAATAATAGTATCACTATCAAACACAATATTGAATAGTAATCCATGAAATATTATAATCTCGTTGAATATTTTTTTTATGTGATTCGCATCACTAGTCATTCTACAAGAAACAAAATGTGCTATCTTGGAGAATTTATCAAGAATAACATAGATGGAATCAAATCCGCTATTTATTTTTAGAAAACCCAACACAAAATCCATACTAATATCCTCGCAAGGCTTCTCTAGATTTGTAAAATTCTTATTCAACCCTATATTATAATATATCACCTTAACTATGTGATATCTTCTTCATTGTTGCACAATATTATGCACATCTATGGACATTTGGGGCCAAAATTAATTTTCCACTTTTGATGTATTATCTTATCAAAATTGAAATTCCCTATTAATCCACCACTATGATTCTCTCTCACCATATTATTTTTCAATGAGAATAATTAACTTGTTTCCCTTAAATAAGAGGCCTTCCTACACAAAAAAAACTAACCATGTTGTGTTATTGGCACACATAGATGTTATGTATGCTCTTCATGGTTCACCAAAGTATTCATCCTACACATATAACTCCTTCATGGCTTCAAAACCCATTAAATCTACCCTCATCACAATTAAAAACATACTACACCTACTCATCACATCAAAAAATCTATTCAAATTTCCACTTATATGATTCAAAAAAAAAGTGTATCCTTGTAGGTATTTAAACCACTTCAGATTCCTCTTATTGATGATTACAAAATAACACAAGTTATTTTTTCAATACATAATGCATCCACTTCTTGAGCACTTTCACTATGTCATAAAGCCCCTCATCATATATGTTATACTTATTCTTGAAAGCATTCAACTTCTCACTTAAATATTCGATTGATATTCCTTCTTGAATCAACATTACACCAATGGTTAAACCTCTAACAACACAATCCATTTGTAATACCTTTGCAAAATTAGGTAGTACCAATATTGGATGTTCTATATATCCTTCCTCTTTAGATCTGTAAATCTACCCTCTATGCAATTTATAAACAAAACCAATATCTCCTTGCATGGCCTCTATGATAGGTGCAAACATCCCACTAAAATCCCCAATGAACTTGTGGTTCGAGCACTAACCCATTAAAAAATATTTGTTTAAAATCACTACACAATGATGGCCAATCCACTCTCGTGTGGACCTTCTCTTGATCTATTTTCAAACATTCATTAGAAATCATAAATTCTAGATACACCAACTCCTCTTACAGAAAACTATATTTATTTATATTTATCACCAACTTATCCTTACACAACCACCATGCATCCTACTAAATATCAATATATCATCAAGATACATGATAAAAAAATTAAATAATTTTTTTTGTAGGACTTCTCATCAATCTCAAAATGGTACTTAACACATTTTTCAGTAGCCTTCAAGATTATATGAGTGGTTAATTATGTTAGGTACCTTCATATGGCAAATGCAATCTTGCAAAGGTATATGAGTGGTTAATTATAGCCTTCTCATATAATCCTTCATACGAATTGAATGGAGTCTTACATTGATCTCCCTCTTTATTAAAAATTTGATGATATCCATTCTTCAAATCAATATTACTGAAACACTTCATTCCTCTTGGAAAATCCATGCATAGAAAAAAGAATCTATAACTGATGGTGATTTTATTTATATCTCTCGATTTTGTATATATCTACCATTCACAAACCTTATTTGGTACTAGAACAACTCGTATTTTTTACAGTCTAAAACTCTCCCTATGATTTAAAAAAATCAAATCTTACTCAGAGGACTTGAATAAATAAAAACATGTAATGTAAACACATATACAATGATGAGTAAGTTCAACCAACAAGAGGATAAGAGTGATTTAGCATGGTTGTTTGGAATTGATTTGAGCAATAGTGATGTCAGAAAATTCTTAGTCTGGATTGTGTATGATTCGTATGGAAAATAGTCATTTGGAAACTATTCCAGACAATACCACCCAAAAGTGGAGATAATCACTTGGGTGTTAGTGTCTCAATTGGGTGCTAGTTTCTTGGTAATGGGTGAATATCTAATTCTTAGTGTATAATAATGTTATATTCAATTCACTTTGTCACATATACTTCACTGTAGGGTTCTCTTGTCATACATGTACCTGTAAAATAGACCCTAACTACCTACATAATACTCAAGAACGTATTAGAATAAATAAAACATTTAAATTCTTGAGCTAGAATGACCTTGGTGGTCACCCCAATGTGATTATCACTGAGTGCTACACTACATTCAGAATCAATGTAGTTTTGGTGTGTGTGTGTGTGTGATAGAAATTGTGTCCCTTGAAAATGGGTTTCTCTTATGTAAGTTACACTAAGATAGTGGGATACAAATACTTTTTCTCAAGATAATGTGTATCATGGAATTCAGAATTTTACCTTCCTATGCCGTGAATGATACAACCCAAGTACAGTACTTTAGTTGATCATTTTTTCCCATGTAGTATGTAAAGAATAATAGCCGAGTGCCCCTTAGAATAGTTAGTAGGTTGTATATATATGACTCATTTGTTTTATTTTTTGACACTTAGTGATACCAAAGGATGACTTCAAATATTAAATAGGAATTAGAAAATATTTAAAATCAGGCACCAAGTCACAAATTAAAATATAAGAAAGGGTGGACAAATGCACCATGAAGGGATAATAATGGTGGGTGTTATTATCTATATTAGGTTTTATTATCCCTAAGAAAAGAAAAATAATCCAGACCACGGGTAGAGAAATGGATCCCTATGACATGACCAAAAAGCATAAATCCAAAAAACACAATATAATGTGACAATCAAAATTAATCGAAATCAATAAGGACTAAGAGAGGTATCACTGGTGTTTAATATTCTCACTTAGGAATCATGCATATAACGACATAGTAGAGGAATAATGTAATAGTAATAAGTGCATAATCTTATGTCTATGTTTCCCACTTTATGTTATTTCAATGAAATTCAATAGTATGAAGGATATAAGAAAAGTGTACATGTGAAGGGCTAAAGAAGTTGTATCCCAAGCCATGATTATATTAATAACCATAGTTTCTTACACCATGGATGATCACTCTAACCCATGCATAGTGAGTGTATTGTGACAAAGGTGTAGTCAATTAAAAACATGGATATGTAGAAAATTTAGAACCTTGGAGACTGTAGGAGGAGTCATGAGTGATCAATTCCCAAATGGATGTGCATACTCTTTAGATTTAGGAATCTTAACACTAAATGAAGAGTTTTGGGAGAGCATTCAGCTTTGCTACATTCCCATGATGCTTCCCCAAAAGAGGCTCCACCACTAGAGATGGAAATGAACCAATTATTACTTTGCCTACTAGTCACAAAAAACCTCGTAAAATGGATAGAAACAAGCAATGAATTGTAATCTCCCACACTTTACACCCTGAGGATGTAAAAATGATCAAATAGAAAAAATATCAATTAAATATTATGGATTCACTCCCAAGTTGGGTCATATGGGAGAAAAGATGATATCATTGAAATAGAATTAAAAACATCACATATCGATTGAACATAGTATTTGATTGAATTTGATTGAATTTGATTTGTTCAAATTTTCTATAGAAAATTGAATGTCCTCAAGATTAGGTCATTTTAGGGTGGATTTGTTAGTAATCAATAATCATAAGTAGTATCGTACGTGGAATATATTGTGACCTACAATTTTGAGTGATGATTTTATAGGATTTAAGTTTTGTTCTATGATTGATTGAAGATAGAGTCATAGTACATAGTTTGATTGTGCACATTAATTTGGAGATTTTTTAATCACTTGTTTTGCACTATGAGGGATGATAGTATGACCCCAAATGTTGTCCCCCATTTCATTGAAAATATGAGAGGAGAATTTTTGAACCATGATATGAAATAAAATAGGAATATAATTCAAATATGAAGCCAAAATGTGTATAAAATGATAGAGAGCTATGAGAGAGTTATAATAGAAACATGTCATAAATCATAGATATCTATATAATTGAATGCACAATGCAGTATACATAGAAAATATGATTCTAATGTCACTAAAATTTTCAAAAAGGATGAAGGAGGCTCAAGATGTGGACCAAAATGTGTCGGTGTATTAGTTTCCATAAGAGGAACTATAGGAACTTAGGGATTGTGTCGGAAATAGTAACTATTATATATAGTAAATAGGACAAATTGAAAATTATTTTCATTTTTAAATTGAGAGATAATGACTTGAGCTATGGGTTATACCCATGCCATGTGTACAAAAAATTACCTCGATGATATTTGAGAGGGTCTTGTAGTCCATAGTCACTCAGAAAGTGGATCAATGGATAAGTGGTGTTTTGTGAGTCTATAATAGGTCATAGTATAGGAGCTTTGATTTTTTTATAAAATTTTAATTTTTAGATTATATGGTCATTTTTTACTTGGATGGGTTCGATGCGGCTGATTTTTTCCCTAGGATAGTACTCTCTGATTTTTTATTTTACTATCCAATTTCAGGAAATAGTGTCCTTGTTACAAGATTGTTTTGTCCCATATGTGCAAATTTTATTAGCACTTATTATAGGGAAATGTTCCTTGGATGATAAAATAATTTGTGGCTTTATGCATTGTTTGTGTTGAGCATAAGGATGAAAATTATTGGGACTTCCGCATGGGGACACATTTGATAAGTCTATTGGAATTGGACCTAGAGGAGGATGAGTAGGATTTTTTGGATCAAATCAATCTATAGAAAGTGGTCTGGTTAGGGGAGGTTCCCTACAATATGCACTTCATCACAATAATTTGTGACAGATGGTATGTCGATGCGTGCACCTTTTTTCTCCCAATTGGAAAGATGATTGACTCTGGAGCATCTGTATCACATCCTATGATTGCCAAAGGTAGTGGAGTGGATCTAGGGGATACTCCTAGAATATTTAAGTAGATGAGAGTAGGCATGATGTATTTAACATGTTCTTTTGTATATGTAGATTCGATAGTAACTCTGGATGATATAATGAGATCTGTGGTTTTACACTTATGGAATTTTATTAAATTGGTTCTAGCTTCTTTTATGGCCATGGACGAAGGTGGGGTAGCCATATTTTACTCCATGCATGAGATATGTTAAACAACTGAGCAATGTGGGACTCGTTATGTATGGAACCCTTGTGTATTGGCACATTTTTATAGATATATTTAAATATTTACAAAAAAGGACCACATAGGTGGTATTGGTGCGATCACATTGTTGCAAATATGGGAGCATGATTAGATTTTGGTGATGAGGCACCTTAGTGGGCACAAGTAGATTGGGCTTGGCTAGAGCTAGATGTCTTTGCAGCGGGGTAGATTGGCATGAGGATTCGATGGTTTGATATTATGAATTATAAATTAATCTTATATCAGATGGATCCAAGTGTCATTATTCATCATGAACTTATATATTCCCAAGTTGAGAAAGTATGTTTAGCAGTGGCATTCACACTCCATAAGTTTTGTAATGCCCATAAAATTTTCCCACATGAGACCCAAGAACAACCTAGGGTTAGTTATAAAAATTATGGAATAATTTTTTTCTTGAAAAGCATGCCCACAAAAAGTTTTTGAGAACCATGGTTGCAGCAATAACGTTTCAAGGCACTTTTATTTATTAGACAAAATTTTCCCGTTATACTAAACATTAAACCCACATTAAAATATAATGAGTATAATTAGTCAAAGCATGGTTAAACTCTCTCTAAGTATTATTTTAGTAATAATTTAATTCCTACAATGGTTAAATATTCCATATTTAAATGTAGAGGGTTAAAGGGGCCAAAAATAAATAAATACTCGGTATTTAATTTTACAAGGTTTGAACAATTAACAAGGTCCATTTTACATGGGGTTAGAATAAACATTACCTTACCCCATAAAGTGACCCCCCCCCCCTAAAAAGTCAACTCATGTTTTTGAAATAAAACATTTAAATTAAAAAGGTAATTTCTCACTCACCCACTCTCCACCTACTTTTTTAGAGATGAATCTCATCCCTTGGATGGATTAAATTTGGACCCTTGATTAGGAAATAGGTAATCTAACCCTAAAGCATGCTTATGAAGTCTTCTTTCTCATTTCATTTGATTAATTTTCTTTCTTTGGTTTTGAGCTTATGGAGGAGGAATGGAAGCCATTGCAGACACTCTTAAGCTTTTGGAGGAAAGAACAAGCTTTTTTTTGTTTATTTAGTTTATACTCTCATTAGGGTTTCTAAAAGCATTTGATATATTTATTTAGCTCCCTTTTGTTGGGTTTGCCCGAAATGAGTTTGTGGGTAATTATTTGTATTTCATTGATATAGCTAGTTTTAATTTACATTTTCCTTTGGGTATATATATATATATTGAGTAGTGGAATTTTTCTTTATTTTTATAGCATACTTAAAATGTCTAGCAAAGTTTGGTAGTACTTTATAAAATACAATTATATTTCCTTATACAATGAGTTCTAGGAGATGATTAATTTGATTTAACAAGTAAATGATAACTAACACTTAAGTTCTTTCCTTTTTAACATACAAATTTAAAATTTCTTTCAACCAATATAAGGGAATGAACAATTATAACTCTTTCACCACTTTATAAACCTCACAGAGTACAAGAGAAATAACCATTCTTTTTATTTTCAAACTGACTAACTTCTAACCATACACACAAGCAATTATTACCAAGTTGTTCAATAAATCTTAAGATGAGAGTTACTAACTTTCCAATAGTTTTTTTTTAAACAAAAAAATGACATACTTTTACTATCAAAACTTTCTTCACTAAAGAGTCTTTCCTTTCCACACACATCACAACTATGATCATAAAAATCAATACAACTTTCCTTCAAAAGATTATTACAACATCTTCCATTTAAAGTGGGAAAAATTTACAAAAAAGAAATTTAAGAGGAATACAATAATACAAGTCTTCCACCCTAAGTGGGAATAACAAGAAGGTTTTCTCACAAGGAAATATTTCATGAGGACACCAACAAAGCTCCATGTTTCCCATCACCAACAAGAGATATCCACCATGCTTCATTGGGTCACAAACAAAAAGGGGGGAGAGGCAACACTCTCCACCCAACCAAGAATTCTAATGAGGAGGAGAAGCCATCCTCCTCATTGGCCCCCGAGCCCCAACCACATTCGAATGAAAAATTGATTCAACTCATGGCAACAAACAAGCTTCCACATCACAATACAAGATTTTACAACCATACCAAAATTCAAAACAATACATCTACAATCAAAAGAAGGAAAACAAAAAAATACACAAGGCTTCAACATGCAAAAGTTAAAGGAGTAAGATCTATGGGGAAGCCACTTATACCTCCCAATGGGAAATGGGTGCCCACCTCAAAGCCCTCCAATAAAACATCTCAAAACTCCTACAAACTCTTATTCCTCCCTTAAGTACCTCTTATACCTCCCACATTCTCTTATGCCTCCCTACAAATCTCTTATGGATCCCTCATAAAATAGACCAAGTAAGAAATGCAAGCAATTTCTCTACCAAGGTGGGATACCCATCCCAACTCCCTCCAAAACATGGAAATAACTCTTATGCCTCCCTAGACATGAAAGATCCACATAGTCTCGTGCTACACCACACTTAAGCAATCTATCAAAGTAACCAGCAACCATACCAAAACACTCAAAATCATTGACATATGCACAATATAAAAAGGAAAAAAAATTACAAGAGTATAGCTCCTACCTTTACATAGTAGACCTTAATCCAAGAGTTCCACAACAAGCTACTTCAAGTCCAAACGATCACCAAAAGCTCCAACAAATCCAAAAGCAATCCAAAATCCTCTAACTTTCAAAAATTACAAGAGCACAAAGAAATGAACTAATCCCCAAACAAGAAAAAGAACTTGAATAAATAGAAAAGGGAGAGAGGAGGGTGAGGTAGCTCCATGTAGGATGCCACATCACTCATCCTCAACTCCACCTCACAAGTCAAACTTCAAAATCCAAAGTAAAATTAATAAGTGGTTAAAGAAATGACATTTTACTTACACATATAATCTAAGCCCACACCCCTTAAGGACTAAAAGTAATTACATGTACGAAGGTGCAATAAAAAATTACAATTTGTCTTCCCAAAACACATAATGGGGTCTAATTTTTACCCCCTAACCCATAGGTAGGGTCGGCATAGCAATTTGAGAAGTGTGGGACAAGTTTAACTTGTCCCAAAAGCCTTCAAAATTGGCCCTTAAGGCCAAATTCGAATTTCTTTGAGGCGGTAGAGTGTACAACACTCAAGGTCATAAGCACTCAATCTTACAACACAAATCCCAAGAGCCATCTAGTCTAATCAATGAAAACTCTTTGTCACATCCACAATTAGTTAATAACAATATTAATTAACTTAAACAGGACACTAAAACCCATTAAGATAAAGGGGGAAGAATACATCATTTTCTAAATAATTAAAACAAGGAAATTACATCACTAAAAATCACATACTACATTAAGTAAAGGAAACTAAACAAAATACAACACACAACCCCTTTGTCACAATTTCCCCCTAACAATAATTTAAACACGCACACATAAACACATGTTTCCATGGTGACCCTTGTTGAATTCACCTAGAATTCCAATGTGGTTGCTCTAAAATCCCCCTGATGTTTGTTGTGACATGTTTACCTGCAAAACACATAACACCTCCTTTGACCTCATGGACGCATCAAAAACATCTAGGATAAAATATACACTATAAATCCACAATCATCTATATACGAATCAAATAATCTCTAGGAAAATATGATATCATTTACAATTTCTAGAAAAATTTCTATTCTACATCTCATCCATGTCAAAATCATCACAATATTAGTTCAATTATCAAATCCTATTCAGTGTGATGAAATATCGCATGTCTAAAATATATATAACTATGTCAACAACATATTAACATAAATATAAAATGTCTCTAATAATCCACATGCATCATATATGAATCGAAATCAACATCAGTCCATGATCTCTAACATCTGACATCATGTCAAATCAAAAGCTACAATAATATCCATAAGTATAGTTGACAATATCATAATCAATAACAAAAAAAGTGTCGAAGGGAAGCAAGAACTACAAGTTTCATCCATCGTGATTACTTACTCAACCATACAACAAAACTCATTGCAAAAGTAGATCCACTCAAGTATCTACTATCTAGACCTATTCTCACATGTAGAATGTCAAGGTGGGTTTTTTTACTTAATGAGTTTGATATAGATTTCATCTATTAAAAAACTATAAAAGACATGAACTTGTAGATCAACTAGTTGAGATACTTTTACTAGGATAGGAACCTCATCACTTCAAATTTCTTGATGAATAACTCTTATATATTGATACAGTACCTTCTTGGGCACTAATTTTTTATGGATCTTGTAATGTCCATAGCTCACGAGCTCGTATTCTATATATCACACTAGATAGAAATTTTATTCCAAAATATTTCCGCTTGGCCTTCCCCTACATAAACAATACTATAGAGTATGAACCACTCATAGCTATATTGAAATTGGCTATATATCATGGAATCTTAAATATTTGACATTTTTTTGTGATTCACTTCTAATCATTACAATAGTGACACATTAATATCAACTAAAAGATTATAATCTAATTCCTTATAAACTCATGGTGGATAGCCTTAAATTTTATTTCAGTCAATCACTTTTGAACAAGTTCCTCACCTCCAAAATAAATCGCCAGATTTAATAGAGACTATTGGATCTCTTCTTTAGTTCAATTCCCATCAAACACGTATCAAGTTTCTTGTTGGACATCTTTTGGTTCCAGCCTATAATTTAACTAAGTCAAGCATTTTCTGTTAAATATTTATTCCTAATAATCCATGGTATCATGATATTTATACTTTCATCCATGACCACACTTATCTTGAAAATATGAACTACCAAAATAAACGACCCTTAGCACAATGTGTTTCGCGATATACACTACTTTCCATAACCCTTTTATCGAAGATGCTATGATGGGACTCTATTACTATTTCTTAACCAATATGAATTACTCAAAACTCTAGAGGAGGTATATGTTGGTATTTACGATGCACATACAATTGGCATGGTGCTAGCAAAGAAAATCTTATGCATAGATTATACTATTTGCCTACTATGGAATCTAATACATGTAATTTTCTCAAGAAGTGTATGGAATACCAAACACATGGGAACCTCATTCATGTACCCTCACAAGCTCTAAAACATATCACTATACATTGGCCTTTCACTTGATGGGGGCTCGACCTTATAGAAAAGATCAATCCCATCTCATCTACTGGTCATACATTCATTATCACTACCAAGGATTATTTTTCTAAATGGGTAGAGGAAATGACTCTCACATATGTCAAGTTGGTACTAATATCTCCAAGTTCATAGTCAAACACCTCATTTTTCACTTTGGAATTCCTTCCTCCATTGTTAATGAGTCAAATAATTTCTTTAAAAATAAAAAATTTAAAACATTCACTAAATACTTCCACATCTGCCTTTGTTAATCCACACCTTATTACCCATAATGTAATAGCTAAGATGAAGCATCTAATAAAACACTAAATTCCATCATGGAAACAATTTTTGATAAACATGGTCACAATTCGCATATACAAGTATATTATGCCCTCTAGGCCTTTTACACATACTTTTATATTCCAATAGGATCTACTCGATTTTCACTCGTATACATGTCTAAAGATATATTACAAATAGAGGTCAAGCTCCCATCACTCTGTTTATCCCTCCAATATATGATATACAAAATGACTATAGACATGATCATCTTGCTAAACTTGATCTCCTAGATGAAAATAGGCTCAATGCTTTAGATCATTTAAAAGTGTATCAAAATCGACTTCATCGTAGCTACAAAAATAAGATCAAACCAAAAAAGATTGAGATCAATGACCTTGTGTTAAAATAAAATCAAAATAATATAACCAAATATTGAGACAAGAAAGGAAAAATTTGAACTAAAACGGTTGGGTCCTTACCTTATCACTGTAAAATTTCAATCAGGTGCATATAAGTTATCTACTCAAAACAGCCAATATCTTGAACAAGCCATGAATTTGGTTCATTTTAAAAGATTCTATTCTTGATTCATCTTTACATATACCTCTTGACTAGGGGAATTTTGGCACTTCCACTTATATAGTTTCTTCTTCCTATCCATCTTACCATATCATTCCAAACCCATTTTTGTCACTTGTTCTTTGTATATATGGTGTTTACCATCTTTCATATATTTTCACTTATATCCATCCTTTGATCTTCATAATATTTTACATACTTTTGTATGTTTAGGTGGGTCCTCAATCACCAAACTAAATCTCACTGGCTACAACAGTTAGATCAAAACTCAAAAAATTCAAAAAATATTCAAAATAATTCAAGACTGTTAGAACATTCAAAAAAATACAAAACTCAAAACCTTCACAACTTTCAAAAACATTCAAATAACCAAAAAACATTAACACACATAAAAAAGTAAAACTTTTAAATCATATCCTAGTAATCATTCCAACTATCCTATGACTATCAAAACAAATCATCTTACCCCTTGTATCTATCCTTTCTTAGGGGAAAGTAAAATTAATCATATCTCTTATGTGTATGCCCTCTTGGGGAAATATTGGCTCTTATTCTCTCCCTTTCCTGTATCATCGCTTGGGGAAATGACCCATCTAATATAATATCAATATTTAATACATATCCAACAAGAGTGTCACTTGACCCCACTCTTCAACCTGATCCAATCTTACCCCTTACATATATCCTTGCTTGGGGGCAATCCAAATCAAATAAATTATTATTGTGGAACACATTAGGGTTATATGTAGTTTTCTTTATTTAAATTTTTGTTGCATTAGTACGGTTCTTAGTTACTTGTTGACCAATTACAAGTATTTTTTTATCATCTTGTTTAATTTATAGCCATGGTGCATACATTTATTGTGTATATTGGGTTTGTTTTAATTCATATATTTTGTTTTAATTTTGACCAATTACAAGTATTTTGTTATCATATTTTTTCATTTATAGGCATGGTGCATACATTTACTATGTATGTTGGATTTTATTTACTTTTTTATCTTTCTTTTTTTTGTATGTGTGTGTGTGTGTGTGTTTCTTTACACATACAATGGGTTAATCATCATGATTATTTAATAATCATGATGTCAAAGTTTCTCTATTGTGCAACAACAAAATAACTTTCTCCAAAATAAAATCTCTGAATGGAATCTAAAGCTATGTTAAAAATTACTCACAATCTATTTTTAATTTTGTTACCTCCTATAAGTTTCTAAATTACGGAAATTGTTTATTTGGTACTACATGAATATCTCATGAATTATTTTACTATTAACTTTATAAAATAACACCTTTCCTAAAATATTGTCCCCTCTACTATCAATAATTTGTAGGAGAAGATGAATATTCTTTCCTCTTAGCTCAGTGATTTGGAGGAAAGGATTCTAAATGTGAAAGATATGCAATCCAATCAGCTGGCTATTCACAAGGCAGTTTTGGATTATATCCAAACTAACATTAAGTAGGTTTGAGAGGTTTTTGGTATCCCTCATTCGGCTTGGAAGAATGATAAAATCGAATAAGAGGGTTATCACCGAGAGCACCCAAGACTGAACAAAAATGCAAATGACGGTTAATATCTATAGATCATTGAAAATTGTACTCCATTTTTGTCAAAAAAAAACTTTGTCTTAGCTATGTTTTGTTGTTCTATTTATGTTTTGTTACTAGGTTTTTTGTTGTTGTGTTGTTTGGTGTTGTTAGTCGAGATCCTGGTTGGCAGGTGGCCCCTACCTTTGTTTGTTTCCTGTTTACCTAGCTCCTAAGATTTTTGGATGGGGTGTGGCCCCCACGTATCAAAAATCCACTTTGATGTCTTTGTAATATCTAGTTTTTGAACCTTTTCGTACTACATGGTATGGTACTGTCATCACCAATCTGGCACTATGATAATTCTTCACTGAGAACTCCTCGTGCTATGATTATTTACTAATGCACAACCTTTAGTTTGGTGGATGTAATCTGGAAACAAAACAACAACATAACACAAGAATACCATCGACTATGGTAAGACGGAATGATGACAAATCTGAAATATCAAAGTAAATTATAATATTAACATGAAATTGTTACAATCTCACCCATGAGGTACTTCAAGTGTTATTGACTTCACTTGCCTTTCACCAAGACTATGTGAGAAACTTTACAATTACACCTCTTAATGGCTTCTTCAAAACACCTTTAAACTAATGGCTTCCTTCGCACACTTCCTACAATATTTCTCACTACTTCCTTCTATGCTAAATGAGGGGGGTGGCCTCTCTATTTATAGAGCTTCCAGGCTTATCCATCTTATCTCTAAGATAGGATAAGAAATCTACTATGACGAATCATATTCCATACCTTAACTCTTATTTGTACATGTAAGCTTATCTTTTAAGATAAGATAAACCTTATCATTTTACATGGGTTCCACATTTTTAGACTTTTTACAAATAAAATACACAAAATATTTATGACCTCAATCCTTGTCCTTATTACCAATATAATATTTCTAATTCCTAATCATGTAGACACTACTTCTCTAATTACCCAAACTTTGACATTTTAACATTACCGGACCACTTACGACAAATATTTACTTTTTACAACATTCCTATTGTACTTTGACTGTTACCGTACTGACAGCACCGTTATCTTCTATCAGACGCTACTACTAATTATACTTAACAACATCCTATTCCTAATACATACATTAATGGAATAGAAATTATGGAGGAAAATTTTAGTGTCAACATCTTCCCCCTTCCTAGCTTCTACTCCGTCCTCGGAGTAGACTATTCTGGTGCTTAGAAAATCTTCAACTTGTTGTGGTTGACCCATTTTGTAATGGGAGTGCCATCCAATTCCTCCAGTCGGTATGTACCTTTTTCATGCACAGTTGCTATTTTGTAGGGCCCCATCCATTTTGGAAGAAATTTTCTCTGTCTTCTTTTTTCTGTATCTAGAATCATATACTAGAACCAAGTCATTCACATGAAATGGAGACCAACGGATCTTTTGATCAAAGTATTCCTTCTGCTTCATTTTTTCTTATGGCTTGTATCCTTTGCTATTTCCCTCATTTCCTCTAGCAAATGAAGATGTACCAACCTTTCCTTTACTGAATCACTTTCATCCATCTTTTCATTTTTCATAACTCTCACATTGGGAATATCAAACTCAATAGGAAGAACTGGATCAATGCCATAGGCCAACTGAAATGGAGAGTATCCTGTTGCTGACTTTGATGTTGCCCTATATGCCCACAATGCTACATGAATCCTTTTATCCCACTTATGTACCTACAAGGCTGCATCTTTTGCTAGAATTTGACACAACACAAAATTGGTTCGTTCCACCTATCCATTTGTACTTGGCTTGTATGTTGTTGCCTTCCTGTGCTTAATAGAAAATTTATTGACTAGGGCTTCTACTACCTCATTAATGAAGTGGCTTCCTTGATCTATTACAATTTCTAATGAACAACCAAATCTGGTGACAATGCGTTCATATATGAACCTTTCCACCTCATCCATGGAAGTTGTTTTCAATGGCCTAGCTTCAACCCACTTGGTTAAATAATCTGTGGCAACTACAATATACTTATTTTGGCGTGAGGTAGTTGGAAGTGGACCTACAATGTCTATTCCTCACTTTTCAAAGGGACCAAGTGGAAGAATAGGGCATAATGGAGCTGATGAAGTCTTACGGTTACCATGTGTTTGACAAATATCACATGTCTTACAATAATTATAACAATCTTTAAAAAGAGTGGGCCAGTGATAACCTGCATCCAAGATCCTTCTTGCTGTAAGTTGACTAGAGAAGTGCCCTCCACATGTACCATTGTGGAATTCTTCTAGCAGTTCCTTCCCTTGATCACGTCCAACTACCCTCTTGTATTGTCCATCAAGTCCTATTCGAAATAATACTCCATGCAGAATAGAATATGGACGATTGGCTTGAGTAATCTTTCTCTTAGTCTTTGCATTGGCACCATCAGGAAACTTGAATTCATTCAGATAATTCCAAATATCTATGTATTCACTAGGGATTGTGTCAAGGGATAACAAGGCTGCATCGGGGAAATCATCATCATCATAAGATGATCCTAAACCATCATAGGCTCGAGAGAGTGCATCTGCATTGACATGCTTCTTTCCTGGCCTATCTATAATATCAAATTCAAATTCTTGTAGCAAAATTATCCATCTTGATATCCTCCCTGATGGGTTAGGCTTATTGTCAATATATTTTAGAGCCTGATGATCTGTTACAACTATAAATTTTTTCCCTAGCAAGTAATTTCTAAACTTCTTTACAGCAAAAATGATAGCTAGAGCCTCTTTTTCAGTTACAATATAATTTACCTCAGAACTGCTCATTTGTCTGCTCCCAAAGTAAATTGGATGTTCATTCCCATTTTCATCCTTTTGGCTCAAAGTACTTCCTAGTGCTGCATCTGAGGCATCAGTGTACACAATGAATGGCTTGCTCCAATCTGGATTCTTCAAAACAGGTGAAGACACCAGGGCTTCCTTCAGTTGTCCAAAAGCTTCATGCGCCTTATTTCCTGGTTCATAAGTAACATCCTTCTTCAAGAACTGGGTTAGTGGCTGTGCAATCTTTGAGAAATTCTTGATGAACCTTCTATAGTAACCCACATGGCCTAAAAATGATCTCAACTTACTTCTATTCATAGGAAATGGTAAATCTTTGATTTTTGAAACTTTATCAGGATCAGTACCAATACCATCTCTGGATACAACATGCCCTAACAAAACACCTTTAGAACATCCAAAGACACACTTTGTAGGGTTTAGTGAGGCTTGTGCTTCATCTAACCTTTGAAATGTTGTCTCCATCTGGTGCAGGTGGTCCAACTTGCTCCCATAGATGCAAAAATCATCCAGAAATACTCTGATGAAGGTCCCAATGTAGGGTTCGAAACACCCTATTCATCAAATGCTGGAATGTTGTTGGAGCATTACACAACCCAAAAGGTATAACTCTATAAGAAAACGTTCCCCAAGGAGTGGTGAACGTGGTCTTCAGCTGATCTTTCTCTGCTATACGAACTTGGTTGTAGCCGCTATATCCATCAGCAAAACTATAGCACTCCTGGCCAGCTACTTCGTCCAAGATCTGATCTGAAAATGGAAGAGGGTAATGATCCTTCTTTGTTGCCTTATTGAGCTTCCTATAATCAACACAAATGCGTAGCTTCCCATTCTTTTTTATTGAGATCACAATGGGAGAAACCCATTCTGAATTCTCCACAGCAAATATGAATCCTGCATCAAGCAACTTATCTATTTCTTCTTTTACAGTCTTGGAAAAATTAGGATTCATTCTATATGGCATTTGCTTTATGGGCTTAGCACCATCTACCAGCTCAATAGAATGTTCTACCCAACTTACTTGACGGAGTTCCTTGTAATCAAAAGTGAATAGGTGTATGTACCTTCGAAAGAACTGGAGGTAGGATTCCTTCTCACTCTCCATCATAGCATCACCAATATTTATTTGTTGGAGACGATCATCAACTTCTTCTTTAGATAATTTTATGGGGTCATGAGTTGGTGTGACTGGAAGGATATCCATGACTGAAACATCAACCTCACTTTTTTCATCTTCAGTGTCCACTTCACTGGTACTAGAGTAATCAGAGGATGTCCAATCATCAGTTTCATCACTTGAATCCACAGGTTCTACCTTATGATGTCGAGGGATCACATTTATCTTCACCCTCTCTCTACCAAGTCCAAGTTTCATGAAACCTTCATTCCAGTAGTTTCTTGCATGAACTCTCCTTAGCCATGGTCTTCCCAGCAGCATTGGGTACGCAACAGTACCATTTTTCATCACCTGAAAGTCTACCACACATACAACACCCATAACAGATATTACCACATTTGAAACTACACCTTCTAGTTTAGTTTTTCCTTTATTTAATGACCTTAACATAAGTGTTGAAGGGCGATCAATTTTTAAACCCAACATATTCATTACAGACTCGGTCATTCCATTAACTGCAGCACCTCCATCAACTAAGACATCATGAATTGAAATACCATTACATAATACCTCAGCTTGTGGAGCATAGGGATCCGCCTCTGCCTCCAAAACAGGGACCTCAACCTCCTTCCTTCGTCGAGCATTGAGTCCACTTCGCAGCTCCTGCCTCTTCTCAGAAGACATAGCCAAGAGTTGACCATATGTAATATTTGCAGGCCTTTTGGACAGATCTTCCAAGATGGAGTATGGTCCTTACCCCTGTGAAATTAGAAAATCCTACACACCCAAATTTCTTCTCCTATGTTTCTTACTAGTTTCTCCTTTCATCTTCTTAGGATCATTTCCATCTTGATTATCTTTTTCTTTCTTTCTTTTTGTTACAAACACATCTACTTCATTATTTCTGCTCTTATCTACTACATCAAAAGAATTCACAGGTGTTTTTCCTTTATCATTATCTCCTTTACCAGATGTAGAAGCTCTATCTGGACAATTATACTTATAATGACCCTTTTTATAACAACCATAACATACAACTTCAGAATTATTTCTTTTTGGACCTCTATCTCCTCCCTGAGAACTAAATTCTTTTCCTTGAAGAAGATTAATAGTTAACTGACCCATCTTTTTGAGTAGATCTTCATACTCAGTAGATGTACTAGGAGAAATATTTGTGCTCACCGGGAGTGGTTGTGGATTATGGACCAAAGGTGTTGGTGTAGGCTCTACTTTAGCAACAATTTCTTTGGGCTCCTCTTCCATGCTTTCTTCTTGCCTTCTTGCAATCTCCTTTGCTTGTTCAATGGTGGCTGGGCGGTCATACTTCACTCGTTGTCTGATCTCTGGCTTCATCCCAAGAATGAAGTGCTTACAGAGGAGATTATCCACGCCATTCATCAACCAATCCGCTAATCCTTCCTTCTGGATCTGGGCATCGATCTTCCTCCTTAGCTCTAGAACACAAGCATGATAATCCCTTATCTTCTCCTTCTCTCCTTGGGATAGCTTTGTGATCTCGATCATGATATCTACATATTTCTGTTGTTCACCAAATTCTTCAAGAAAACTTTCAGTTAATAAATCCCATGAATTTTTCACATTATCACCTAGTGTTTCAAACCACCTAAGTGCTGAACCATCCAAAAAGGTAGGAAAAAATTCAGTCCATTGTTCCCTTCTTATAAGGCCATTACAAATACAAGATCGTTTAAACTCTTTAATGAAAGAAGAAGCATCTTCATTAGATTGAGCTGAAAAAACAGGAATCTTTCCCATTTTCAAAAGTAACCACCGTGAAATACCAACCCACAAGTATAATCAACAAGACTTATGTGCACAAATAATTGGAATCACTATACTAGAAAGTGACTTTACACCTTTCTACGGTAAAATAGAAATGACCACGGTAAACTATGGTAAAACTTGACTTACTGCGGTAAAAACTGACTTTACTGTGGTAAACACTATTCACAGTAAAAAGTGAAGTTACTGCGATAAATACTATTCATGGTAAAAAGTGACTTTACTGCGGTAAATACTATTCCCAGCAAAAATGACTTTTCCATGGTAACTACTATTCATGAAAAAAATGACTTTACCATGGTAACTACTATGCACAGTAAAAACAAGGTTACCCTCCAAGTGATTTTTGACTAAGTAGGAATATCTCTCCAGAAAATCCACCAACGAGGAATGGTCCCGGCAACGGAACCAAAATGTCATCACCAATCCGGCACTATGATAATTATTCACCAGGAACAACTCGTGCTAGGATTATTTATTAATGCAGAGCCTTTAGTTTGGTGTATGTAATCTGGAAACAAAACAACAACATAACACAAGAATACCATCGACTATGGTAAGACAGAATGATGACAAATCTAAAATATCAAAGTAAATTATAATATTAACATGAAATTGTTATAATCTCACCCATGAGGTACTTCAAGTGTTATTGACTTCACTTGCCTTTCACCAAGACTATGGGAGAAACTTTACAATTACACCTCTTAATGGCTTCTTCAACACACCTTTAAACTGATGGCTTCCTTCGCACACTTCCTACAATATTTCTCATTACTTCCTTCTATGCTAAATGAGGGGGGTGGCCTCTCTATTTATAGAGCTTCCAGGCTTATCCATCTTATCTCTAAGATAGGATAAGAAATCCACTCTGACGAATCATATTCCATACCTTAACTCTTATCTGTACATGTAAGCTTGTCTTTTAAGATAAGATAAACCTTATCATTTTACATGGGTTCCACATTTTTAGAATTTTTACAAATAAAATACACAAAATATTTATGACCTCACTCCTTGTCCTTATTACCAATATAATATTTCTAATTCCTAATCATGTAGACCCTACTTCTCTAATTACCCAAACTTTGACATTTTAACATTACCAGACCACTTACGACAAATATTTACTTTTTACAACATTCCTATTGTACTTTTACTGTTACCATACTCCACATTATTGGCGGCACCATAATGACGGCGCCATTATCTTCTATCAGACACTACTACTAATTATACTTAACAACATCCTATTCCTAATACATACATTAATGAAATAGAAATTATGGAGGAAAATTTTAGTATCGACAGTACCTTCACAATTATTTACCAATAGTTAAAAAAGTTTCTTAAATAACTCCAACACTAATCCCCAAAATATTAAACTAATTGGACCCACAATACAAAAATAAAAATTATTTTTATTTTGCTTTGGGTATTCCTTTTCAATTAAAAAAATGATTATTAGTAATGTCCTCAACCTACTCAACAAGGATTTCATGTTAAGAAAATATGTTAAACTCTAATGTAAAAAACAATGAAAACAAATGAAAAACATGGTATATTAGGAATAAATTTCAACTCATTTTAAGGGTCACATAAAAATTGTCTTTGTCTTGTTTATATCGAGCAGAAGTCACGCGAAAGAAACTTGTTGTAAGCCATAAGTTTTTGACAAAAAATTATTAAAAATTCCTCAAAATCAGAAGGATTCTTCAAAATTTTGAACATAAGAGTTTCTGACACACATTGGGATATCTTTATCATACTTTCATGTGACAAACCCTGGATGACCTAAGTAGCGAAAAGTGGTAAAGGGTAGAGATGGGTTTTTCTTTAACAAGTAAAATTTTATATTAAGGAGGGTTTCATAATATGATTAGTTGTGTCTCTTGATTTTTTGTGGTTTGTTTCTTAGTTACGCTTTCTAGAGGGAATGTTGGTGAATGAGTGTAGTGCCCACTCCTCTTTGACACTATTTTGCATTATGTTGATATTACTTTGGACTGATACTTAGACATTTTGATTATGAAACATTGATCAATAGATGATATACTATGCATATATTTGGACTATTAACATATTATGATTCACATTTTGATTATGTTACATTACATAACATTGGTAGACACCTCGATATATGTTGATTTGCACTATTTGAGTTTTATACTGACACGTTACACTCTGGATGTTTTAAGTGGAATTATAATCTCATGGATGTTATGATCAGATTATTTGATATGTTGATAAATGATAGAATCACTTAATTTTAGATGTTGAGTATTGATTTTTATATGTATATATGTCTCAATGTTGTTGATATGGTCATAAGCCGTAGGGCCAGAGAGGTATATTTTTGTGTTACAGGACATTTTATCACATACATTGAAATGGGATATGGGGCCAACCACGGAAGAATGTAGGGTGTTGAGCAACGTGGCCAAAATTTGACAACTTGTGCAATGTTATGTTGTGTTGTTTCAGCATGCCTACTTAGGAGGTTTCCCATGGGGGTGACCTCACATGTGTGGCCATGGAGTGAAATGTTTTCCCTTTCTTTTAATTTTGTGTGTGTTTTATTTGTGTAAATGTATTTAATTATTGGAAATTATTTTCACCTCATTAACAATTATTATTATGTCTTAATTAGCTAATCCAACTTAATTTCTTAACTAAAATAAGAATGTGACAATGGGATAATTATGAGGGTAGATGGTCCTAAAAATCTTATAGATGTAGGATATATTTTTGTTGGGTTTTGTGCTATGTACTCTCTCCCAACTTCAAAATTCAGATTTTGACTTGGGAGGCCTATTTGGAGACTTGTGGGTCAAGCTAAGCTTGTCACATGCCTCTTAAATTCATCCAACAACCCTACCTATGGTATGGGGAGTTAATTTTTGACTTATTTATCCATTTTGGAGTTTAAAAGGGTGAAAATAATTTCACTTTCCTACTTACCACAATTAATTGGTCCTTGGTAGGCATGGTGTGCAAGTTTGAATGTCTTTTGGGTTATGATAGTCTTGTATGTTCATTTATTGTCTTGGGAGTGGTGTTTTAACTTGTGTGTGGGAATGGAGGAATGATGAAGTGGCATCCTACATAGAGACACATCATCATCCTCACATTTCATTTATATTTATTGATGGAATTTGATGAAATTGGGGTTACTTGTTTATTTTATTTCTCTTGCACTTTTGGATTTGAGAGCTTGTTGGAGTTTATTTTGGAGTGTGCTTGGCTTGGAGGTGTTAAAGAATTGTAGAGTGAAGTTTTCATGGAAGCTTGATGGAGAGGTGGGATCTCCACATTTTTTGTTTTTCTTATTTTATTGTAGATGTAAATGAAAAGAAAATAATTGTTCTTTAATTATTGCATGAGTGTTGTGAATTTGTTTTTTTTTTGTGTGGTTGGGTAGTTTCCTTGATTTGGTAGTGTGGGGATGGATTTATGGGACCATTAGGGAGGGAAAAGGGAGATGTGAGGCATGAATTATGGAGGGAGTGTGATTGGGAGTTTCACCTATGGGGAGTTAAAAGGAAATACATGGTCATTTTGTTGCATACTTGCAAGGGAGAGATAATTTTGTTTTGTTGATGTATTATGTAACGCCCGCTAAAAATAACCCACTTGAGACCAAAGAACAACCTAGGATTAGTTAGGAAAATTATGGAATAATTTTTTTTGTTTAAAACAGTCTACAACTAGGTTACAAGGCAATAGCTATCACTAACAAGTTCTAGAACAATTCTAATTCGCTAGAACATACTTTTCCTTTATTAACAATTATTAGAGGTCATAAAGTCCAAATTTTAGGGCTAGAAGGTTCAATAAGGTTCAGAGGGCAATTCCTCACCATACCCACTCTCTAACAGGCTTAAAGGTTCAACGTGATTTTTATCAAACTTAACGCATTCAAAAATTTCCTAAATTATACCCATTGGATATGAAATTTCCTCACCTTTCTATTGATATTAATAAGTCCTTTGGGTGAAAATTTTCCCCGAGAGCGGGCCTGCAGGCCCAGGGGTGAAAATTTTCCCCGAGAGTGGGTCGGCGAGCCGTGGGGAGACTTTTAGAAATTTTCCTGCAAGGGGTGAAAAATCAATTTCATGCCCGCACCCCCGCGAGTCCACCAGGGACACGTGGTTCCTTCTAAGCCAACGCGGTTAAAACGAAGTGGCGGGAATATTTTGGAAAAATTCCCACGCTGGGTGAGAATTCACTTTTCCGCTCATGCCCCCCTAGTCTGCAAGGGACACATGGAATCTCCTAAGCCAATGCAGGAAAAATGGGGTGATGGGGAGAAATAAGGTTTCGCACCCTAAAGGAAAAAAGGGATAAATTTACCCTCATCTCCGTCGACGCCTCAGGATGCCACGTGGCATTCTTTAATTGGCTGTGGGTCAGTGGGTTGGCAGGGAGAATTTGGAAAATTTTCCCAAAATTTTTCTGAAGGTCAAAGGAAAAAATGGGCCCGCACCTACACCGATGCCTCATTGTGCCACGTGGCAGCCTATGATTGGCTTTGGGCCGGCGGAGAAAATTTGGAAAATTTTCCCAAAAATTTCCAAGAGCGCTAATTTTAAAAGAGATCAACCCCTCTGTTGACACCTCATGGTGCCACATGGCAGCCTCTGATTGGCTATGGGTTGGCAGCGCAGTGGGGAAAAATTGGAAAATTTTCCCAAAATTTTTCCAAAGCTCCAAGGGAAAAATTCGGGCCCGCCAGGGAAATTTTTCCCAATTTTTTTTATTGACGCCAAGTGAAGAAAAACTTCATAAGGCCATAAATTTTGATAGAGATCTTGATTTTGGGCAAACGAGGACTTTATGGAAATATCTCAACATCCTCTTTACATAGTGATAATTAATTTTTTATTTTGATAAAGTTTAAGGGGTTAATTTCGAGAAAACGTTCTGTAGGATTTTACAGTGCAAACTGGTAAATTTTAACTTGTTCAATTTGTTCTTGTCCCTCTCTCAACATGTCAAATCGACATGGAGAATATTTCTTAGATGGATTTTAGAAGGATTTTAAGCTTCAATTTGAGCATTTACATTCCTTGACAGAAAAACAGCTGTGAAAACTTTGAACTCGATTAGGCCAGGGGTTGTAAGGTTTCCTTTATGTATTTTAGTTTAATTGGATTTGTTTAGGGAAAAATACTTCAATTTAATCATTTAATCTATTATTTCATTGTTGCAGGTTTGAACTGTGCATTTTAGGTAAAGTAATTGCCATTTTGAAACTACAAAGCAAAGATCAAATTCAAAAGGGTTTAATTGTCATTTTCTTCTTCCAAGTATTATAATGTGTTTCAATTCAAATATAATACATTTATTTGATTCAATTCCACTTATTCAAAAACTATAATACATCTCTGATTTCTAATTTTTACATATTTCAAAGAACAAAGTATTACATTTCCTTTATGTGCATTTATTTCTTTCAAACAAAGATTTCAATTACATTTAAAAGATCAGATTTTATGCCACTGTGTAATTTGAGAAAGGTGATACATCATTTACTGATTCTAAAAGACAACTTTGTAACATCCTTCTTTTATTCTTTTCAAAAACATATATTATATACAGGACAGAGTAATACATTTTCTTTTCACGTATTTCACTTTTCCACTTTCCAAATAGGGATTTCATGGAGCTTGTTTAGTGCATATTTCCAATGGAAAGAATATCATATGAACAAGGCAAAAACTTCCATTAATTCAAATGAAACTCTTACAACCTCCTTTCCATTCGATTTCAAAATACAACATACAAATTACGTATCATTCTTTCCAAAACATAATACAGAGTATAACTCTTTTACATTTTAAATTTCAACATTCATTATCATTACAAAGTGTCTTTCCATGATAATGAATACACAGATCATCCACTTCAAGTGGGAAAGGAGCTACAATAAGATTTCATTTCATAAGGGATTTCCAAACTATCTTTTTCCTTCTTCCAGAACAACAACATGGTATTTTTCATTCTTCCAAATTGTGATCACAATAAAATTAGGGGAAAGGCAATGCTCTCCACCTAACCAAGAAATCCAATGAAAAGGATAATTCATCCTTCTTCATTGGCCCCTAAGCCCCAACCATAGTGCAATAAAATATGTGATCCAACTCATGGCAACAACAAGCTTCCACAAACACACAAGCAACATTCATAATAAAAACATAGTCCAAAACAAAATGTAGTTTACAACTACATTAAAACATGACAAACATTACTTAGGCTTCATCAAGCAAGCCAAATGAGAAAGAAACTATGGAGGATGTTGCTTATGCCTCCCAAAGGGTAAATGGGTATCACCACCTAAGAACAAACCACCAATATATGTATATGTATATATATATATATATATATATATATATATATATATATACTATTTCAATTCCATGTCATGCCCTTATGCCTCCCCCAAGTACCCCTTATTCCTCCCCAACCTCTTATGGCACCCCATAATGAGTAAAGAAATGCAAGCTATTTATTTATAAGGTGGAACCCAAATCCCAACTCCCTCCACCCTTATACCTCCCTAAAACACACTTGTGCCTCCCATAAAATATAACCCCATAGTCTTCTCCTACACCATTCCTAGGCCATCTACCAAATAGCTCACAAACATGCCAAAACATTCATACATTAACACTTACATTCATAAAAGAAGAGCATTTCAAGAGTCAAACTCCTACCTCTCCATGATGGAGTTGTTCCATTTCTAAAACAACAAGCTTTGCCCCAATGAAAGCAATCCAAGAATAGTGAAGCACAAGCATGCAAAAATATTCCAAAAAAATCCTTCAAAGCAAGAGCTCCAAAAAGAATAGCAAAAAATTCACCCAAGAAGTAAGTCTCAAAAGTGAAGAAACCGCAAAACAAGGTAACGAATTCAAATTTTATAGATTAGGGAAGAGAAGAGAATGAGGTGGATCCATGTAGGATGCCACATCACACATCCTCAACCCTTACCCAAAAGTCAACTTCATTCTCCAATGCACAATAAATAGGTGGGTGAATAATATGACAGTTTACTTACATAATCCAAAACAAACCTACACCCCAAAGGACTAAAATAAAATCATGTCAGAAAAGTGCAATTAAAACCAACAAATTTTCTTCTCAAAAAACATTATAAAACTAAAATTTCAACTCTACAACCATAGGTATGGTTGGTAATTAAATTTAAGAGGTATGGGACAAGTTTAACTTGTCCCACAAGCATCCAAAATCAGCCTCCAAGGACAATTTCGAATTTCCAAGAAGGTGGAGTGTTTCACACTCGAAGTTAAATTACACATCACTTACATATCTCTTACACATACTTATATCACTTTAAATCATGGCCAAAAACTCTCATTAATTTCTTTCTTACGACATATTTGATTTATTTTAACAATATGATTACTCACAATATTAATACAATATTTAATAAATAAAGAAAGGGGCAAATGTATCAGAAAATAAACATATGCAATCAATAAACAAAAGGGGAAATTAAATAAAAACACATAACCCCTTGGTCACATTTAAAGGTGATCCCCCCATGGGAATTCCTAACACACACAAACAAATACTAGTTTCCATCGTGACCTTGTTGAATTCATCTAGAATTCCAATGTGGTTGGTCTCCAATCCCCCTAATGTTTGTTGTGATATATTAACCTATAAAACACAAATACCTCCTTCGGCCTCATGGCCATATCATAACATCTAAAATAATATAAATATAATTCCTAAAATCATCTAGATATATGAATCACAACAACATCAAAGCAATCTAACAATATCATTTACTTATCAGCAACTATATCATCATCCAATAATTTCCATTTCTAGGTCTACTCACAATATCCAATTATCACATGTTCGAACAACATCCATAACATAACCATGTCAAACAATGTATCATCATCAATACCCAAAATGTCTCTAATAATCATCCTGCATCATAACTGAATCAAGTCAACAATAATCCATGATCTAATATCTAACATCATACTATAATAAGGTCCATAATCATGTCCATAATAAAATGAAAAGTATCATGATTAGTATCAAAAAGGTGTCAAAGGGAAGTGGGAACTACATATTGTGCACATGGATGATTTGGGTGAAACTCCCACTTCACTTGGAAGGCACAAGGAGGTGGTTCCCATAGTATTTTCTTCTTTTTGGTTTTATATCAAACCTATGTATTGTTTGAGAAAGTTGTAAAAAAATTTGAGTGTGTCCATTTTAGTTGTGTTGAATGTTTTGGAATGTATGTTTTTGTGGAAGCCATGTTTGTTTAAAACATTGTCAGATGTTACTCAAGATCCCTCATCGTTCCTTGGTTGGGGCGTAAGGGCCAATAAGGGGATGGCTTCTCCTCTTATTTGATTAAAGGTTTGGTGGAGAGCATCACCTATTCCCCCTTGTTTTGTAATCTAAGTTTGTGAAAGATTGGAGAATATAAGATTAAAGCTACAAGTTTGAGAAGACATGAAAGAAGACTTGTGTTTGGTCTTGTTGAAATCCCTATGTTGTATTGATCACATTATTATTTCCACCTTGAGTAGAAGTTGTAATATTTCATGTTTGAAGTAAAGTTGTAATATTTATTTTATTTCAAGTTTGAATGAGTTAGTGAATTTAGAAATATATCTTGGTTACTTAGCTTAGTGGAAAGGATTAGTCTTAGTAAAAAGGGAAGTATTTGAATTCTTGCATTGTAAAATAATGATTTAGAAAATTAGTAGTTTATATAATTTTCATTGTAATGTTATAGTGAGGAAAGATTAAGTGCTTATTTTTCAAGAAATGAAACCCTCCTAAAATTTGTATGCATTTAAAGTTGCAATATCTATACATGTATATTTGGAAAAGAGAAAAGATGTAATGAAAATGGAGTGTGTTGAATTCTTGTTTTATTGGGAAAAGGGAATATGGGAAATAAAATAAATTGTAGTAATGTTATACTCAATATTTTTACATTTTATTGAAAATGGAAGAAAAGAATAGAATACTAGCAATCTACCAACAAATGAATAGAATACTCCCTCATTAAAATTAATATTGCATCAAAATTCAACTCAAGAGGAAAAACTGTGAAAATTGTGTTTCGTTGAAGGTTTTATTTTTGGTGAATGGAATTGTCACCTTGTGCAGATTGGCGATTTCAAAATCACCCCCCAACTCAAAGGGACTATCTGTAAACCTCGCCCTAGGCAGGGCGGAGCTCACAGGACCTCCAACCTACATAAGGTAGTGGTTTCGTCACTTTTGATGGAAAATAAATTTCCATCCTTGAACAACACATTTTTAATTTTAAGTAAAATCTAAGCTTAAATATATAGGAAGGGACTTTCCAGTAACTAGGAATCAACTAAATTTAATAGATCTAGCCTTCCAATCTCCCTTTTGTAACTCAAATGTGTAAAAATCTTAGATCTAAAAGAAATGGGGTTTCCCCAATAGTTGAACTCAAAATAAGAAATGATTTTATTAAACTAACAAATAGATCCAAGATAGGGTCTCTACAATTAGCAAATGGGTAACATTACAATGGAAAAACATTTCATCTAACTTCAATAGAAATTTTTCCATGGTGGCTCCCATTGCTCTCATGGCTCATCCTCCTCCTCTTCCAAAACCTACAAATAAGAAAAGAGAAAAGGAGGTTGTTTGGGGAAAATAGGAATTAAAAGAGAACCATAAGAAAATCTAAGCTAACTTAAATCTAAGGGCTAGAATTGATTCAATCCTATGGCCCAAATTAAACCCTACCTCACTTAACTGGGAGGGTATTCTTTTGGGAATGTAACATTTTAATTAAAAATAAATAACATGGGTAATGGGGTGAATGGGGCCACTTAGTGGCTAGGTAAATCAATTAACCTTTGAGTTAGAAAATAATATTACCTTGGTGCTTGATAACTAATTTAACTAATGGGACTTAGTAGATGTTTAAAAAATGTAAATATAGCTTAGGAAGTAAATTATAATATTTAATTATTAATTTAATTCCTTTATTCACAAGCTTGTGTAGAAATTCTCTAACCTAGAAATTTATTAATTGAGAAAATGTCTAACCTTGCTAACACTTATAAATAAAAAATAAATTTACTACTATAAACTTGACCATTAATTCATTAGATTCCTTTGTTTTGAGAGTAGAAAATTGTGGACATTACAGTAAGTCAAGGTAGCAACTTGGCCCAAAGCTCTCCTCTACATCGAAGAAATGACTCAAGGGGGTTGGACATCCACAACTCAATTGACAACACTAATTGATTTTGTTGATGTTCTATTGTCTCTTAACTGAGAGGATAAGTTGGATGAAAAAAATTAGTTGAGGGCATGGATGGAAAGAGAAAATAAGTAACAGACTCATAAATATGCAAATTTCCAATCTAAAGCAGGTGGTGAAGGAGACTATGAATCCTATGAGGACAGGGAGGATGTGGAGGACAAGGTAAATAGCTCGAATATTTCCCCTTTGATACAATTCATCACAATACCTTAATAGTATATGAATATCTCATATTTGGAATCAGAGACGACATTTTGAAAATGTTTCCTCCTTTACTAGGCCCATAGATCAAGTGTGAACCTTCATGCCTTCTAGTGATAATGTTAGCGATCCCACTCAAAACATCCCATGGATTTGGTTGAGGTCATCTAGTTGTATTGTGAGATATAATTCCTCTCTTTTGTATATAATTTTTAGCAAAGAGAACATAGTTTTTAATATCGGGCTATGATGCCTAAATTGGCCACTGCATTGAAACAATCAGTGATAG